>JBAMCE010000553.1:3700000-4212500 GCA_037075305.1 Drosophila kanekoi | reverse complement strand
TCGTTTTACACTGTTCAACATGGCACTTGTTGAACGTTTATTCATTGCTGTTGCTCTGTTTATTCAAGAGCCCACAACAATTGTAAATGCATTTCATTATTTGTTGGCCAAACAAATGCCTCAACTTTGACAGCTGTTATGCATATAAATAGAGTCAAAGCTGCTTATCAGCAGCGGGGAGGGGGAAGGAGGGCAGGTTTGATATGACGTATGTGTAAATATCACAAGTGTTGTTCTTTTATCGCTCAACGTCACATTTGCTGCTAATGATTAACATACAAACGCCCCCACAGCCACACCTCCACACTAACAGACCCACACACGCACATTAACAGACCCACACACACACACAGACATAATCTCGGAGCTGTTAAGTGATTCGAGTGGCCTCTTAAAGACGCAAGACGCTAATTAAGCCAATTGGCTGTTAATCAAATTGTTACGATTTGTGGCCCAATTAGATCCGTTAGCCAGGCCAAAGAGCGTAACGAAAAAATCAATAAATGCATTGCCAATTACTTTATTCCCATTGCAGCCATGCCTCCAGCACCGAGCCGACCCGAAGTCTGTGCGCCCGGCGCGCTTTAAGTCCCAACCACATCCATTGACCAGCCTGAGCAAAGTATCAAAAATGAAACAAAAAAGTTGGCGGCACAAGCGTAAATAATTCAATTTATAAACAACAACAACAACAAAGGGCGCACGCAACTGACAATAAAACGCAGTGAAACTAAATCAAAGCTAAGCGAAAGAAGCGTAGAATAAGTTGACCATGCTCGGGCGCACTCAAAAGCTGCTCCTGGGGCTGGCCATCCTGTTGCTAGTCAACGTTCTATGGGTATCCTCCAGCGAGCTGAGCAAGGTATGTTCAACAATCCACAGAATGAAAAGTTATTAAAAACAAAAATGGAAAACAACGGCAGCTAAATCTGATGACTGTCACGTTACGTGACGCAGCAGAAAGTTACGTTACGTTAAGACTCAGGAGGCTATGACAACGTTAAGCTTTTCAATATAAAATAAACTAACTTATATAAATAACAAATTAAACAATAGCAGCTAGTTCTGACTGTTACGTAACGTGACATAGTAGAAAGTTACGTTACGTTAAGACTCAGCAAGCTATTAGAACGTTAAGTTTCTCAATATAAATTAAATTTTTGACAAATAATTAAAAATTAGACAATGGCAGCTAAGTCTGACGACTGTTACGTTACGTCACGTAGCCGAAAGTTACGTTACGTTAAGACTCGGCAAGCTATGAGAACCTTACGTTTCTCAATGTAAAGTCGACTTTTTGTGAGATTAAATAAAATTTATATAAATTGGGAAATTTAAACAATAGAAGTTAAATCTTACATCTGTCGCGTAACGTGACGTAATAAGAAGTTACGTGAACAAACCTCAGGAAGCCAAGACAACGTAACGTTTCTCAATGAAGGTTCAACTTTTGCCAGATTTTAAAAAATAATAATAATCAAGAAAAGTAATGCGATTGATTGAAACTTTTGCGTTTTTCTGCAGTTTTCACGTAACGTAAACGTAGCTCAGAACCAGGCCAAAAACAGCTTTCAACTTTTATAACTCGAAAGGCTAATGACCCGCGATTATTTCATATTATTAACAACAGACAACTTGATAAGTGAAAATCTCTCTTTGAACAGTTTCTCTATGAGGATGACAAGTATGACAAGCCGTTCTTTTGCACATACTTTAAGACCTCGATGTTTAGCATCTATTTGCTTATCATTGGGATTATTGCGCCCTGGAAGGAGTCTTGCGAGCGTCAGCATGGCAATTATGCGGTTTGTATGAACTGGAGCAGGACCTGAGAATACCCTATTAATTTGTGTAAGCTCTTACAGATGATGGAACAGCATGCCGACGAGGAGAACTACTACACAAGTCAAGCTGCTTTGGTAAGCTAAGCGAGTTTTGACTTTCTTGCTGGTTCTAACCGGTTTGCATTGCAGGGCGATTCGACATTTGTGCCCATACGCGTGGCCAATCCCATCAACGGTGTGCCATCCGGCACCGAGAGCGATGACTCGAGCGTGCGCAGCGTGCGCTTCTGCAAGATGGCCGAGGTGCGTGAGATGTCGGCGCACGAGGCGACGGATGCCTTGATGGCCAGGCTCTCCTATGCGGCCAGCATGCGTATCCGGCGCCAGAAGACGCATCACAAGACGGCCAAAACGGCGCTGCTTTTCTGCCTGCTCTGGTTTGCGGCCAATTACTTTTCGCAGCTGGCACTGGACATGGACGAGGAGCCGATGGTAACGCTCATAAGGTAAAGTTTGTTTGGTTATCAGCTGAAGTTCAGTTAATGTTTATGCTTTGCCGCTTGCAGATCCACTTCGGCCACATTGTTCACCATCTTATTGGCCGCTTTGTTTCCCTCGGCCATCGGCGATAAGCTGACCATCACGAAGCTAATTGCTGTCACCATCAGCATTGGCGGCGTTGTGGTCATCAGCATAAACGATCTGCACGACTCGAAGATGACGCGCGGCGTCCTGTTGGCCCTGTTTAGTGCATTCTTTTATGCCTCGTATTTGGTGTTTGTTAAGCGAAAAAGCGACACCGAGGAAAAGGTCGACATTCCGCTGTTCTTTGGTAAACCTATTTTATGCCCAACTCTGTTCTATTTCTTGTAAATATGATTTTTACTGCTTGCAGGCTTTGTTGGTCTCTGGAATCTGTTGCTGTTGTGGCCCATTTTCTTTATACTGCATTTCACCAAGATCGAAACGTTCGAGCTGCCCAGCCAGGGTCAGTTTGGCCTGCTCTTTCTGAATGGCTTCATCTGCACTGTGCTGGCGGTGGCCCTGTGGTTGTGGGGCTGTTTTCTCACCTCCTCGCTGATTGGCACGCTGGCCATGTCGCTGCAAATACCGCTAACAATTGGCTTTGATGTGCTGCTCAAGCATAAGCCGTACTCGTCCATGTACTGGATGGGTTCCATGGGCTTGGTGTTTGCCCTGCTGCTTGTGGTTTTGCTCATGCGCAACGATGATTCAGATCCGCTTATGAAGCTATTCAAAGTTGTATATAGAAAAGTCTGTGGCTGCCATAAGCCAAGCATTGTGAGGTAAGCTCTATACCTAACTATATTTATTGCGTTTCTTCTGACAACTCTTTTACTCTCAATTTTTTTCTGTGCAGAGTCGCCGACGATGAGCAACAGGAATCTCTGATAAATGGCAGCGATTAAGGTCTGACATCGTTTCCGGAAAGGCTTTTGAAAAACGCGCTTTCTACATTTAAACTTTTAAAAGATTGCTCACTGCAATGCAAATCCAAACTTGGCTGTTCACGAGTTCGTTTCGAATCGTTCTTTAATGTATAGCGACAAATATATATATAATAATAAATTGTATGTATGTAGTTGTAGTTGATATTACGCACAACCCTCATATGCATACAATAATATTTCCTGATTTGCTTTTAAGTTAAGAGCCGAGAATCCTGATTTGCAATTATACGTACAATTAAGATAATATTATTTTATATTTATATTATCTTGGCATTCTGTAAATAGCTTTAGTTCTAGTGTTTATCTCTATGTGATAGGTCTTAAAATTTGCTGAACCTTTTTTCTAATTTAATCTAATCAAATGTTAAATGCTTGAGTGCTCGACCCTATTATAGACATATATATATATATACATATATTTATATATATACCCTCCATACTCGATTCTGGCATTTCGAAAGTTTTTGGTCTGATATTCCCTGCATAAAACAGTTTCTTTATATGAAGCGCTGAATCTGTTTAGAATCGTATTTAAATACACATATATGTTGAGACTCCAATTCAGTATGCTTTTTTATAAACAAAGCTGAATTCTCAATCAGCCTAAACATATAATTATAGTTGGTTATTGTTTACAATAAGCACAAAGCAACAAATTGAATATTATTGTTAACCCGCGATTAGATTATTCCATACGTAATTAATAAAAGTGCATTGGTATGTATTCTAACCCGCAATTAATATTCCCGTTTCACTTTTATCAAACAAAATAAAAACAAAACGCTTGCCAATGACTGACAAAAACACAAGTTTAAAATAATTACTTTCGCGCCCAAACTTAACATAGCTGTTAACTTCAATGTTATCGATATTTTATGTTTACATTTAACAGCACTGTTATTGCTAACATTGCATGTTAAGAGTATCGATATCGATATTATAGAGCCAGCAGCAGGTAGTCATGTTAACAGCGTCCCTCAGTATATTTCTCGCGGTTGAGCTGAACAGACGTGTTTTGTGCGCGAAAGTTTAGTGGTGAAAAAAATTGATAGAAAATGAAGTTCCAACTGGCTTTGTGCCTGGTCGCCATTGCGGCCGGCATTGTGGTTGCTGATGAAAGCAAAGGACCCAAAGTGACCGACAAGGTAAGCACAGCAACCCCAGATATATACACACACACACACATGCATGTGTGTACCTGCGTCACTTGGTATACACACATCGATACAAACAAACGCATAAATCATCTGCGCCGCTTTTTTAATTTTTCATCAAATGTATTCACGAATATGTGTTTGTTGCGTAGGTTTTCTTTGACATCACCATTGGCGGAGAGGCAGCAGGTCGCATTGAGATCGGTTTGTTTGGCAAAACTGTGGAGAAGACCGTGAAGAACTTTAAGGAGCTGGCCGAGAAGCCGCAAGGCGAGGGGTAAGTAAACGCCGTTAATTGGCAAAACAGACACACACACACACGCACACGTATGCAGTTAGCTGCGAGTGTGTACACACTACTCGTACGTATTTATAGGTTAGAGCGGGAGTAGTTGCTATCAATTACGTGGCGTTTAAGTGAGAATTAGTTGACAAAAGCGAATAATCCAAATTGAATTGTTTACCAACTGATGTGACACTAATTTGCCAATTGTGTTTGCCTTTTCTTCTTCTATGTGAATCTGTGTGTGTGTATAGCTACAAGGGCAGCAAGTTCCATCGCATCATCAAGGACTTTATGATCCAGGGCGGAGATTTCACCAAGGGCGACGGCACCGGCGGACGCTCCATCTACGGCGAACGCTTCGAGGATGAGAACTTCAAGCTGAAGCATTATGGCGCCGGCTGGCTGAGCATGGCCAATGCTGGCAAGGACACAAATGGCTCCCAGTTCTTCATCACAACCAAGCAGACCAGCTGGCTGGACGGACGTCACGTTGTCTTTGGCAAAATCCTATCCGGCATGGATGTGGTGCGCAAAATCGAATCGAGCGCCACCGATGCACGCGATCGTCCCGTCAAGGATGTCGTCATTGCCGACAGTGGCACCATTCCCGTCGCCGAGCCCTTCGCCGTTTCCAAGACTGATGCCACAGATTAAGCAGAAGCATAATAAAATATATACATACATACATACATATATATATTTTTTTTTGCATTTTGCCAGATTCAAAGCATGTCCCTTGCAGCATATTATCAATCCAATTAGAATTAGATAACTCTAAAGTAGAGCAGCAATCGATTTTTCTCAACGTTCGAGTTGGGCTTGCATTTAAAATAATTATTTGTACACTAAGCAAATACTCGGCTCAAAAACTATTCGCAAATTTTGTAACGTCTAGAAATGCATTTGATTTAACTATGTGATAAAAAACAAAAATGAGAAAAGAGAAATTGTTTTTGTTGTGTATTGTGTTGGGCTTTTTTGTGTGTTCCGTGCCGCGGTTCATTGAACTGGTTTTTTTTTTGGGATGCCAAATTGCGCTCTGTGAATGTATGTGTATGTGTGTGTGTGTGTGTGTGCGTGTGTGTCTGCTTGTGGCTGTATGTATGTATGTCTGTGTGTGTGTGTGTTGACTTTTGTACTTTTCCTGCTTCCCTTTGTCGAAACTGGTTTCTTCTGCACCTTTTGCAGCTGTTTTGTCGCTAATTTTTTTACTATTCTTATTTCTTTACTCTTTCACTTCGCTGCGCTGATTTAAGCGGGGCATAATAAATAAATAAAAAGCTGACACAGATGTCGGCTCGAAATTCGTGTCACGTTCTTGAGTTTAGCAGCCGCTCGTCAATTTGTTATGCACATATTTACTGTACATTTCATTTGTCAATGCCAATTTCAGCCAAGTTCTACAGAAAGCCTTGCTTATCGGGCGAAAAAATCCGAAAAACATTTGCCAAATCAATTCGCTTACAAGTCAATCCGACTGGAACAGTCTAATAAGAAATGTAAGCTGCGCGCGAGATGTGTATGCAAACGTTCTTGTCAGAATCTGATAATATGAGAACTAATTCAATTAGTTTCAATAGGTCTAATTTTTATTGAATCTCTTGATAGAAAGCGCTTGAAATACTGAATTGAATTACATTTGCTTATCAGACTGCGAGGCGAGCAGTTTTCTAATCAGCATATACAACCAAATAGAATTTTCCTAATTTCGCTCTTAATTCAATGGAAACAGTCTGGAATTTTCCAACAAGAAACAAATTTAACCCTTAAATACAGCGATAACGAGCCAAAGAGGTTGCCACACGCAATACAAACCTCGATTCCCAATCAGCCTGCACACTTCCAATAAGAACCTTCTACTTTTATCAAGGAATTTCTTATTTGAGCCCCTAAATGCCATGAAACCCAAGCAAGACCCTTAATTAACAACGTTTTTGGCTATTTAATGCCTCGAAGAGCATCAACTTAGACATTTGTATGCTTCCTTATGTCTAAACTACTTGGGAATTCTAGGAACAGCTGCACCAAAACTAACAAAATGTTTGTACAAAGCATTTTATGTTGAAAAACTCTTTATGAGATGCGTATGTGCATTAGAGTACATAAGCTATGTCGCTTGCCCCCCTTTTGACCCCCCTCCATGCACAATTCTATCTACATAAGCGCGTGCAACAGCGAAGCGGAGAGCGCAATAGAGAGAGAGAGAGAAAAGAGAGAAAGAGGATCATGTGGCCCCAAGTTCGAGTGGAGCAATTACAAAATTTGCCTGTGTCAGTGCAATTGAACCCCCTTCGCATACAGACACACGCTCACACACATATATATATATATATATGTATATGTGGTCTGTGTATTGTTTATGTCGGCGGCAATCTCGTGTGCCACATATGTTTCCCACACACACACACACACACACATGTGCATACATCTACTCGTATGTACATCGAGAATAACCACAGAAATTCTGGACGCTGTCGCATTTCTAAGATTATTTGTTGCCAGCAATCAGTGCGACGAGGCCAAGCGCCTGGAGTGAAAACTACAAAACGGCAAAGGATTGCGAAATAAGAGTGTAAACTAATGTGAAATCAACATTTAAAGTTAAACAGCTGAAGAAATTAACTAAAACCGGCACAAAATGGTGAGTTTTTGGGCGTATCTTCAAAGGGATCGAAGAGATCAGGGAACTATATATATATGGAAATACTTAATTGATAAGCGAACAAGCTAAGAAAGTTCGCAGATGATGTGTACCAATCAGAACGTCGAAAATAAAACTGAGCTACGAAATCCATTCAGAAAATATGTGTGCATATATGTAAATTATATCTGCTTTTTAATGGGCACACATATTCAAGAGTTCGCCAGATGAAATCATTGACAAAAGTTAAAGAAATAATGAAAGAAAGGGAAGTCTGTTCAGATTGGAACAAATTGGTGTTAACATAGGGATCCCATCCAATTCGCATTATCTTAAGCAACAGAGGCGAATGCCGGGCAGAGCCGGTGATCGTTTGATTGCCAGATATATGTAGCTGAGGTGAGAGGTGACCCTCAGATAAGAGCAGAACATTCAAACATGGAAGTTAGGGACAGCAGAAAGAGAGCAGAACCTTATGAAATCAGGGCCAGGAGCAGAAGATCAAGGCGAGCTACAAGTTTGCATAGCTTAGATTCTAATTAGGTGTCCAATTGGAATGGTATTCAAAAGTTGTAAACTCACCCGCATTATGCACTCCACGCCAGCTGCTATATCCATATATATCCATCCTTTCTGCAGCATCATAAGGGACTGCCTATGTTAGGCCTATTCACGCTCAGCCTGCTGCTGCTGCTGCTGGGCAACAATTGTCGCGCTGCCAAGATTCTCGTGCTGTTTCCACACGCCAGCGAGAGTCACTTTGCCGTGATGCGCACCCTGGTCGCCGAGCTGGCCGGCCGGGAGCACAATGTGAGTAAATGATATGCCAGGCAGCAGCCTCTAGGAAAAACTCAAGTTCATATTCCATGCCAGGTAACTGTTTACGGCAGCCACGGACTGGGAGAGCGCTTGGAGCGCGTGGCGGAGACTGTCGTCGCGCCGGAATATGACTTTTGGAGCAACTGTAAGTGGGATTCGAGTGGAATTAAATGAGAACAAAAACTGATTAGACTAATTGCTAACTTGCCACAGTGCAACAACATGCAGCAGCTGGCGGCAGCCTGGAGGACTTGGCCCGCCTGTCGGACAGCAAGCTGCGCAGCTCCTTGGCCCAGGTCGGCGCGCGGGCTCTGGATCACTTTCTGGCGCAGCCGTCGTTGCAGGCATTGCTGCAGCTGTCCAGCGCTGAGTTTGACTTCGATGTGATTATTGTCGACTATTTCTACACGGAAGCGCTGCTGGCGCTGGGCTTTAAGCACAATAAGCCCACCATCGGCATTGTGAGCACGGATTTCGGCAACTACATGCACGCGGTGCAGGAGGCGCTGGTGCCCGTCGCCTGTTCGCCCATCGACTTTGAGGTGTATACGCCGGAGCTGGGTTTTGCGGCGCGCTTGGCCAATATACGCGAATGTATTGCGCGACGCAAACAATTTCACAAGGAACACTACGCGGCACAGGAGCAATTGATTCGCAAACATTTTAAAAGTAAGCTTTATGCCAATTCGGCTTGGCGGCACAAATAACTGTGAATGGCAAAACTGTTGTTGAGAATGTGGTAGCACTGTCTTTGAAGATGTGGCAGCACCGTCTGCAACACTTATCGATTTAACTGTGCTGCCTATCGTGTGCGCTTATTTTGAATGTCAAATTTTAACGTATTTAAATACAATTTGCAGTTGCAGCCAATGTGCCGGAACTTCAGGCACAGCATTTGGCTTTGTTGCTGCTCAATACTCATGTGCCCCTATGGACGCCACGCCCGTTGGTGCAGCAAATTGTGCCCGCTGGTGGACTCCACATACGCGGCCCACGTGAATTGCCCTGGAATGTGAAGCGCTATGCGGAGGAGTCTCGCGACGGCATCATCTACGTGCAGCTGGGCAATGAACAGCTCTGCGGTCAGCTGCCCAAAGAGAAGCTGCGCATACTCTTTGAGTTTATCAGCGGGCGCAAGGAGCGTTTCATTTGGACCTGCCACGATGTGACGACGCTGGAGGGTCTGCCCAAAAATGTGATGATACAGCATGGCGTGCCACAGATTGACATTTTGGCGCATCCGCGTGTGCGCGCATTTATCATGAATGGCGATCTGTTGAGCCTGCAGGAGGGCATTATGCGTCATGTGCCCATGCTGGGTTTGCCCAGCTTCCGGAATGAACGCAAGAACATGCAGTTGGCTGTTAGCCTGGGCGTCGGCCTGCAGCTGGAGCAGACCAATTTTACCAAAGCCGCTCTCAACTGGGCACTGGACGAGCTCACGACGCAACAACACTATCCGCTTGCCATTCGGGAGGTGTCCAGCGAGTTCCGGGATAGACCGTTGGGCGCTTTGGCCAATGCCATGTTCTGGGTGAACTATGTGGTGAGGCATAAGGGCGGCGCTGCGATTAGAACACGCGGCATAGATATTGCGTCGAATCATTTGCATTTATTTGATTTGTTTGTTTTTTACTTTGGTTTGGCGATTGTTATATGCGCCGTTTTGGTTGCCGTCTACTTCGGAGTAGTATATGCCCTGCAAAGAAAACGTAACGATGCCAAATTATCAAAACTAAGTTAGATTTAAGTTGATAATTAATAAATGCCAATGCGAACAAATAGAGCAACAAATGTGATAAAAATGAAACGATTAAATCGATTTGAATGTGCGCCAAAAACAGGGCTGCAGTGAAAATGATAATTAAACGTTCGATACAACTCTGTCGAAAAAAGTGCTGCCAAGTTTTTGGGAAACGACGGTGGCCATCTTCCTTTCTAAAGAATCGCGTTCGCACAGCAGACGTGTTTAAAACCTTTTCGAGTGTTTTAAAAGGTAATAATTGTTTTAATTTGGTCAAAACCGTATTTAAAGTGTGCTGTTCAATGTGTGAATGCCGCTGCATATGAATGCAGGCCGACTAAAGCGTGTACAAACGTGTGGCAAGCGCAGCGTGTCACACGTGGAGTCTCGAGCTGCTCAGCGGAGCAGCTAGTGCATTGAGGTTATGTTGATTTCGCACTAAAAACAGAAACAACAAAAGCCTGTGAACTGTGACAAGCTGCAAATTTGGTGTATAAAATCACAGTCTAATTTGTGTGTATTTTGCAGCTCCGTCAATATGTCGACTGGTACAACTGCCACAATCCGCACCCGCAAGTTCATGACCAACCGTCTGCTTGCCAGGAAACAAATGGTCTGCGATGTGCTCCACCCGGGACTCTCGTCAGTCAACAAGACGGAGATTCGCGAGAAGCTCGCCGCTATGTACAAGGTGACACCCGATGTTGTCTTTGCCTTCGGTTTCCGTACAAACTTTGGCGGTGGCCGTTCCACGGGCTTTGCCCTCATCTACGACACCCTGGACTTTGCCAAGAAGTTCGAGCCCAAATACCGCCTGGCTCGCCATGGCCTCTTCGAGCAGAAGAAGCAGACACGCAAGCAGCGCAAGGAACGTCGCAACAGAATGAAGAAGGTCCGTGGTACCGCCAAGGCCAAGATTGGTACCGGCAAGAAGTAAAGCAATCCGCTAGCATCATATGATTGTGTGTGTGTGTTGCTGGTGGCTCGCACCGACAATTCCCAATTTAGCTGCTGGTTATGCGTTAGTCTAACTTTTATAAATTCAACGACAACAACGGTAAAATCAGTTGTTTACTTTTTGGAGCGGCTATTGTTTTATATGCTTAAGAAAATAAAACTCTAAAAGTAAATGCAGTCATGTCTTTGTTAGTGTAAGGCTTATGGGGCACAATTCTCATAGCAAATGCACATATTTTGCTTAATAAAAACATAAATTGTGCGTAAACAAATACAATTTGCATGTTTAGTGTCGCGTCGGCCTTGCCAGACTTGTCAAGCCGCAGCACACATTCAAATGGCAACTCCTTAGCTGTGCCAGTCTGGCCACATTTGTCAAGCATTTCAACCCTACTAGCAACGCTACACAAATTTATTTGCAAAAAAAAAAGAAAACTAAACCGGAAAAATATTCATATACAGAAATTGTATAAAATTGTTTTAAATGTCAATTGCTAGGCTGGCCAGCATTTCTGAGAATTATTCATAGCAGCACACCGGCAAAAGCCAGAGGCCACACAACGAGCGTCAAATGTCGAATTGTGGGGGTGTCGGTGGTGGTGGCGGCGGCAGCACTGGCAGCGGCGGCGTCGGCGTCAGCGTCTCGGCTGGCGATTGGATTTGCCCAGATATTGAGTGAGTGCGCGTAAAGCTACAAGCGTAGAGATCTATGGCGCAGGATTTGAGTGTCCTGCATCCGGCACAACAACTGCATTCACCCCCTCTCCCAATTAACCTAACAGACAAATACAATAAATTGTTGTTTTGTTACTCTTATTCTTCCTCCATCCGCTCGCGTTGGCGCGCGGCATTTGTTGTACGTGTGTCTGTGTTGCAGCTGTCGTCATTTGAACTTTGCGCGTCGCCTGCAATGCAATAAATGCAACCGCGAACGCGAAAACAGCAACAATGAAAAGCCAGACAGGGACAGAGACCGGGATCGGGATCGAGATCGAGGCAATGGCAGTAGCGGCGGCAGCAGCAGCAGCTCCTCCAAAAAGAAACTGGGCACAGAAATTGGCAAAGTGGCCGCGGACAAGTCTCGCGGTCTGTTCAGCGCCGAGGACTGGCAGTGCAGCAAGTGTGCCAACGTGAACTGGGCACGACGCCAGACTTGCAACATGTGTAATGCCCCCAAATTCACGGATGTCGAGGAGCGCACAGGTGCGTAGCTTTCTGGCTATCAATTCCTGCCTGTTTACTATTTCAAAGCTTAATTCATTTGCAGGCTTTGGCGGGGGCTATAATGATCGCGGCGTAGTGGAGTACAAGGAGCGCGAGGAATCAGACAGCGAATATGATGAATTTGGACGCCGCAAGAAGCGTAAAAATAATGACAGAGGCGGCAGTGAACGCAGCGATGATGATGGGCGCGGCAGAGATGATGCGAAACGCCCGCGACGCAGTGATATCGAAGGGGACGAGGAGGAGGAGGATGATGAGGACGATGATGGTGATTTGTCCAAATACGATTTGTGGGGCGACAACGAAGTAACCTCAAGCAATGTGAAGAGTAGGGAGACGGACAATGGGAATAGCAACAGCAGCAGCAAGGAGAAGACAACACCAGCAACAGCCAGCAGTAAAAGAGCATCACGTGCCTCCACCTCGTCCATTTCCTCATCATCCTCATCAAGCTCGTCCAGTAGCAGCGACTCGTCATCATCCTCGACATCAAGCAGCTCCAGCAGCAGCAGCGCTTCCCATGGCAAGCGTGACAAGAAGCGATCCGACACACGTTCCCGTTCACCCGTTCGGCGCTAGACTTTCATCAATTATAATCTCCGTTTGGAGAAATCATGCTATCATCTTGTTTTGTTTTTCTTTCTTTATTGCAAAAAAACAAAGAACGAATGTTTATTTATTTTTCTAAGCCTGCGCCATTTGCCCGCACGACATGTATTGAACTCCACGCCGCATAAGAAAATCTATAAAATCAAATAATTTAAGAATTTGATAAGGCGATTTTATTGCTTGTCAGCCTTTAAATAATTAATGGAAGGTGTCATCCGATTGTTTCTGAGTAGCGGCAGCCGCTGCGTCGCGCAGCTCCTTGAGCTCTGCCAGCTCCTTGCGGGCATCCTCGATTTGCTGCTCGGTTACGGTCACGGGGACATCGCAGTCAATCTGCTCCTGTCGCACAAATATCATTTTCTTAATAGCATCCTCCAGAAAGGGTATTTGTTGCGCCTGCAGCTCTTTGTGATAGGCTTCCAGACGCTCCTCTTTGATTTTCTCGCAGTAGATGTCTGTTAGCTTCTGCAGCGATTCCTTGCGGGTTACCCAATGGAAATGCGTTGGCGGTGGCTTATAGACCAAGTCCAGTTTCTCCAAAATCCACTCGAAGCGCGGATAATCCCAGCGTCTTAGGTATTTCAGAAACTTTTTACGCTTGTCAATGAGCTCCTTTAGTCGCACTTTGATCATCTTGTCACGTGGATGCACCTCCATGTGCGATTGATAACGCCGTATGACTGCAGTCATTTTGGCCACTGTTTTACGAGCAGGCAATAAAAAGGAGAGCTATAGTATATGAAGACCTAAGCACCAACTGGGATGAATCTAGCTTCTGTAATCTCACCCAGAATGCAGGCATTTAGCGGAGTAATAGCCAATGAATGATATGTCTGATGTTTTTGCCCACAGGTTTAATGAAAATTAACATGTACTTACGTTTCGCTTCCATGGAGCCATAGTCCTGTTCATGGCGCTGCACCTCCTTGACCATTTGGTCACGATAATAACGCGTTGTCAGATGATTGCGATTGTTGCTCAGCATAAACATTGCTTTGACCGTATCGTCGGCACTGAAAAGAAATTGCAATTTTAATTGATAGGAAGTCCAGCAAAGTGAGAAAAACAAAATTACTTGGCTAGCTCCTTGGAGTCCTTGTATTCCGGCAGGATCTCGTTGGGATTCAGCGGTGGCAGCTTGGCCAGATCGCCGCTCTTCTCGGGCTTGATGCACGATATCTTTTCCGGTCGCACCCATTTGATTTTCAGATCTGACTTAAACGCATAGTCACGCACAAATTGGCGCGGCACGGCGTGCACTACATTTAATAGTTTATTCATAAATAATAATTTTAGTGTTGCATCCAAATGCGTTTCTCTGCGAGGTTATATCATTTGTGTCAGTGTGCACATATATACGGAAACTATACTATTGCGGGCACAGCTGACCATTAATAGTGTGTACACACCTTGGCAAAGAAAGGGAAAATGCAGCACCAGGTGTTGCTGTATTTTGTGACGGTGTTTGTGTTTGTTGTGACCAGATATTGCGACAATTGTGGAATTTAAGATATTTAATTTTGTTTTAAATTGGATTTGTAATATTTGACAATGGCGCACATGTCACATATGCTACCACAAGCGTCAACAACGCCAGGCGTTTCATCGGGTAGCTCGTCACGTACTATGTCTCTAATGGAGAAACAAAAGTATATCGAGGACTACGATTTTCCCTACTGCGACGAAAGCAGTAAATATGAGAAAGTGGCCAAAATAGGTCAGGGCACATTTGGGTGAGTGGCAGAGACATAGATATGTCAGATGTCTCCAACTAAAATATGTTGCACTTACAACTGTTTTCGTTTACGCTGCAGCGAGGTATTCAAGGCACGCGAAAAGAAGAGCAACAAAAAGTTTGTGGCCATGAAGAAGGTGCTCATGGACAATGAAAAAGAAGGCGTAAGTACACACTGTTCCAACTGCAATCTGGCCTCACTAATTACAATTTCACCATGCATCCATCTTCAGTTTCCCATTACGGCCCTGCGCGAGATCCGCATCTTGCAGCTGCTGAAGCACGAGAATGTCGTCAATCTCATTGAGATCTGTCGCACCAAGGCGACCGTTCACAACGGCTATAGATCCACTTTCTATTTGGTCTTTGATTTCTGTGAGCATGATTTGGCCGGTCTGCTGTCCAATATGAACGTAAAATTCAGTCTGGGCGAGATCAAGAAAGTGATGCAGCAACTGCTCAATGGCCTCTACTACATACACAGCAACAAGGTAGCTATACGAATCGAGAGGTCTTTTAAACATTGACCTATTCGATATTTATAACAGATTCTTCACCGCGACATGAAGGCTGCCAATGTGTTAATCACAAAGCATGGCATTTTAAAGTTGGCCGATTTTGGTTTGGCCCGTGCATTTAGCATTCCAAAGAACGATTGCAAAAATCGTTATACAAATCGTGTTGTTACTTTGTGGTATCGTCCACCAGAACTGCTGCTCGGTGACCGCAACTATGGCCCGCCAGTGGATATGTGGGGCGCCGGCTGCATTATGGCCGAAATGTGGACACGTTCGCCCATCATGCAGGGCAACACGGAGCAGCAGCAGCTGACCTTCATCTCACAGCTGTGCGGCTCATTTACGCCAGACGTTTGGCCGGGCGTCGAAGAACTGGAACTGTACAAATCCATTGAGTTGCCAAAGAATCAGAAGCGACGCGTCAAGGAGCGTCTACGTCCATATGTCAAGGATCCGACTGGCTGCGATCTGCTAGACAAACTATTGACGCTGGATCCAAAGAAACGCATCGATGCGGATACGGCACTGAATCATGACTTCTTCTGGACTGATCCCATGCCTAGCGATCTGAGCAAAATGCTTTCGCAGCATTTGCAGAGCATGTTCGAGTATTTGGCGCAGCCACGTCGCAGCAATCAGATGCGCAATTATCATCAGCAGCTGACAACGATGAATCAGAAGCCGCAGGATAATAGTATGATTGATAGAGTCTGGTAGAATTTAAGCACTATTATTATTAAGCTAGATGTGAACATATACAATTCTAATTGACTGTATATGCAGCAATTCAAAGAAGTCTCGGATTTAAGTGTATATCAACATAAATATTTTTAAATATATTGTTAGTGAGCTGAAAAGCAACCATTTCCATACAAAACAGATGCAATTACTTTAATGGCGAATGCTCTGATCTGCTAACTCAGCCTCAAGCTGCATATACGACCGTGCTGGTGTGTACCCACTTGAAAGTTGTTTGGTATTTTTTAGGCAATTGTGGACACACTTGACGAGATGCACGTTGAGCAAAAAGTAAACAAGGCCAAAAAGGCGGAGAAAAAGCAACGACGTTGCCTGGCAATTATAAAAACCGACTGTAATGTATCTGAAAGTTACTCACCTACGCTCTACCTGGCCATACTCAACGTGGGACTGAGCAATGGACTCACCGAAGAAGCGCTCCTGGCTGCGGCTTCCGCAACAGGCGGCCAAGTTTCGCAGGTGCTGATGCTGCCCTCGAAATCGTATTGTTTTCTGATGTGCAGCACATTGGAGGATTCCCAGCTTGTGTACCAGGGCATGCATAATCTGGCGACCATTGGTCAGCAGGGCGCCGTTGCCTACCTCAGTTACGTGTTGCAATTGCCGAAGGAAATAGAAGAAAACGGTTGGCAAAAATCGCTGCCCAGCGGTCTCGTGCTGCTGCCCAACTTTGTCAGTGAAGCGGAGGAAACAGCTCTGCTCCAGGCAGTTGCAGCTGATGGCCCTGGAGCTGCCTGCACGGCGGACACTACTCTGAAGCACAGGCATGTCAAGCATTATGGCTATGAGTTTCTTTATGGCAGCAATAATGTGGATCCGCAGCAACCTCTGGAACAACCCATTCCGACTGCATGTGATTTCTTGTGGCAGCGCTTGGCCAGCACCGAAGCGCCAGCGCTTGATGCTCCCGATCAGCTGACTGTCAATGAGTATGAGCCCGGACAGGGCATACCACCGCATGTGGACACACACAGCGCATTCGTAGATCCCATACTCTCGCTCTCGCTGCAATCCGACGTTGTCATGGACTTTCGTCGCGGTCAGGAACTTGTGCACGTGTTGTTGCCACGCCGTTCGCTCCTAGTCATGTCCGGCGAATCGCGATATGATTGGACGCACGGCATCAAGCCCAAACATATTGATATTATACCCACGCCAGCGGGCAGCCTGACGACGCAGTCTCGCACTAAGCGAACTTCACTCACCTTTAGGCGATTGCGCCGAGGACCCTGCGATTGCCAATATCCCACGCTCTGTGATACGCGTCAAACCACAGCTCCAGAGGCGGTGACTGATGCGCTGGCCACGCATGCAAGTCACCTGGAGCAGCAAAATGTGCATGAGGTTTATGACAAGATTGCAGATCATTTTAGCGATACGCGTCACACTCCCTGGCCGCAAGTAGCCGAGTTCCTGAACAGCTTTGAGCCACAGTCGGTGCTGCTGGATGTGGGCTGTGGCAATGGCAAATATCTTGGCTGTAATCCCCAATTGCTGGCCATTGGCTGTGATCGTTCGCTCGGTTTGCTGGGCGTTAGCAATGCCCGTGGCCGAAACGTGTTTCGTTGCGATTGCCTGCAGCTGCCGGTGCGCAGTGGCAGCATTGATGGCTGCATCAGCATTGCGGTCATTCATCATCTGGCCAGCGGGGAGCGTCGGCTGACAGCGCTGCGTGAGATGGCCCGTGTGCTGCGTCCAGGCGGTCGTGCGCTCGTCTACGTCTGGGCAAAGGATCAGCGACGAAACGACAACAAATCGGCGTATTTGCGGCAGAACAAAGCCGTCAACAAGCAGCGCACCACAGAGCAGGCGCAGCGCCAGAAGCTCGCACAGCAATTGGAAAGTATGGAGCTGGATCAACAGCAGCTACAGGTGTCTGTACCGCTGCCAGTGCACACAAATCGCACAGAGTTCCAGCAGCAGGATGTCTATGTGCCCTGGAAAACCAAAGATGAGCAGCGCACAACATTTTTGCGCTACTATCATGTCTTCGAGGAGCAGGAACTGGAACGTTTGGTGTCGCAAGTGGAAGATGTTGTGCTCAGACGCAGCTACTATGATCAGGGCAATCATTGTGTGATCTTTGAAAGGTGCAGCAACGAAAATGCAATCTGCAAATAAACCAAGAAATACTGCTTGAAAATATATAAATTTATACAGAATCTTTTCAAATTAAATGTGTTAGTTAAATATCGTAAATATCTTAGAAATTACATTTTAATTAAGTAATTCGTTTATTTGATTTCAAAAAATACACATCCATATATTTTTTATATTAATCGCGAATTGAACGTAGACCGACTATAACTTAGTTAAGCTTAATTCTTACCCATTCAAATGGTATTTGTTTCATGTTTTTATTGTAGCTTTGGACCATAAATTGACAATTCCTTAATAACAACATTTCGTGTTACATTCGATAATCCAGTGTTGAAACGTTTAATCATAGTTGCGTATGGAGTTCGTTTTGTATTCATAGTGGGTTTAAGAGCTTATTGAGTAGGATGCGTGTGTATATACATAAGAATTGTTGAAACAGAGTGCATAGTTTTTGTTAAATAGTATTATTAAGTAGTAGCAAGTATTGCTCAGAGAATTTAAGTAACATAGCTAAAGGGTAAAGAAGAACTACCTAGAGAAGAGGGAGAGAGCAAATGGTTCCTGCGCTGCCATCAGTTCTATAATCGATATAACTAACATATATGTATGTAGGTACATCAAGTGAAACTGTTTGAAAATGCATGCTTAGACACTAAAAGGATACATTACGAGTTCGTACATACACCTATATATATCTATGTCTATATCTATATCTATAGCTATAAAGAAGTATATATCTTTTAAAATGACATCTATACATAAACGTACAAGTACAAGTAGTTTTTAAAACACTTAGATCTCATCCTGGGCACTTTCTTACTTGACAATAATTACAATATCATTATAGGAATTTAAATTTATAGACTATAGTTTACAGTTTCAACGTTTCGTTTTTGGTCGTGGGTATTTGATATGTTAGCTAGTAAGTAAGTAAGTAACATTTTTCGACTAGGTTCAATATTTGTGTGCCTACAAGCTATTTAGTGGGTATTTCGACTACCTTTGGGGTATACGTGTATAGGCTGTTAGTGAAAATATATATACTCATAGAGGTGTATATATGTATATAAACATGTGTAGAGTGCCCTAGGTTTGGCTATAACTAGCTATATTAATATGTGTGTGTATATGTATATATTATAGGTATATATCGGTATAGGAGAACAATTGGGAGTATATAACTTCATCAACAGGTTGTTAGTCTGCCTATGTCTAGGGTTAAACCAGAAATTCATCATAATATTAAAGCCTGATAGTTTACTTGTTTGTCGTTAAAGCTGATTTATCAGTTGTGTGTGTGTATAACGCCTTACAAACATCGTCTATAGTTTTTATATGTTCATATGTGTATACTTCAGTCATTGTTGAATATACAAAGCTTTCTTGCAATATGTCAATGCCCTCTATTTTGTTTTGGTACAATAACCACGCCCGTCGCCCTATATTTACTCCTACATCTACATCTACTTCTACTGCCTGAAGAGGTGTGTTTATCCTCCCTAGCTTTACCGAAACACTTATTTGAGCAGCTGGCATACTTCTAACTACCTTTCCATCTGAGTCAAGGATTGGGCGTCGTGTGTTTGTGTTTGTTTGCTTTGGTTGTGTTTGGGTGTGTGATTGTGTGTTACTGTGTCTGGTGCTTCTTCTGTGACTGGGACTGGGTATCCAGTTGGCTTGAGTGAGCGCGCTTAGATAAATGTTTCGGCTGCCATTTGTTACAAGCATTCCGCCAGCGGCGGCTTCTCAATGGGAGGCGATGGTCCCGAAACGGATACCATTGGCACGGCACCGATCTTGGGCTTGATTATCT
Source organism: Drosophila kanekoi (assembly GCA_037075305.1). Lineage (NCBI taxonomy): Eukaryota > Metazoa > Arthropoda > Insecta > Diptera > Drosophilidae > Drosophila > Drosophila kanekoi. Next base: position 4,192,885 of record JBAMCE010000553.1, on the reverse strand, counting down.
TGAGGCCGAGGCTCAGATTTTTGGGGCTACTGTGCGGCGATGAGGAGGCCGTCGATGAGCGCTGATGCACCAGCACACGCGGTTTGGCCTCTATGGCAATGCTGGGCGTGGAGGCGGCAGAAACGGAGGAGGTGGCCGTTGCACTGGCCAGCAGCGGCACATGCACCAGTTCCTCGACTGTTTCTGCAGAATCCTGTGAGTCGTGCACAATGGCCGAGGCATCGCTATGGATCAACGCTGAAATTGAGTTTGTGTCATCGTCTTGCATATACGGCGGTGGTGCCTCCAGTGAAATGCTGCCCACTATGACATTGGCCGTGGTAATGGCTGAGGCACGCGCCAGCAAACTAGTCACAGCTGTTTTCGGTTGCTTGGCGTCGTGGAGCACGGGCAGCGTTAGCAGCTCGCCAGCGTTGCTGCCGCACTCCTTCATTTCAATGTCCTGGGAGGAGTTATGCTGCTGCTGCTGCTGGACGGAGTCATCATCTGTGCGCCACGGACGCAGACTCTTCTGCAAGCCAAATATTTATTCTGTTCTCGTGTGCCCTATTACGAGTACTTACCCTTCGTCCATTATCGGTAATATTCTCGGCACTCTTGGCCTTGCGACAGAGCACACTCTGGGAGCCATGGCGCCGCAGGAACTCAATGGAATCGAATCCGCGACCCTCCGACGAGACGAATATGGCCGAATTGATGCGACTGCGCGTGCAGCGTTCCGAGATTGATGTGGAACGCTCCTCCGCCAGCATGTGGATGTGCTGCAAGATAGAGATCATTAGTAAGGCATTGAATAATGAGACAAAATTTCGGAGTCTTTGCGATGAGTTCCTTACGCGGCTATTGCAGTGCAACGGTGGGTGAGCAAAGGTGCCGCCACATTCACTGCTGTCGAACTGTATTCTCAAATGCAATATTGAAATAGAGAAAGAGAGAAGAGAAATAACAGATAAGGAAAGAGGCCCAAAGAGAGGTGGAAGAAATGTCAGACATTACACACACACGCACACACACAAACAAGTTCTATATCGAAGAACAGGAGGCGTTGCCGCAACGATTTACTAAGCTCTATGCAAGTAAATATCCTCTTCAGGCGATTAACAACGGCAACAACAACAACAACGGCAAGCGAAAAGCGTAAAGCAACCTGCACAAACAACTACAAAAGCGATACGTTAACTGAGTGTGAATTTGAATTTAGCGGCTGTGTTCTGGCTGTGCTCTGGTGAAGCGCGAGTCTAGAATCGACTCTCTAACTGTACAAGGTGTAAATTGTGTTTAGGTGCGTATTTTTGTTTGGTGCTCTACAATGGTTTTCAACGCTGCAAACGGCGGGCGATCAAACGGTATACGGCTTAACGATAAACGATTAACGTGCCCAATGTACAACAACACGAAGTGCATGGCGTTTGGTGCAATTATCGGAATCGATAAGCGAGCGAAACGAACGAACTTAACGAAAGAATGAACGAATCAACGAACGAATGAACGAACGAACGCACTAAATGAACCAGCATTCGGACGAGCGACCGTTCGATTCGATTATCGTTTGTTGTTTTCGTTGTTCGTTTTTCGGTTGGCGTTTCGAAAAGCACTTACGCTGGCCGGTTCACTGTAGTTGCTGTGATTGAGCATGGACGATTCGGTGTGTATGGTATCGCTGGCGACCATGCTGTGATATTTCTGCAGCTGCAGCGTGGACGAGCCGCGACTCTCGCGCGAACCATCCCGGCTGCGATCGGCGCACGAATACTGCCGTCGGTACTGTCGACGCCGGCGTCCAACATTGGCCGCCGCAGATGTGGAGCTGCCGACCCCAGATCCGATGAGGGGTGCGCCAATGTTGATGCCGACACCGGCGTTGCCGACGGCAGCTGTGCCGTAATCAGCATATGCCAACGGTCTAGACGGCAACGGAGGCGGGCGAAAGTAACTGGGATCATAGCTGAACTGTCGCCGTCGCCACTGATCGTATTGCCGATAATGGCTGAAGAGGCGCCGTCGGCGCAATATCAATTGCTTCTTGGCCTCGAGCACCTCGTTCTCCTCGACAAAGGTGCGCTCCTGCGAGTTCTTGAGTATGCTGCGCTGTTGCGCAAACCGACGTTGCTTGCCCTGACTGTTGACCGAGAGGGGCAGCAGGCGCTGCGGCGGCGGCTCTCGTTGCAGCAGCTGCTCATCCTCGGCTGGCGGGCAGCCGTTATCTCTGGCATTCGTATCTGCATGCACATCATCCGCATCCCTATCGGGCACAGCGCTATCTATGCTATCCACATGCTCCAGCACATGGGCGCCCACAATGGACTGATTGTCGACGCTGGGTCCGCGCACATAGGTGTTGGTGGGCGTGCCATGGCTATGGCTAACGCCCGTTGTGGGCGTGACCGGTTCACGATGCACTGGTTGCTAGCTCTCCACGTCCGCCTTGTGCAGCAGCGCAAACTGGCAGCCGCAATCGCGCTCCAGCTCCCGGCGCGGATACTGAAAGCAGCGATCAAAGATGCCGCAGCCCTCGCAGCGGGGCAAGCACTGAGTGCAGCAATAAACAGGAGAAAGAGAGAGAGAGAGAGAAAGGAAAAGAGAGAGAGAGAGAGAGAGAGAGCGGCAGCGGGCGAGAGCAAGAGCAGGCGACAGCGATTTTTGGGTGGAATTAAGGAACTTTTGTCAGTGATTTTCATTGAAAGCTCGAAACCTCAACAAAGCTCAACAAAAGCTAAACTAATTACGAAATATGTATAGGAAATGCAGATGGGGATTGACTTGAATATGGTTTAATTTTTTGTTGTTCTTTTTTGTTTTAGGTGTTTCCATGCTCGAAACCATCAAACATATACAAATGGATCAATGGATCAATGGATCAATGGAGCTGGTTAGGTCAACCGCCTGGGTGCAGTTCTAAATGTGACAATATGTATATGGAAATTTGGCTTGGAGAGTTGAAGTACGTTTCTAAGAAGTAGAAGGATATAAAAAAATATCTTCGGTGCACACCGAAGCGAATGTACTAAACCAAAAACTTCTAGAGAAGGTTTTTGATAGAGTGTACGTTGAAGTTCTACAAAATGAGGCAAAGCAAAATCATAGAAAACTAGAAAAAGCTTTGTTCTTTAGCAAATTATAGTTATGTAGCGAAGTTAAAGCTTTAGATAAGAGAATCCCACGTAACCCAAATTTATTTACTTTATGCGGACACTATTCTGAACCGGAAGTATATTTTCGACAGCAGAAAAGTATGCTATAGAAACTTAGAGGAATCTGGTATGTTATCGTCTAGATATCCAAGCAATATCTGACTTAGTTCCGAAACGGACAAACATATACTCGAATACCCCGAAGAGCCCTATCACTGCGGAAACTACTTTTAAACAAATTATATTAATGCCTAATTGAAGCATTTGAATATTTCAAAAAACAGTTTTTAGAGAGATAGAAATGGTTCTTGCTAGAGCGGGGGCTGCGGGGCGGGCTGTGTGCACTGGTTGAAGAGAATAGTGCAATATTTTTCATTAAAATTCAAATAGTATTTACTTGACTTATTGCAAAAAGCTAACGAAATGCAACAAAAAAAATGTAATTTGTTTGCAGTAATTAATTGAGAAATGAAATATTTTGAATACCTTGACAAAGAAATCGGGGTGTAGGTTCTATAAATAAAGCGTAACAGAAATGAAACATAGTTAAAGTTCAATTCGCGCTCATTAAACAAATTACATAAAGAACCCCTTTAGCCCGAGCGAGTTGCTCCGCTTAACCCCAACATAACAAGCCCCCAATTAAAGTTTCGATCTCGATCCCGCTCCCGACCGAATGCAAACAAAACGCCAGTACAATCCCTACCTGATGCGAGTGCTGGCCATTGCAGCCGCTGGCGCTGCAGACGCCCGTGCCGGGCACCTTGAGCTGCTCGTGCTTGTAGTCCGGCTGATAGGGCAGCAGCATACGGATCTTGCCCCAGCGATTGAAGAACAGCGCAATGGCGCCCGCCCAAACCATCAGGACGATGAGCACAATGCCAATCTCTACGCCACGTATCTGGAAAATCAATTGGATTTAAAAAGGAGTTCATTAATCTAGGGCACAAATCAATAGAAAAAGGTATCAGGCATGTATGTTATGAATGTCTATAAGATTGATATTAAGGATGCACTTTTATATAGATTTCAAATGCGGACTAACCGTTGGCAGCTCCCGCGCCGTTCTGTGCGTCAGCGTATTGGTGGCCGTGGAGGTGACATCGTCACCGAAGGTGCTGCCATTGCCGGAGCCATTGCGACCATAGATGCCCGGCGGAAAGTCATGCTGTGATGTGTTCTTGGGCAGATCTATAGGAGGAACAATGCACAGATTACATAAGGCCAAGTGTCTTAGATTTAGATCCCGGCTGTGGACTTACCGAGAGTGCGAAATTTAATCTGTCCGCGACTGCGATACTTTTTGCCCATCCAAATGGCCGTCACAGATAGCGAATACTGTGTGCTGGGCAGCAGACGGTCCAGGACAATGGCCTCGCTGTTGCCGGCAACGTCCTGTACAACCCTGTAACTTAAATTAATTCAATTACCACTCTCGAACGGCAACTAAGTGTGACAAGATGTGTGTGTGTTGTGTGTGCGTGTGTGTGTGTGTGTGCGTGTGTGTGTGTGCTGCTAATTGCACAAACTAGAATAAATGGTTAGCTGCGTGGAGACGTGAAATATGAGGCCAGGTCCGTAGCTCGTAATTACAGAATGGGCCCAATATTTCACTTTGTCACTTTGCCAGGCAGTTAGCCAAACATGTCCTAGATTTTCCCGCAATTGTGCTCGTATTACGCCTCCTTTTACATAGCTATACACACACACACACTCACACACATATATATATGTATATATATTGTATATATGTTCTGTAAGCTAACAAGTGCGTGGCCAGGAGAGGCCAGGCCGGGCTGCCTAGACTTCTGGCCCTTAGTTCGATGTCTCCTGTTACAACAGCCTGACAAATGATTCATTATTCATGCATAACATACAGTTACAGTTACATTCATGCACTCACACACACACACAGGCGCACACACTCACTCACACACACACACACGCGCGCATACAGGTCGTCGCAATGGGCCCCAATGGAATCGCCTTTTGTTGCCTGCAGCCATAACAAAAACAAAGCGAACAAAAAAACTAGCGGCAAATGTGTTAATAATTAAACGCCAAACGACGAGCAAATACCCTATTAAATGTGGTTTAATCAAAGAAGAAAATGCGGCATGCTATAACGAAAACTAAATATAGAAGAAATCGTTTTGAGCTTAAGGTCGAATTGACATGCCCTTCCTTTCAATCCTTTCTTGCATATTAAATGTTGCGTTGTCATTTTAATGTTCTTTTGACTAGACATATAATTATAATTGATATATTCTTTCAATAATCATATGTATTTACCATATTTGAAAGTTGTTCTGTGCCTGAAACTTGTGCGAGCAGGAAATTATAAACTATAAGTTGGGATACGCCCCAAGTCAGAGCTTCCCAATGATTGCTTTAGTCATTTTAGTTTAATTAAAGCGTGCCGTATATGATTTATGATCTTGTTTCCACAAATGCCTTCACAGTTCTCTCGGGGCCCATCAGGCATTCGACTTAATAATCTGTCTTTAGTCACATTTGCAGATGTTGCCTTTAATTTCCATAAACTTTTTGCCAAAACGAGCCACACTTGTCTGCTTGTACGTGACTCTACCCTGTAAATTCCCCTGCTGGCTATCAAATTGAATAGAGAGCTGCATGTAGCATGTTTTTATATAGCTGATCATGCCCCATGCATGACTTAAGTGCCACAAAATTGTATTTGCGACCGCTTTATGCCAACTTTATGCAGCCAAACAACGCAACACATGTGAGAATGTCGAAAGTTTTTGCCTTAACACCAAGAGAAGGAGAGGGGGGGAGGGGGCAAGAGAGGTCAACGGTTCGAATCGAGCGCTAACCACAATTTGGCGTTCGGCGGTTTTTCTGGTTTAGTGGCTCGCATTAGCAATGCAGATGAATTTAGCGCAGGGGAATTGAATTTTCATATGGGCCCAATGCACACAAGTAGCTGGGCTCAAATTGTTCCAAATATCATGTTTGATTTTTTGTTGCGTTCGCTTACCAAATTGTTTTCGCCCTTTTTCTTTGTTTCTTTTTTTTGTGTTCAGGTTCCAGGCCAATGGATTTCCGGCGCCGTTGAATAAACAATCAGCTTCGCTTACAATTGGCCCCCTCACAGAAATTGTGTCCATTACTCAAACTCCAAATTGAAAATGCAAGCCATGTACACATACACACACATGTGCAGGTGTGTGTGTGTGTGTGTGTGTGTGTGTGTACGTAGCTAGTGGAAACCATTTTGCTTGGCATTTTTAATAACTCATGATTGTACATTGTGCGGGTTTTGGGTTTTATGTTGTTTGTTTTTGTTTTTAACATAAGCTGCATAGTTCTCATATTTGCGACATCTGGCGTACACACACACACACAACTACACACGCACACACACACACACACACACACAACTACACCCGCTGTGTGTGACATGAAAAGTTGTGGTTGCATATAGTATACACATTATATGTGTGTTTTTTTTTGTTAAAGCCCAAAACTTCTGTCCAATCAGGCTAAAACTTTATTGCCCTTTGGGGCGCATATGCAACTAGCTTTTAATCTGTTTCGATTTGCTTCAAGCTGGTTTTAAGCAGCTTACATAAACTCGACTTTAGATTGACAAGGACGGCTTTGGCCAAAAAGGGGGCACAGGTAGGTCGCAGGTTCGAGTCCCAACCTTTGGCACCTCTCAGCCTGGATAATAGTCAATGTGAAAGTTGACAAGTAAAATAAATTCATTTCAATATTTTTATACTTTTTTAAGCTAAAGCCCAACAAGAACTCTCTGAAATCTTGAAATGGCTTCAAGCGTGGCCGCTCCCTGATTTTATCCGCTTCTAAATGCCAAACTAACTGAACAAGTTTATAAAAGTTTGTTTGTGCAATCAAAAAAGTTGATTAAGTATACGTCATGCTGTGCAGCAGACAGGAAAATTACCACCTGTGCTCGCTGCTTACTTTCAAAATGCAAAATTTCCACAAAAATTATATGCATGATAATATCAAGACCAATTAAACGATTGAAAGGAATATGGCGAAGGAATGTGAAGTGAAAGTGGAAGAGTAGCATGTGAACGGAAGTGAAAATTGTGTAGCACACTTAGCCGGGGCCTTGACTCTTGGCCTTTTCGTAACGCTTGTAATTATAGCAGCTGTCAGTGGCAAATGCTCGAAATATGCTAAATAAATGCCGGCCAACTAATGCTGACAACAAATTCTTTCACATTTTTCAACGTTCATACATTTCATAATGTGAATACATTTCGGTATTGATTGGAAAATAACCGAACGTTTGCAACGGAATGGTCGGTAATTGTTATTAATTATTACTGTTATTGATGGCGCTTGACAAATCGAACTACACATCCTTTGCCACAGGCGACAGCCCAGGCACACATATGTATGCATGCGTACACTCGCAGAAAATCTAGTGTACATAATCTAGCATATAAAGAATTACAAAGGGTTGGATATTTTTAGTTCAAAAGGTTTCTTCTCAACATGTTCTCTCCATAATCCATGCTGATTCAAGCTTCATTATCTCAGGAGCTGCATTCAAACTGGCCTAAAGAGCTGCGTTTTTCTCTCAGTGTACATATGTGTTATATACATATTTATCTATTTTGTAATGTCCACTCGAAAGGCATGCAACTAAAGATATGTAATTTCTGTCGACGCGTCTAGCACAAGGGCACACACACATTTATTCAAATGTATTTGTGTGTGGGAGGGGTGGAGGGAGGAGTGAGGGGGCTAGTCCCATTGGGGAAGGGTCTACTACCAGGTTATAGACCCATTCAGCGAGTCGAGTCATCGTCAACGTGTCTATGTACTAATCATACATTATTCATCAGCACAATTTTACTCGAAAAACGGCTGGAAGATATACAAAACCCCTCCCCCGCCAGCAACCCCTCTGAGTGGCCCCTCTAATGAGTGCGAGCACTAAAAATCGATAGTAAAGAAAAACACAAAAATTAAAAAACAAACCAACTTATAAATAATGTCCAGCCATGAGAGAATTGTAGAGAAACAAAAACGAACAAGAAAAAAAAAGAAGTGAAATAAACGTAATAAAATTTTGATATAGGCGTGAACTTTATGAAACAATAAGAAACAATAACAACAAGCAATAAGAACAATAACAATATTTGGCATTAAAAGACAACACGCGCATGCAGCCAAACACACACACACACACACACACACACACACGCACACACACAGGTAACAGCAGCTATTAAATGGAGAACACCTTGAACAACAATAACAACAACTAAGACAAAAGGAGGCAGGGCAGGACAACAGCAGCAGCCTGCCTAACGGCATTGCAGCCGCAGTCAAAAAGTCACAAAAGCCAAGCACTTAACTTATTACACGGCATTCCAATGTCCTTCCAACATTTGACGTGTCCCGCCCCCTCTACACCCCTTCACCACTTCCCGCCACGTCTCGAGCGCAAACGGAAGTCCTTAGTTTGTAGTCGTTAGCAGAGTCCTTCCTGGTCGCAGTTCGACTTCTACTCGAAATATGCAACGCCACTTGAATTGGATATTCTTTTCATTTTTTTCTATTCTTTTTAGACGAGAGAAATCGCAGCCAAAATGTGGCAGGAGAAGGTACTAAAGAGAGAGAGAGGGAGGGAGGGATAGAGAGAGAGAGAGAGAGAGAGGGAGGGAGGGAGGGAGAGATAGAGAGAGGGAGGTGCAATGTAGAGCAGACGCAGCTGGCGGCTAGAACAGAAAATATTACAATTACAAGCATGTTTTGTCCTGCCTCGCACTTTCCTCGCACTTTCCTGCTGCCATCCTGCTTCTATGCAGCCGTTTATACGCTTTCTCGCCGCGTGCCTGCAGTGCAATACACTGAGAGAAAATTGAATAGACGCCCAAAGCAATCTGTCTCACTTGACAGCTGACAGCTGGTTAAGCCTATTTAGCCATTTCTAGCCACTTTTAGCCAGTTTTAGCCACTTTTTTGAAGTGTCAGCTGGTCACACTGACTGTCTGCAGATCATTATATGGGATATTCCCCGGTCTTGCCCGTGGTATGTATAAAATGAATAACTTCGACCTATGTTTATAATATCGAGCATAGCTCGGCCTTGCCCTTGGCACATTTCTCTTTTTTCTTTCTCTTTTTTTCAAACATTTTCCTTTGTTTCAGTATTTGCGATATTTTAAAGTTTCATTGAAAATTTCGCTCAGTGTACAATAACTTGGAAAACTTCAAGTACACGCGGCTTTTGTTTTTCTTTTTGGGCTTTGCCTGTAGACGCGGTCATTTTGGCTTTAACTTTGTATTTGCTGTTGTGGCCTGAACCCTCCCCCCTCCAGCACGAGCCCTTAACTCGAGTCGTTATTTAGCTCAGGGCCATAGCACGCACACACACACACACACACACACACACACACATACTTAAACAAACACACACACACACAAAGTACACACACAGACACAAACTTTCAGCCTGTCAATTGCATAAAATATTGTAAAGCCGGCGACGCCTTTTTGCATAATTGCAGCAACTCTTTGAACTGCTAAAAAGGTGGCTGTTGTCTTTGTGTTTGAGTGTGTGTATGTGTGTGTGTCTGTGTGTGTGTATGTCTGTGTGTGGGTATAATTAATTTGTGTAATGCCAGAGGTACCTACCTGTCATCTGTGGGCTTATAGGTCACAATGTATTTCTCAATGGGATGCGCCTTCAGATCAATCTGCGTTTGCCACGAGACACGCACTGCGGTGGGCGTTAGAAATGTTACGGTTATATTTTCCGGCGTAGCTGGAATGGTACCTATAAAAGAGTACAATTATAGATATAGAGATAGCTAAATTGGCAGACAGATAAACTTTGAATAACAAATGGGCTTGTCTAGGGCTTAGGTACTCAAAGTATGCATACCAAAAACTAGACATACTCAAAAGTACTCATTCAAGAAGAGTACTAAATTTCTTGATTTAAGATTAACTTATTCTTGAATTGATAAACTTTGTATAACAAATGCGTTTATAGGGCTAGGGCTCAGGTACTTAAAGTATGCATACCAAGAAATAGACATACTCAAAAGTACTCATTCAAGAAGAGTGCTAAATTTCTTGATTTAAGATCAAATTATTCTTCAATTGATAAACTTTGTATAACAAATGCGTTTATAGGGCTAGGGGTTAGGTACTCAAAGTATGCATACCAACAAATAGGCATACTTAAAAGTACTCATTCAAGAAGAGTGCTAAATTTCTTGATTTAAGAACAAATTGTTCTTGAATTTGAGCATAAAATATAATAAAAATATAGTTATGGGTTGTTTAAAAGAAGAAAGCATAAATTATGGAATGTATCAGGTTCGGGAACCAAACATAAACGCAAGCATCTGGTTCGAACCAACCAAAAACAGAAACCACACAATATTTTGTTGAATGAGTTCTATTTTCAGCAGTCTTTTTGTTAAATAGCTACGAATAGCTAACACATGCGTTCGTCTGGGGCATAGATACTCATTGTACGCATCGCAAAAACTAGATATACTCAAAAGTACGCACTCTATAATAAACGAATCAGGTACAAATTCTTGAGCTCAGCTTTAACTCAATTCGTTTTTAAGCCAATTTCCACTTGATTTAAGCACAAAGGGAACTAGCTATAATGGATTTTCTTCAGGTGTATACTCACCAGCCAGACAGGTATTGACCAACAGGACGGCAATGAGCACAAACATTGCTTCAATAGTTTCAATTTCAGTTGCTGTTGATGATGGGCGTTGATAATTTTGTTGTTGTTCTGGTTGTTGTTGTTGTTGCTGTTGTTGTGGTTGTTGTTGTGGTTGTCCTGGAAAATGGCGAATTTCCTAAGGCTTCCGTTTGGTAGCTCGCAATTCGTTGTGGGTTTTATTCTAGTTCTAGTTCGTAGTTTTTTTTTTTAGTTTTTGGGTTTGTTTGAATAAAAAGCTAACTAAAACATAAAAATCAGTCTTGCTTTTTGTCGTTTTGCTGCTGCCAGTTGTTGCCTGTTCGTTGCTTCGCTTTCTGCTATTGTCCTGGCCAATTAGGCATTGTAATTGTTGTTGTTGTTGTTGTTGTTCTTCTTCTTCTTTGTTTGTTTGTTTGTTTGTTTGTTTGTTTGTTTGTTGTTGTCACCTGCGGCTAATTTTCGCGTTTCGCTTTTGTTTCAACTTTAACTTGAACTTTAGTTTAGCTTTTGTTGTTGTTTATTTGTTTGAATTTATGCGTTTTTATAGCACACTTTTATGGGCCTTTTGTGTGTGGCGCTGTGTATGTCTGTGTGTGTGACTGTGTGTGTGTTTGTCTGTGTGTGTGTGCGTTGTCTTGAATCATCAGAGCTGAAAGGTGCTTATCTATAAAGGTATATACATATATATCTATATAGTTTTTTTTGCTGTTCTTCTTCTTATTGTTTCGTGCTACAATTGAGTAAAATTATTCACATTGCGTTTGCTTTTGTTTTTTGTTTATTTCCTTTGCCGCTGTTCAATGCCATTTGTTGTTGTTGTGGTTTTTATTTTTTATATAAAATCAATAAAAAGCGAGAAACGACAAACGCAAAATCGAAAGTTGACAGTCGTTGTGGCAAAAACTTTCAGTTGGGCGTTTACTTATGGTTTTGTCAGCTTTTCGCTTTACAATTTTCGCACTTTTCCAGCTGGCAAATTTACGTGACGTTTCGGCCAATTCGCTTGAAATTGATTCAATGAGACGGCGACGGCCCAACTGCCACCTGTCGTCGCCGTCCTGTGCGTCCAAGGTTCAGCTCTAGTTGTTGTCGTTGTTGTCCTTGTTGTTGTCGTTGTTGTTGTTGTTGTTGCTGTTTAATTTGATGCATTGCGCATTTTGTTAAGAATTTTTGGCTTAATTGTCAAAGCATTTGCGCCTCTTGTTGCGCTTTTTCTTTGGCTTTGCTTTTTCTTTATATTTCTTTTGTTCTCTTATTTAATTTTGTGTTTATTTTGCGTCCGTGTCGGGCGCCTTGTCGTTAATTATTGCTGTGTTCTCGTCGTTGTTCTTGTTGTTGTTCCCGTTGTTGTTGTTGTTGTTGTTGTTGTTGTTGTTGTTTTCGTAGTTTGCGGCTGCAATAAATCAAAGTTTTTGGATTATTAATGGGCGTCGCTGTAAACGTAATGCCAAACGTATTAGTCAAATTGTTTTTCATTTACATACATTATAATTAGCCCAACGAAAAGGATAACAACTACAAAAGTACAGTGAAAGCTCCAATTAACGAACACTTTGCTCTCAGACTCAATCTGCTTCGTTCACTCAAATCAGGCAAATCTTGAAGCAGCACGTGAAATATTTGATAATACATAATTTTCCCCAATTGTGGCTTTACCTTACCCATATATATGTCTATATATATCTGACAAGCTTTACTTTCATTTTCATTACGGAAATTGAAGCCAAACAAAGTGCTGCATACTTCCAGGCTCGTATTGCGTATACGCCACGCGTAACACGCAGTTGTGCACACACACACTCGCTCGCACACCTATCTAATGTGCTTTCCTAATACATCATTTCATTTCATATTCATTTCACGTTGAATTCGAAATGCTTGCATTAACACGCAATAGCATTAGCATAGCATTCGACCATGCGTGAATGCTCCGAACAGTTGTATTCCTTGATATTTACAGACCTTTGTGTTCTGTGCCCAGCCCCTCGAATATTTTTAGAATCCTTGTCTGTCCATGACTTACATTGTTAGGTAAACACATTTATTCGAACGCTTCAATAACCGTTGCGAGTGCCCATAACATATGTGAAAGCATATGGATACGCAATTGTTCTACAACAAGACTTTAGGATAATAAATATTTGTTTATAAAGACTCAAAGAACATCTGTTGCAGGAAATGAGAGAAGAGTCAAGGAATAAACTACTATAATAAATACAGCTTGACGCTAATTAAAGCAGTTCATTTCGAATTCTCAAACAGTTTAAGCGCAGAGCAAGTTAACTGCTTGACGAAGCATTGTAATTATCTGCTAACGAATAAAATGAATGGCAGAGCTAAGTCGCATTTAATGTATATGCTGGCTAAGCCAGTTTATAAAGTTCTAAGTCCATGATATCCCCACACAAAAGAAACATTCCCAACTGAATACGTAACGGAATAATTCATGAAGGTGAATCGCCAGATGGACGGGAATGGAAAAATCAGGCCACATTGAATATTGATACATTTAAGTTGGTTAAGTAGCTTAAGTGCGGTAGGATATAACGTCTCACTTTGATTGAATCTCGTGGCATGAGCTACACGTGGTGTCCAGGGATTTACGGGCGCACGTATGTAATGACGGACTATTATACTATATATGTGTGTGTGTGTGTGTGTTTTTACCTGTACGTGGCATCATTAAACTGTCACACGACGTTTTAAGCCAGCGGACGTTTCGCTCGAAAGGGCAAAGTTAATTGATGCAATTGCAAAATAGTTTACTTTGGAAAATTGTGAGTTCGCTTAACTAAATGATTGGACATGGCAGAGAGAACTTTGGAATTTCGTATGCTCATTATAATTATTATAATTCAGGCACAAATAACTTTTCAGTGTGATGTCACGTGTCCATCACAAGGATGTCCTTAAATTATGTGCACCAGTTGTGGAATGATTATTAAATTTGTTGCCCGAACGCGTCGGCATGTGACAGAACTCAACGGAATGTGTAATTCAAGTGAGCGCACACACTTTGTACTCGCTATTTGAATGTTAATTTTTCAAAGTAAATTTCATTTGACACCCCAAAATAAAAAGCCATGAGTATTTAAGTCGAGGACGCGCGACTAGAAGATTCGCTAGACACAAAAAAAAAAATATGTATATAAATATTTTTTTTATGTACTCAAGCAAATTCACACGCAGCACATTCATTTTCCCAGTGCAACACGATGGAAAATTTATTCTTGACTAACTTCTGTGTTTATTCTACGACTGTTGTTTAAGTTCTAGGGCATATGTTTAATGTATGTATATAGCAAGAGTCAAGGGTATTCCCCAAAAATAAGATGGGCTTTTCCGTTTTCCAACAGAGAGTTTAAAGAAGAAGCACCGAGAACACAAAATAATTGTCAAAACTGACTCATAAAAACTTCTGTGTTTATTCTTTGACTGTTGTTTAGCTTCTAGGGCATATGTATTATGTGTAAATATAGGAAAAGTCAAGGGTATTCCCCAAAAATGAAATGGGCTTTTCCGTGCTCCAACAGCGAGTTTAAAGAAGAAGCTTAGAGAACACAAAACAATTGTCAAAACTGACTAAAGAAAACTTCTGTGTTTATTCTTCGACTGTTGTTTAGCTTCTAGGACATACGCATTATGTGTGAATATAGCAAAAGTCAAGGGTATTCCCTGAAACATTAGAGCTTTTCCGTTTTTCAACAGGCAGTTCAAAGAAGAAGCATCAAAAAAGATATGTAAAAATGTTATATATATATATATGTGCTCTCCAGGCGATGCATTCTTCTGGCTGTCAGATGCATTTGCACAACTTCATGATACCCTCTTTTTTTGTTTTTACCCACTTTCGATGAGTACACGGTATAAAAAGAACTGTGATGCTTGCTGGTGACGTGCCGTGGAAATATTTTCAACTCTATGACACTGGTGACGCACTGCGAGACTATTTTTTGCTCTTGGTGTGGGTGTGTTTGTGTGTGTGTGTGTTTGGGTGTGTGTGTGTGTTTGGGTGTGTGTGTGTGTTTGGGTGTGTGTGTGTGTTTGGGTGTGTGTGTGTGGACTGCCACATGCACTCCGCACACAATGGGTGAAAACAAGTAGGTGAAAGCAGTTATCGTAAAATTAAAATGGCGGCTAGTACGCGCTGTCGCCGCTGACGTCGTCGTCGTCGTCGCAACTGTTAATTATGGCGACAATACATGCACGCACACAAGCGCAAGCTTCACACACAAACACACACACACTCACATTTATATATGTATATACGGCAGCCCTTTCACTTGCATGTCTATTGCTTTGACTCAGTACGCCATCGAGTTTGTATGTGTGTATGTGTGTGTGTGTGTGTGTGTGTTTGAGAGTGTGCCCGTTTGTTATTCTCGTTTTTTGTTTTTATTGCACACGTTGCGACTCCAGCTTATTGAGGACTTCTGGCATTTTCTTGATCAACTTGGTGTTTGTGTTATATTTGTTATTGTTGTATATGTTTTTGGTGTGCGTTTTTTTCTCTCTTTTTTTTTTTTTGTTTATGTTTGTGCTGGTGTTTGCGGTAGCCAGTGAACAGACAATAAATCAATCAGCTGTGTTAACATCAAATTGCGGACCCCAGACAATTCCCGCTCTGCGCGTGTGTGTGCGTTTGTGTGTGTTTGTGTGTGTTTGTGTGTGTTTGTGTGTGTTTGTGTGGGCGCCTGTTGGCGTGCTCTTAATAAAAAAGGTCAGCTTAGCCGCTGGCTAACGCAAAAGGTTTGCGTTCGGTGCTAAACCAAATTCAGCTACAACTTCAGCTATAGCCGCTCTCTATGTGTGCCTGTGTGTGTGTGTGTGTGCGCTCACTGAGAGAAACAGAAACTGAGCTTTCGCTACATTAAAACCTCAATTAATGACAAGATTTATGGCAGCTTAAGCTGTCTGCGCTGAGGGCAAATTTAAGAGCAAGCAGAGCATATTAACTGTCCTTGACCGCTGGAAAGCTGCTCAAGCTGAATTAATGCAAATGATATGCACATGTAAGCGGCTTGCTCTGCTGCATTAATTGCAGATTTTATGTGAGTTAAGAGAATTAAATTTAATTTGCGACGCTTTGTGCACTTGTCTTGCGTTTTCTTTGTGCTTATCTTTTGGCATTAAACCCCCCCTTTTGCTCTGTGTATTGTTGTAAACTGGTGTAGAGACACACACACACACACACACACGCACAAAAAATGCTATTATTTGCTGGGCTGCTCGTAAAAACAAAAGCACTTGCCTCAAATTCAGCGCCCAAAAGCGCGCTTTAGTTGTGTGCGTGTGTTTGTCCATGTTATGTATTGTGCTTGTGAATATATATATATGAGTGTGCTTGTGTGTACGTGCCTTGGCCATGCACTTTAAGCTGAGCTGCTGCTGAAAATTTGTTAGTTTCCCAACCCTGAACAATTCCCTAACGGCAACTATGCGCCATGTTGTTGCTTTTGTAGTAGGTCGCGTTCATTGTTGGCTGCTGCTGCTCGCTGCCAGCGGATTTCTCTCCCCTGCCGTTCCCTTTGGAATTTCGAAAGTGTGTCGCCTGCCAGTGTGTACATACACACACACATATTCTCGTACATATACACTCGTGTTGTCATAGGTTCTTAGCTGCACGGCGCGTACATAGAGTATTTTTGTATGTGTGCAGCGTGCTGGCATTTTGAACTGATTTCACTGCGTGCAATTTACTTCGCCGCTGCTTGAGGCCAAAAATAACATAAATTGTATAAATAAATTGCCACATTTCAACATTTCCACATGTGCAGCAAGCAACAGAACAGCAGCCGCAACGCACGCAACACTGCGGCTGCGGCGGCGGCAAAGGCGACGGCGACGGCGACGGCGACGGCTGCGACAAGCGGCGAGTTGATTTGTAAATTGAGAAGAACAAAAAAACAAAAAAAAAAAATTATTTGCGTGGCCATTGCCATGCTTTGCAAGTCGAATTGGAATTTGAATTGAACCGTAACTAAATTTTTGTGTGTGGGTATTGATGTGTATACATTGGCAGCTATTTTGTTTATAACTACGGGATTCGTGTTATTTTGGCGCGTTTCGCTAATGGCCCAAGATGAAAAAAAAATGTATAAGATTTATATTTGTACACAAACAAACGCGCATACACCCACGCGCTAGCATTAACTTGCAATTTGCATTGAACATGTGTATAAATAGGGCATTAAAATGAGTTTTTAATTGCGAAAGGCGCCATTCATCTCTTTTAGTTGTTTTTCTCTTTGTTTCTGTTGTTGTTGTTGTTGCAGCTGCTTCCGTTTTTGATTTCAATGCATGAAAGTGAAAACCAACAAAGTCCATTAGCGCGCGTTCGTTTCGTTAAGTTTTGCTTTGTTTCGTTACATTTACCGTTTTTTAATTTTAATGCCTTTTATTGGCTTAACATGCAGTTCAGCGCAAAAACAACTACAACAACTACAACAACAATGACAACGTTGGCCACTTACCTGGCTGAAGCCTCGTGCTCTGTCCCGGGCGTTAATTGAGAGGCGCGAACAGCAAACAAACACACACAGAGACAGGAGAGGTAGGCAGTTCACAAACACACACACACTCCGCACTCCAAATTATGTGTATATAGGAGAACAGCGCTTAACAAAATATATTTTTACACAAGTATTTGTATTTGTATTTGTATTGTTGCTTTTAAGTGTATAATTTACTTTGGTCTTTGTGGCTTTTAGCCGCCGGCTCTGCCGCCACCTGCTCCCCACCTGTCAACGTTACAATTCGGTCTGTCGCTGCCGCCACTGATAACACAATACTCAACAGCACTGGCAGGCAGCACACTGAACTGCGCTTTGCTGATGTCTGTCTTTGCCTATTTCGTACACCTTGCTTTGCGCAAACTACGTTTTTTCCGCCTGCTCGAATGCGATGTGCTGCGGCCGACGCGTAAACTACAACTGAACGCGCCTTCGTTTCATTGGGGCCACTCTGTTGCGCACTCTTTACGCATGCAAGCCAAAGAGCGCAGTTGCGACAACGAGGGCTGCACAGCGTGCACTGCACGAAATGCGGCAGATAGACAAAGATGGCTGACAACAAGTGTCTTGCTTATGCGGCCGTTATGTGTACTAAAATTTCTTGCCGTGTTCGGTCCGCAGAGCTTTTGCTCTTACATGCGCGCTCTTTTGGCATGGCGAAAGCTTTGCGTTGTGTTAGGTCGTGGTTGCTGCTGAACGGGGACGAGGGCGGTGGTTGTGTGTGTGTGTGTGTGTGTTATTAACTGCCAGCGGGTTGACTCACTGTCTGATTGGACGACTGATTGACTGAAGAGACCGACTTTGGGCATTTTAAGCGCATTTATGGAGTTCAAGTGCGACCAATGGGCGGGGGCGGTTGGACCCTTAGCATGTTGTTGTTGTAGTTTTGATGCCTCGAGTGCGTCCTAGGAAATTAAAAGCATACTTGGAGGCGTTTAATTATTTATTCATGCGCTTTTGCCGCTGTTTGATTGCGAAGAGCTTTACGCGCCAAAATAAAAAACCAACATGCTGTTGGATTTCCCAGGCCCCGGGATGCCATGGAATTTGCTGTCAGGGCTGCCTTAATAATTCTCCTTCCGTTGTTTGATCGAAATTATTTGAATTTTTACTCGCGAGCTTAAGATATAGACAAAAAATTGCATAAATATTTACCCCAGGCAATTCCGATTTATATATACATATATTTTCTAAGCAACACACGGAAAATGGATGAAAAACGCCCGTCCATATCCAATTCGGTATCCATACGGCCGAAGCTTATCTATGGCCTGCGCACGGATGTCGTTGGCAACATTAACTTTAATTTGACCAAGGAGGTCATCTATCCGGTGGAGGGTGTGCTCGCCTTCCACGATTATGTGACCAACAAGCAGCGCTTCCTACGCTTTCCGGTGGATACCACTCCGGAAATCATTGCAATCAGCTCACATCGCAAACTGTTGGCCGTGCTGGAGCTGCACTCGAAGAAGTAAGGGGTTTCTATAATGGAACGTTCATGTAAGAGTTTAATGCTCCCTTTGTCCACCGCACAGCGGTCGCTATATATCCATATATGAGTTGTCCACGCTGAAGAAACGTCGCCATCTGGAGCTGCCTGGCAACCATCGCAATGCGCAGGTGCAGCAAATGATCTTTACCAATGACTCGCGTGCCATTGCGCTGGTGACCAGGCCGCCTAACGAGATGGTCTTCATGCTGGTGCTGGACAAGACGAGCACTGTGATTGAGGGACGGGCCACTCTGCCGGGCTCCCATGGCGGCGCCCAGTGCATTGCTGGCAATCCCAGCGATTGCGGCTTCCTGGCCGTGGCCGGGGATCGCAACCTGCTGCTGTTGAGCAAATCGGAGCGCGGCTTTACCATAAGCAACAGCTTGAAGATTAATTATCGTGTCACCTCAATGGCCTTTCTGTCCATGGATCTGCTGATGATGGGCACCGATCGTGACCAGCTGATATTGGTGGAGAACGGCGAGCTTAAGCTTAGCCAAAAGGCCAGCGTTGCGGAAACGGTAGACCTAATAATCGACCAGGAGGTGTTCGACAAGGATCGTGAGGCACAGGAACAACGCTACTCGGCCATACAGCCAATGATCCTACCCGATTGGCGTGTGCTCTGCATGACCGCCTTTGCCAGAGGCTTCGCTTACATAATTTTCAACAAGGTATTCGTCTTTGAGCGCGTCTCCAAGTTCAAGTTCGAGCGCAAGACCGTGCTAACGGTGCCCATCTCGCTATATGCGGAGCCCCTGTATCAGATCAAAAATCTGGCCATCGATCACAGTCAGGAGACGGTGATTGTGACCTGCGCCCATGCCCAGATCTATGTGGGCATCCTGATTGTGCCGGAGACACTGAAGACCAAACAGCTCAAGTTCGAGCCGCTGGGCGTGCTCATCCACATCGGCGATGTGGTCGATCTCTCCGTCTGCGCCTGGAAACCCATCATTATGACAGCTTGTGTGTGAGATTTGGATCTTTAGCTTTTGACTTGATTTAAGTGCGCCTTTTTTGTAGCACGCGATCAGACCATACGCATCTGGAACTATGAGACGGCCAAGGTGGAGCTGGTGCGCAAGTTTCAGGTGGATGTCAACATTGTGGAGCTGAATTCCACAGGCCTCATGGCGGCCATTGGCTTCTCCGATCAGCTTCGCATCACACAGATCTTTATGGATGAGCTGAACGTAAGTGAATGTGAAAGTTTTCATCCTTCGATTCCCTTCCTCCTCCTCCTCCCACCCGTAGATTGTCAAAACATACAACTTTCCGCACTGCAACGATGTGCGATACTCGAACTTAGGCCATCTGATGGCGGCTGCCTTTGACAACAATATAGCGGTGACATCGGTCTATAATCTGGAGGTGGTCATACAATTGAAGGGACACAATGGCACCGTCTTGTCGGTCGCCTGGGCGCGAACGGACAAGTATCTGATATCCGGCGGCGCCGAGGGCGCCATCTATCAGTGGGACATAGAGACGGGCGCACGGTTGCAGGAAATCGTGCAGAAGGGCACCGAATATGTGACCGTCTGCGTCAGCTTCAACGAACCGATGACCATATTTGCGGGCACCAACCAAGGCACCATACGCGAGTTCCAGAACTCGCTGCTGCAGCGCGAGATTACGGTGCCGTCGCGTAACAAAGGCGCCGTGTCGGATCTGTGCCTGGCACGCTCCGATCTGATCATGTTCATTGCGGATCACGAGGGCGGGCTGTTCAATATGCAGCTGCCGTTCCTGGAAGCCGGCGGCGGCACCTTCACCAACTTCCGCTTCTTCGATGGACCCATAAATAAGCTGCGTTTCACGTACGAAGGGACGATGCTGGTGGCGGTCTCCAAGCGTGGCACCGTTGCCATTTGGACAATGGAGAACATTGAGGAGAAGGTGGCACCCATCGATCAGGATCTGTTGAAGAGCCAGGAGGTGCTCATACCACGCACCCAGCTGAGCGATAAAGTGGAGCAGATAGCCAATCTCGAGCTGCGGCTGAAGCAGCAGGCCGAGGAGTTCCAGTATCAGCTGAGCCAGAATGAGATATTTGATGGCCAGCAGCTGCAGGAGGTGCATCGCAGCTATTGCAGTGCCCTGGAGGAGCTCAAGGAGCTCAACAATGAGATTGTGTCCAAGCACACGGAGGAAATGAATCTGATTACGTTCCAGATCAACGATATGAAGCAGGATCATCGCTCCCAAATGGACGTACTGGCCAGCCAATATTCCGAGCGCATGCTCATCGAATATCAAAAGTTTACCAATCTGCGCGAGAACATGCTGGAGCTTCGCGAGAGCTACGAGGATAAGCTTAAAAACTCGACGGGCACGCTGCAGGACACAATCGAAGCGCTGGAAAATGACTACAAGAAGCAGTTGGACGAACGCAAGGATCTGATACGTGAGCTCATGAAGGAGATGCAGGACAAGAAGGACGAGTTCATCAAATACTGCCAGGAGGTAGAGGCGGAAAACGATCGCAACATGGTTGCCACGCAAACCGAATACGAGAACAAGCTGACCACGGAGCGCAACGAGACACAGATGTGGCGCGGCAAGGCAGGTGTGCTCCAAAAGAAATATGAATCCCAATGCCGGGAGATCGACAATCTGCTGGAGGAGGTGGAAACGCTCAAGGAGGAGCATTACAAGTCGCAAACGAAAATGCAGAAGCAGCTGCGCAATGTCGAAGATCTGCAGAAGGACATCTCGGACCGGGACTATGCCATCGGTGCCAAGGAGAAGCGCATACAGGAGCTGCTGCACAAGAACCAGGAGCTGGACAAATACAAGCAGGTGCTCAATCACAAAATTGCCGAGCTGAAGGCACAGATAGAGCCGCGTGAGTTCCAGATCAACGACAAACGCAAGCATATTATCGAAATGGAACACGAACTGGAGGGTCTCAATCAGAACAACATACAGCTGGAGCTGCAGCTCAAGGAGATGCGCGACAAGTATCTCAGCAATGTGACCGAGCTGCACTCCGAGCGACATCGCGCGAAGGCCGCCCGCGAATGCCTCAATGCCATTTGCACGGACATCTTCTATGTGGCCGGCGAGGTGAGCACCGCCGAAGGCCTCAAGAAGGCGGTCAAGGAACTGTTCCACAAGCATGCCAGCGATGATGAGCTCAAGCGTTTCGTCACGCTAGATGCCGAGGTGCGCGATGAGTTCTTGCGACAGCGCAAACAAATCGAGACTGTGCTGGCGCGCTACAAGACCGTAGCGGAGGACAAGACCGTCCAGAAGAAATACCAAAAACTGTTCCAGGAAAATATGGTGCTGCTGGAGGAGATCGAAAGTCTGCGCGATGAGAATAAAAACCTGCGCTCGCGCGTCCGTGATGATGCTTGCAGAGCTTACCGGAAATCTGAGAGGAAATCTGGCAGAAGACTGGAGAGTCTTATGTAAATGCTGGCCAATGGAAATGAGAGTTGCACTGCACTGCTGCCGAGTCTGATGGAAATAATCTTATATAAAAATATATATGTGTTTCGCAAAGGACTCATACATACATGGGATTTACATACATACATAGGTTATGCTTAGTTAGATGAATAAAGTAAATGGCATAAGTTTCAGGCTTCCACCAGCACCTTTGCACTGTCCTTTACTTTGGTCGCTTTGGTTGCAGCTGTCTCCTGCTCGTCCTCATCCTCCTCCTCAAGGTCATGCGCTGCTGTAGCAGACGATGTAGCTGGCAACTCTTCGCTGGGCACATCGGGTAGTTGTACTCGCTGCTCTTCAGCCTCCAGCGCATCGAGCTCAGCGAGCACATCGTCCTCGTCTTGTTGGGTCAACACGTCCGTTAGTATGGCATCAATCTCCTGTTGCTTTTCAATGCCCTCGCGAGTTTCGTCCATTATCTTCTCCACCTCGTTTATGTCCAGCATGTCGTGCACCTTTTTCAAGGCAGCATTGCCCTGCTTCAAGCCATCCAGCACCTTCATTTCCACCTGCGCGAATTCTAAGTCGGCAGCCAACTTCTCCAAGTTGTCCAGCTGTTTGTCGGCGTTCGAGAGCAAACTTTCCTGATACTTCTTTTTGCGGAGCAGCAGCTTGGCGCGGCTAAAATGGATTTCTTGGTTTAAACAAGGTTCTGTGGTACATTTGGGTAACTGCTTACTCCTTTCTGCCCTGCTGTAGGCACTTCTTGGCGAGCAGTCTATCATTTTCAAGCTGCAGTTCAATGCGCTTCTGGTACTGTTTCAGACGATCCCGTTGCTGCTTCAATTGCTACGGTTTATCAAGGGATTAGCAAATGTTACATTGCACAGACAGCCGGACAAGAAGATGTACTTACCAGAACGGCCTTGTCGTGGTCCGTAATGCGACTAGGAGCTGTCTTTTTGCTAGATTTCCCAAACAATGCACCCATGACTAACTCGCAATAGGCAACAACTTGCTATCGATATGTTTAATCCACTCGATATATTATTGGCTCACAACTGAACTTTTGGTATTTAAATACTGCTCAACATATCGATATTAATTTCATTTAAAAACTATCGAATTTGCTATTTAAATTTTTTTTTTTTAATTTTTTACAATTTGTCCCTCATCGCTTCATAGCATTTAGACTTATATCGTTTGAACATGCTTCGCCAGAAATCCATACGCTCTACATCTGGATTTAGCTGCATTTTGCATTCACGATCAAGTAGCATATAATTCAATTGATAAGGTTCAAGTTCCCCATTGGGTTTCCTCGTTTGTTTCTGTACTGGTGTCCAGCTATCCGAGGGTTTCCCATATTTGGCAAAGTTGGCCCACATATGGCCCATTTTCTCAGAAATTTTGAAATCATCTTGCTCCAGCGGGGATTTGTCATTGGCCATTTGGAATAGATAAGAAATCTCATCGGCGTGCGATGCTCCACGCAGTTTGTCAGCTTGGAACAGCCGCTTGTACATGTTCCTGCCACCCACATAGTCGAAGCGATAGAAGAAGAAAGGCGCCTTCTGGAAATTGGCGTGAATCTCTGCAGCATGCTGCAAGTCCATAACGAAATGCACATCACCCTGCAGGTCTACTAGATTGTCGAGGCAGTCGATCGTAAGCGGCTTTCCATTAAAATAGAATTGACGGATATCCTCGGCTGCCTGGAGTGCTTCTGGTGCCTCTGGATCCTCGACCAAATTGCGTGGAACCAGGCGCGCCAAATCCTCGTTGTACAGCTCCACTTTTCGTTTGGGATTTGTCATCATGACCGTTCCCTCTGCCGAATTGTAGCCCATAATGATAGGCATTTTAGGCAGGCGCTGCCTGTCGTGCAGCAGATCAATAAATGGTGTAGTTAGAAAACTATCTGGACTGCTTGCATCCTCCACAACTGGCTTAAATGAGAAGGGAAGGTGACGACGTCGCTCATCAGCCGTTAGTACATCCAAAGTTTTCTCCAGCATTGCCAATGGCGTCGCCGCCTTGGACTGCAGAAATTCCAACAGCCCACTAGCCCGCTCGATATTCTTGCCCTGCAGCAGTTCGCCCAGACGGCGTGCTTTGTATGCACCATTGTCCTGAAATACCCACTCAGCATTGCCTGTGCCGCTCTGCATGATGGCTTTGTGGAACAGCTTGTTGGCATGCGGCCCATACATGTGCATATGAACTGAAGAAGCGCCCGCGCTCTCCCCAAAAAGTGTTACATTCTCTGGGTCACCATTGAAGTTGGCAATGTTATCCTGTACCCACTGCAGAGCCAGACGCTGATCCTTCAGACCAGCATTGCCGTGTATGCCCGCCTCGGGTAGGCAGAGAAAGCCCAATGCACCCAGACGATAATTCAGGGTAACCACAATGACCTCCTCCTGCATTAGCTGCGCAGGAAAGTGACTGCAAATGGAGATAGGATAATGATGTTTACAAATTCCCACGGATTAACCTACTAGTCACTGTTGCCATTGCCAAACCAGAAGCCACCACCATGAATCCACACCATGACGGGCAGCGGCGTCTGTGACTTGCCCTTGGGCACATACACATTGAGGAACAGGCAGTTTTCGGAGCCGACTACTCCTTGCGTAAGCGGATCCCGCTGGTGCGAGACGTCTCCTTCTTTGCTGCAGTCTAGTTCGTGGTCCTTGAAGCGCTCCAGCGGCATAGGGCTCTAAGTGGAGAAAGAAGTTACAAGTTTGCAAACGGTTCTTTGTGGAGGAGCACTCACCCGAAAGCGGAGATCTCCCACGGGTGGCTGTGCATACGGCACGCCCAGGAAACTCTCGTATTGCAGGCCATTTAGCAGCTGTTTCCGTTGTCCAACCACAATTCCTTGTTTCACAGGCACCTTCACCTGCGAATTGATTTTTAAAAAATAATAAGAATTTCTCCGGGCTTTTCATCCTACTTTTCCATTGCTGTAGAATCTGACGCATCTGGCCGCATTTTGACCACGTCGCAGGGTATCGAAAACCCACATGATTATTAATATATGGCAAAACGTAATCTCTTCGTGACTAAAAATAATTCTTATATATGTTTAAACCGATCTTTGGACGCCCAAATAGACAGCTGATTGATCTTCAAACTTTCCATAGCCGCTCGATATTTACTTAAGCGCAAATATCGAGCTATCAGTATTTAAAAAATACTGACAAATATATCGATAACTTATTAATATATATTATTGAAATTCGAAATATTATGACTATATTTATTTATAAGGAAATATCCGTTACAATTTTGCTCTCAACGCTTCATAGCACTGGGACCTATATCTCTTGTACATGCTGCGCCAAAAATCTATACGCTCTGCATCTGGATTCCGCTGCATTTTGCACTCCCGATCGAGTAACATATAGTCCAATTGGAAGGGCTCGAGCTCTCCATTGGCGCCCCTCTTCGGTGCCTGTACTGGGGTCCAGTTGTCCAATGGCTTCCCATTCTTAGCAAAGTTAGCCCATAGCTGACACATGCGCTCAGTCATTTTGGCATCCTCTGGCTCCAGCGGTGAATCGTCATCCACCATTTGGAATAAGTAGGACAGCTCATCGGCATGCGATGCTCCACGCATTTTTTCTGCCTGGAAAATGCGCTTGTACATATTCCTCCCACCGACATAGTCGAACCGATAGAAATACAGCGGGGCAGTGCGCTGGCAGTTGGCATGAATCTCTGCAGCGTGCTGCATGTCCATGTTGAAGTGATAATCCGTGAACACATCGGCCAAGTTGTCCAGCCGCTCGGGCGCCACTGTCTGCCCATTGAAATAGAATTGACGCATATCCTCGGCCGCTTCGAATGCTTCTGGTGCCTTGGGGTTTTCCACCAAATTGCGCGGCACCACGCGTGCCAGATCTTCCTCGTAGAGCTCCAACTTGCGCCTGGCATTTGCCACCATGGCTATGCCCTCGCCAGAGTTATAGCCCATCAACAGTGGCATTCCACGCAGGCGCTCCTTGTCATGCAGCAAGTCCAGAAATTGCGTATTTATGAAGCTATCCTGACTGCTTGAATCCTCGATAACTGGCTTAAAGGCCAGAGGCAAGCCGCGACGTCGTTCATCAGCCGTCAGCACATCCAGAGTTTTCGCTAGCATGCCCAATGGGGTCACCTCCTTGGACTGCAGGAATTCCAACAGGCCGCTTGCCTGCTCAATATTCTTGCCTTGCAGCAGTTCGCCCAGACGGCGCGCCTTGTGCGGAGCATCCTGCTGGAATACCCACTCCATGTTGCCGGTGCCGCTTTGCATGATGGCTTTGTGGAACAGCTTGTTGGCATGCGACGCATATGTGTGCAGATGCACCGCAGCAGCGCCAGCGCTCTCCCCAAAAAGGGTCACATTCTTTGGGTCACCATTGAAGTTGGCAATGTTATCCTGTACCCACTTCAGCGCCAGGCGCTGATCCTTCAAACCAGCATTGCCGTGTATGCCCGCCTCGGGTAAGCTCAGGAAACCCAAAGCACCCAGGCGATAATTCAGGGTAACCACAATGACCTCCTCTTGCATTAGCTGCGCAGGAAAGTGACTGCAAATGGAGATTAGATAAAGATACTTATAGATTGCACGGATTCACTTACAAGTCACTGTTGCCATTGCCAAACCAGAAGCCACCACCATGAATCCACACCATGACGGGCAGCGGCGTCTGTGACTTGCCCTTGGGCACATACACATTGAGGAACAGGCAGTTCTCGGAGCCGACTACTTCTTGCGTAAACGGATCACGCTGATGCGAGACGTCCCCTTCCTTGCTGCAGTCTAGCTCCTGCTCCTTGAAGCGCTCCAGGGGCACGGGGCTCTAAATGGAGAGGGAAGTTACAAGTTTGCAAACGGTTCTTTGTGGAGGAGCACTCACCCGAAAGCGGAGCTCTCCCATGGGTGGCTGTGCATACGGCACGCCCAGGAAACTCTCGTATTGCAGGCCACTTGGCAGCTGTTGCCGTTGTCCGACCACAACGCCCTGGTTCACAGGCACCTTCACCTGCATATTGAGAAAATCAATTGAGGTTACAAACTGTTTACCTGGTGGTATTTGGCTTACCCTCATGCTGCTGAATAATCTAAGGCAACCGACTGAATACTGTCCGCGGCGAAGTGTGCTGAAGGCCCACATAATTAGAACTTAAGGCTACAAACAAAATCTAATCACTATGTAATTTCGGTCCGAATGCGAAACCTGTTTAGAAATGAACTTTAGACGACGCACAAACAAAGCCAGCTGATTTGACTTTAACCCTTCAACGGGCACGACGGGTTGATATACACACGCATAACACACATACATAGAATCTCTGGCGGAATCATCATGAGTAGGCTAATTTAATAATGATGCGGCAACATCATGAGTGCGCTAATTTTATAATGATGCGACAATTTTATGAAAGAGCAGCGACTAATATATACAAAATAATGATAGCAGCTTTGATAGAATTTGGACTGCAGAGTTAAGCGAGAAATGAAAGTTATCTTTGAGGCTAGAATTGGATAGTTCTTGAATATGTACTAAAACCTTCGACTTTGACAGCTTACAAACTTGTATTAGGGTAATTGATAGAGTGTAAAGTACATTAACATTGCACATTATATTTCCAGTAGAGTAGATATATAGGAAAAGTTTACTTAACTTAAACAACTCCCCCAACCCAAGATCCATTGAAACGCATTCGTTTTACACATTTATAATTACATTTAAAATGTTTCTAAGTTTTATTTGACTAGTTCCATTGCATAAACATTAATACAAGTTTTCAAATTTCCATTTTTGCTTTTTGTTACAATTGTTTTGCTTTTTTTGTTTTTGTTTTTGTTTTTGTCATGAAAGAACTCTAGCTGTAACTATGGGGTTAAACGACGGACAGCAGCAACAACAAGGATCGAGCTGGCAGTTCGGAAGCCGTGAAAATTGGTGTTTTAGTCAGTTAGAAACGGAGCGCAGGCTCCGAGACAACTTGATAAAGGGTTTGAGCTTTTCACGTTTTCCAAACAGTTTTTACCAACTCCAACCTTGTTGCTGCTGTTCTTGTTGTTGTTGTTGTTGTTGTCCTGTTGCCAAAGGCCAGCTCGTTAGGTAAGCTAATTAATAAGTATAATTAACTTTAGTTGTAGTTGTTGTTGTTGTTGTTGTTGTTTTTAAGCATAGTTGTGTTTTGTTTGTTTGCTCACACCGAAAAATAATGAAAACATTTACACTTATGTACATATAGATAGATACATGCACACCACATTGAACATACACATACATCCAAAAAACACTTAATAAACATTTATAATAATAATGATAATAAGTAATCGTAATCATAATAATGTGTAGATAATAGTTAATAAGTTTTATATAGCAAACATCGAGAAGATATCTTCTCTATGCCATATAACTATATTTGATGTATATAAGTTTATATGTTCGAGACTCTTTTAGCCATGGTTATTCGCATTTGTTGTTGTTGTTGTTGTTGTTGTTTTTCTTTTTGTTTAGCTTTTAAAATAAGTTTCACAAAATTTGTTTCTTTTACAAATAGTAAATTGGTGTTTTGTTCTTCTTCCTCATCCTCATCATCGTCATCTTCATCATCGTCTACAACTATATCTTAATCATCATCTTGATCAAAATTGTCATCTTTGTGGTAATTATCTAATCTTCTAAAAACGTCGCAGCGCCAAAGTGCGCTTCAAATAGAGACAAATGGCCCGATGTATTAGCTCATATTGCTCAGAGTTTTGCACCATGCCGCCGCGTTGCAGCCGCAGATTGCAAACAATGCCCAGGATATCCACAAATATGTCCGGCATCTTGGGCAACTGATCAAAACTAACCGCATCCGGCTGTTCGACAATGTGCTGTATGTGCAGGATTGTATTGCAGCTAAAGCTGGACTCTGTATCCGCATCTCGGACATTCTGTATAGCCTCTACATCCGCCATGGTCAGCGTTCGGCTCAACATGCCCGTCAGCGAATAGGCAAGCGATTGTCGCAGCTGGCGCACCGCATTCAATATGGCCGTAAAGCAACCGGTTCGTCCAATGCCCGCCGAGCAGTGTATGACCGGCAACGGTTGCACCGCATTGAAGATGTCCTGTTTGTAGATCTCCAGACGCTGGGCGCTCAAATGGGCATTTCGCGTGTAGCGCTTGTCATCATAGTTATCAAACTCCGACTCGCATTTGCCCAGATTCAGCACATGCAGGCAGGTGTCCAGCAGCGTATTAATATCCCGCGGCGAATGATGATCCGGCCAATCCGGGTACCAATAATGATAGCAACAGATCTTTTGCAAATAATACTCCAGCCGACCCACGCTCTCTGGCACATTGATGCAGTAGAGCACAACCAGTTTGCGCACGGAGTAGCCATTGCGTCGCACAATGCCCACATTTTTGGCCAAAAAGAAACTGCCATCGGCGGGCAGAGTGCGGCGCAATGATTCGCTCAGCGTTACCTTCAACGAATCAATGGCTATGTGCCAGCGATTGTTGAGCTCCCGTTCGGTTGCCGGCTGCTGCTGCAGCTCACTTGAGGTGACGCCACACTCGACACTATCCAGCGTTGGCAGCAGATGCGGCTCAAAGTAGTCGCGTGCCAGCGCGCTCAGCTCAAAGACTTCACCCTTGGCGGCCACCGCAAAGATTTCGTTTAGCTCGATGGGAAAATAAATGGCGCACTTTTGCCGATTGCATTCCGTGAAATTGGTGAGCATTACGATCTTCTGATAGTACTGCTGCAGGATGTGCGTCCTGTCCACATGCGGACTGCTGCTGCCGCCGCCGTCCATGCAGCGGCGTATATAACGCTGCGTATTCTGATAGATCATTAGCCAAAACTCGAATATGGTATTGGGCAGAGGACCCTGCGAGGCCACATAGCACTTGGACACATAGTCCGGGCCCTGGAAGCGAAATAGGTCATAAATAATATTTGGATTGGATAATGGCATCTCTCGGGCTTACCTTGATGTAATTGGCATTGATGTAGGGCAAATCCTCATTGGCCAGTAGCGTCGTTTTGCTGATTAGCTCCTCGCTGCTGGTCTGCGGCTGCAGCAGGCAGCTCTGCTGGTGCTGCTGTTGCAGATTCAAGAGCTCCGTGGCCTCGCTCTCGAGCAGCACGCGTGAATGTTCATTAGGCAAAATCGTTTTGTAGCGATTCTTTGTCTGCGAGCCAAACACAATCGGCTTCTCCTGATGATTGAGCGGCAAATCCCAGAACTCCTTGTGCAGATCACGAAATATGCGCTTCTGTTCATCGTCGCTCAGCTGGGGCAGAGGCGTCACAATACGCTTGACCACCGCCTGATACATGGCCAACAGTTCGCTATCCTCGGATGTGGGTGGCACTTGATTTGTGGGCGTGCCGCCCTCACCGCGTCCCAGCACCAGCACCGGCGGCTGTTCCAAATTCACCTTATAGCTGTCATCGAAAACATGATTCAGCTTGATCAGATCGTACTGATTGAGCGGATTCGAAGCGCTCTGCAGCATCTGTATGCTGGCCAAATAGATTTTGAATTCCTCGCTGGTCGTTTGCGGCGACAGCGGACGTGTCATAATGTTGCGTATGCCCACGCCCACACCGACGCCGCCGCCTCCACCAGCAGCCGCACAGCTGCACAGAACTACGCCGGGCTCTGCATGAGCGGCGGGCGACTTGTTCTTCGACTGCTCGCTGGGCTGCAAATCCGAAGCGGAGCCAAAGCACAACGGCTGCTTGCTGCTAAAGTCCAAATACTGTGAACTGTTACCGCCACGATTACTGTTGAGATTCTCCGTGCTGAAGAACTTGCGCTGATGCGGCGATTGGGCGGCATTGGCGGCACCACAGCTGCACACGGTCAACTTGGGCTGCAGCTGCTCCGCAGCGACTCCAACTCCACCAATTAGCTGGCCGCTCATGTTGAGCGTCAGACTTTGGTTGCTGCCGCGCCGCTCGAGCAGTCCGCGCTTGGGTGTCGTGGCCACATGGCTGGGCGTCTGATTGGCCATGGCGTTAAGCTCGCCGCACGAGTTGGTCGTGTGACTCTTTAGTGTGATGCTGTGATTGGAGCCGCGGCGCCGGAACAAGCCCTGGCGCGTGCACTGCGCGCTGCCCGCAGCGACAGTTAATTGATTGTGCGGCTGCTGCTGTTGTTGTTGTTGTTGTTGCGATGGCGGCTGCAGCTGTTGCTGCTGCTCCAGATTGCAGCTGGACTTGGAATTGCTCACCGAGCCCAGACTATAATTGGACACGCTCAGGCCGCTGTTCATCAGATTGCCACAGGAGCTGTGCAGATTCAGTGTGAGGCTGTGATTGGAGCCGCGACGCTGCAGCAGATTCATTGAGGTGGCCATGCTCTTGGCCTGCATGTGGCCACTGCCGGGCAAGTCCATGGACTTTTGCTTAAACGGCGACTCCACGCCGACGATGGGCGTAAACTCCACCAGCGTCAAGCACTCGGGCAGCGTTTTTAAATTGGTGCTCGACGAGTGCAGCATCGGATTCAGTTTGTGTGCGCTGCGTGGCGCCAAGTTGGCGCCCAGCGAGAATTTGCCACTGTTGCTGTCCGTGCTGGACGCCGACCTAAGTTCATCCGTGTCCAGTGAACTCTGATATGGATTTTGTTTCCGATGATACATCTGCCAATCGCTGTTGTTCAGGCCGGGAGATTTGCGACGCATGGTGCGCCGACATTGCAGCGACTGTTGCGTGTCCAGCCGAGATAGCGAAGTGGAGTACAGGCTGGAGGCACTTGGCTGCATGAGCATATTGCTCGCATTGGCATGACCACTGCTGCTGCCCGGCGCGGACATATCATGAGATTCATTTATGTGGTGCACCACAATCGACAGCTCCGTCTCGTTAGCAGCCGAGTCCAGGGAGCGTGCCTTCTCCTTGGTGCACTTAATGGTGGGTGTCTTTGGCTTAGCCATCGTAGATGGTGATGCCGGCTGCGCTGAGCTGCCTTTGCTGGCCAGCTGCACGTCTGTGATGCGTATGGTGAGATTGTTTTTATTCTTGCGATTGCGGCGACCCGCCTCCTGCTGCAGTTGGGCCACTGCGACAGCATTTGCTTGCTGCTGATTGTCAGTATCCTCGGCTGCCAGAGCAGCAGTTGCAGGCGGCACCATATCCTGCACCACATGATCGATTTCGGGAAAGCGAAAGAAATTGCCATTTTTATAGCCCGCCGAATTGATGATGTTTAGCGGTGAACCGCCAAGTGAATGATTCAAATTCAGATTATTTATAGAGGCGAGCAGTTTGGGTGAGTAGCTAAGGCGGCTCGAGTCGTTAAGGAGGTTTGGTGTTGTTGTTGTTGTGGTTGTCGTTGAGCTGTCATCTCTAAAAAGGATTGTGGGTGAGTTGTGTTCGCTTTTCGATAAATACAAACTATCGTGATCGTTATCGGTGTTGCATTTTTTTGGTATTGTATTTTCCTTGTTAGCAAAGATTCGTCCGTCCTGCGGCGAGCACGAACGGCGATCGTATAAAGAAAATCGCTTGAATTTACGATTCAGCGTCGTCGGCGATTGCGGCAACTGTTGTGTTGGCTGCTGCTGCTGCTTGGGATTGCAAATTGTAAACTGTTTGGGTGTATAAAGTGGCTCCTCATCGCAGGATCGTGCGGGTTCAGCGGCTGCTGCTGCTGTTGTTGGCGATGGGAACTCAAAGGAGGTCTGTAAATACTCGAGGGGCGTAAAATATGGTGTGGGCGTGCTCTTATTGCTCTCCACATCCACATCGGCGTCAGCAGCATTGGTATAGGAGCACTCAATTGATGCAATAACTGCATGTTCTTTGTTGTTGTTTTTTAACTTGTCCATTATATACACACACAAAACACACAGAAAACGCGCTGCGCTCCGCTCCACACTCTACTCCGCACTCCACACCTCTCCTCTCTTCGCTCGCTCGCTCGCTCGTTCACACGCCTTCACTTTGCTGGGCTGCTGTTTGGCTAGACATGCGCTGCCATGCAGTTGGTGTAATACCGTCAAACGGTTAACATTATTAGCTTGCACATTGGCAACTAGCTGGTTGGAAAACTACATAAGCATTGCAAGTAAATTGCGCTTTTCACAACACAACATTTTACACGCAAAATAAGGAAAATAATCAACCTAAACACAACTAGTGTGACCAGGCCATGATACACTGAATATCAACTATACACTACGGTATATATTATATACCGCATTTTTTTGGTTGAATATTTTTTTGTAGTAGGTATTTTGCTAAAAAATACTATTTAATCGGCCGTTGCGTTGGCAGGCCAAGTTTATTTTGGCCGTTTCATTTAAATTTGGTTTTGTCAACAGGCATAACTTAGAACACACAATATAACTAATATAACTTTTAAAATTTATCTATCTGAAAAATGTGTACTAGCATATCAGTTGATCAGAGTTCAGCCATAGGCGTAGCATGGTGCGATTTTGTGCCAAAAGTGCAGCTTCTTCGAGATATTTAAAATGCTTGTCCTCAAACTGTGGTACCTTCATTGGCTCTGGCGATTGTAAGCATATGACGCATATGCTTTGATTTTGGATTATTCGCTGCAATCGCTCACGATGAAAACTTAAATAGCTAACTGAATCCACAAACGCCGGCGATTTAATGTTGGCGTGCTTCACTTGGCCATTCGACGCTGTTAAAGAATTGCCCTGAATTGAATTCAAATTTCTAGCAGTACCTGCTGCATTGCATGCCAGTCTTTTGAATTTCAATTCAAGTGTTTTAATATCAGCGTCAACTGGTTCAGTTTTTGCAGTTAGTTTAATATGCGTTTTGCTAGCCTTTTGGGTGATCGTCTTCTTATTTGATTTGGACCCCTTCAATCTAGCTCTCTGCTCAACGTCGGCCCGAAACACTTTGGGATCGACACGGACAATGTGCGGTTTGGGCTGTTCATCAAATATCCGAAACTTAGTATCAGCTGTTATCTTAATGGCTTTGCCCTTGCCAGGCTTATTCGATTTTTTGAGACGCGGCGATATCATTACTTTCACACCGAGACCAGTCTGGACGGCGGCCGCATAGCTAACCCGCATGCCCTGTAATGATGGTGACGAGAGCGAAGCGGCCGGCGGCCCCCCCAGATTCATATATTCACCGAGCGGCTTGCGCCGCACGGGAACAAATTGACATGGCGGCTCCTTAGACAAATCATCGGCGCCATCGTTCTGCCTCCTTCGAGCATTGCGGTTTTTGCGTTTGACGAGCGCAGCCGCTGATTTTGATTTGGGCGCCTCCAGTTTCGACTTACGTCTTCCTTTGATTACCACTGGTTGGCTGTCTTTGGTGAACGGACGCATTGAAATTTGAATATTATTATTATTATTAATTTACACCACAACAACATTCGACTTAACAGTGACTTACCGATATCGGGATGTAGTTTTCGCGGAGTTCTGTGATGTTTTTTATTGCTACTTTCATTTTACAAAATTTTTATTTTGTTCTACCTTCACTGACAGTAAATTTAGATGCCTTTAGCATTCGTTTACAGCCAGAAAGTTTTTAATATCGTATCAAACATTCAAATATAATAAATACGAAAAAATGTTTCCTGCTGGTTTGTTTGCCCGTACACAAACCGTAAATCTAAATTACGCGTAAGCCAACAAGTCTTCTACTATTAATTATCAACGAATTCAATTGAATATGTTTTTGTTTTCGTTTTTTGTTTTTCGTTTTGTTTAATTTGCAATCGAAGACTATGTTCTAATAGACGTTACTCAGAGACAAAGAGCAACTTGCCGAATGTCTTCATGCTGGGCGGCGGATTAGGAAAGATGCAAGGTGGCATTAAAGAAGAGGAATATTTCAGCTCGATCAATCAAGGACTTATGTGCAACATACGCAAAAACATTGAGACCTCTAAGAATGCGGACCACCTACGCAAATGGGAGGAATACCAGCGAACCCTAGATCACGCAGCCCTCTATAATACCACATGTATTAACAAGTACAAGGACGTTCACGAAGAGGCCTTCTTTATGAACGAGGCATGTATTCAGCGACAACTCGAATCCCCTAACAAAACCCTTACACCAGATTCCCATTGCAGAACACCGAGTGCCTAAAGGCCCTGCACAATCGCACAAAGGACCATGACTCTGACAATGAGGAGCCTTAGATTGCATATGAATTGCAATCTAGTTTATAAATCGTATAGATACAACCGATGTGGACTGTTAAATAGTTTTTGTTGCTTAAAATTCGTTTACTGCTCGTAACCAAAACCCAAGGCATTCATGCGTTCATCTATGAAATGCATTCAAAAACCGTTTCAATTCAAATTCAATTCAATTAAATTCGGACCGTTAAAAGTCATTCGCGAATGACACAAGTTGGCATCCACGACAATGCAAAAACCAAAAAACGCAGCTGAGTTTTTCATAATACCATAAAATAAAGAGCATTATTCATCAATCATCGTATATTTGTTCAAATAATATACTATATCATTTATAAAAATCAATATGTTTACATTGCGCCGCCTCAGTCAGCGTCTGTATCCAAGCCAAATTCAGTAAGTTCCACAAGAAAACAAATGTACTTATATATATATATATATATATGTATATGTATGTTGATTATATAGAACGCATTGCATAAGCTTGCGCCTGTTGATTGTCGATTGTATATAAATAAATATTGCACCCAAGTTCGAACAAGTTCGTAATATATTTATACTATTAACCATTTGCCAGACACCTGAAAATGTCGCAAGTCGGAGAACTGGGCAGCGGCGCCGGCAAAGGAGGAGGCGGCGGCGGCGCCATACGCGAAGCCGGCGGCTCCTTTGGCAAAATGGAAGCTGCGCGCGAGGAGGAGTTCTTTCACAAGCAGGTCTGTCCATAATCCCCACCTATATATCAGATATAAACATTATGTTCTACATCCTATTCTAGCAAAAGGAACAACTCAAGAATCTCAAGATCAAAACGGACACAAAGGCGCCCGATGCAAACAAGAAATGATTTGTAGTGCTCGAATTATAACTTTTTGTATTGTTTTATAATTTTCTACTGGTAAATTTTTCAAATAAATTGGCATAAGTTATGTAAAGGCATTTGCCATTTGTTATTCTGATCAGTTTGTATGCATATGTATGTATCAGCAGATCTTTCTCAATCGATGCGATGCCTAAAACATCTTCAATTCCCAACATTTCCTTTTCAATTTATATTTAATACAAGTTTTTCGCTAATTCTAATTCTCATATTCGTATAAAAAATAATGCAACTCCTCGTAAAGCTCCCTTAGAGAAAGGGAAGCGAACGAGAACCTGAGCAGTCCTTGGCGTTTAGGTGGTTGTGGTCTCGACCTTCTTGGCATTGTCCTCCTTGGAGGAGGGACCGGTTTGTGTGATTTGGATCAGGCGCTCCGTGGCAGGCGGCGGCAGTTTCTTCATGGGCGCCGTTATGGTCAGCAGGCCATCCGAGGACAGCGAAGAGGTGACTGTGTCCGGGTTGACATCACCTGAGTTAAACACAAAAATCATCAAATTAGAGCACAGGCACATGATTTGACATCCGGGAGCTGTACTCACTGGGCAGTTGATAGCGTCTGGAGAACTGGCGCGAGACGAAGCCGTGCTCGTCCTGCTTCTCCTCGTGCTTGCCCTCGACTATGACGAACTTATCGGCGACTTTGACGGTGATCTCATTGGGCGAGAACTGTTGCACGTCCAGAATGACCTCGAACTTTTCGCTGTCGATGTTCAGCGTCGAGCCGGACTCCTGTTTCTGCAGACTGTTGACCGAACGCTGCCAGGGACGCAGATAACCGGAGCGCAGCACTGTCGGCCGCGAGTTCCATACGGACGACAGCAGATCGTCGCGCTTCAGACCCTGGCCGAAGTGTTGATCCAAGAGGCGCGACGTGCGCATTGGAAAGTCAAGCTCATCCCACCAGTCGCGGAACATAAGGGGCACAACGGACATCTACGTGACAGGAGAACAGAAGAGGAAGACAAGAGCTAATGGCAATTAATGCACATCACCAGTTGGTCGTATGGAACGGATCAGTCGAAAATGTTTTTGATCTTTTTTCTGATTTGATTTTTATAGAGTTTTTTATAGAGTTTTTTATAGAGTTTCTTATGTTTTGTGCCTTGTACCTTGGGATTGGTTTATTCGTCAATTAGTCACCGGCAAACACCTGAATTTATTTTCTCGTATATTCCGTTTCGCGGCCGAAGCGTTTTTGTGGAGCTTTTCGAAAATCTGCTCAGCTTTATAGGAACATCAAACTGTTTACATCTTCTGTGTGCTAAAAATATGAAAATGTATTTGCCATCTAATTTTAGCCGGGCGTCATCCATATGAATCTGCTCCCACAAGCATCATATATATATATATACATATCGTGCTTGGGCATATACATATGAGATACCCTGTAGAAAACATACCTCATTCAATATAGCAAAAAGCAAGTTAATTTAAGAGCAACAATAAACTACAGAAATTACTTGGAAACTTTTTCACAAATTCCCTATAGGGTATCGTAAGTTCGTATACTTAATATTTTAGTAGAACATTTTCTTGTTTGTTATTTTGCTTTTGGGGAAGACACCGACGTCTGCAATGACGGCGATGCATGGAAATTTCTATAAACATTTGAAATGTTCCACAGACCATTTGGAAAAATGGTGTTTGAACAAGCCCAAACGATGCATACACAAATTTATACCATATACCAGATTCTTTCATATAAATATATATATATATATATGCAAGTAAATTTAGGCAAACATTCGGCATTTGCCTTTATTAGCCGAAATGTTTTCACAGGTTTCCATTTTGGAGGCAAGGCACACTAAGACCTCAGTAGTTGCCAGAAGCTGTCTTTTCCCTGGCGTAAGAAACACCTACGTTTTTTACTTATATATGACCTTATATATTCGCTTGATAGGAAATATTTTCAACCTGTTGAAATATTTGATGCCACATATTAAAATACTTTGGCAAATAAATGAGTTCTTAGACTATTTTAGGCATCTGCTGCAGAGTCACGATGCGTCTGTTTATCTATAGACAAACGCCGTGACGTACCAAACGTGTCGCAGATGTCTAATTTAATAAACAAACAAACAATTTTTAGTTAAATTTTTAGGTATCGCCCTTCTACGAGATTCTCAGTAGATGTTGCTATCTCTCTTTCTAACGCTTACTTTATTGTATACTACACTTTCTCCTTCTCTTACACACACTCTCTAAGTCCATCCTTCTCTCTCCGTCTCTGTCTTCCTTCCTCTCTCTCTCTCTCTCTTTCTCTCTCTCTCTCTCTCTCTCTCTCTCTCTCTCTCCATCTCTCTCTCTCTCCATCTCTCTCTCTCTATCTCTCTCTCTCTCTCTCTCTCTCTCACACTTTCTCTCTGTCTCTCTCTCTTTGACTTCCTTTCTCTCTCCCTGTCCAGGACTTTATTTAAATAAAATAAAGGATTGGCACTTTGTTCATGGTTTGGCCTCTAGATCATTTTGGCCTTTTAAATCTGGCAACATTATTCCTTGTCAAAATTCATGTTAGAATTATAC
Organism: Drosophila kanekoi; assembly: GCA_037075305.1. Taxonomy (NCBI): domain Eukaryota; kingdom Metazoa; phylum Arthropoda; class Insecta; order Diptera; family Drosophilidae; genus Drosophila; species Drosophila kanekoi. The sequence continues at coordinate 4,154,102 of JBAMCE010000553.1, read as the reverse complement.
CTTCAAATATCCCACTTAGGGGGATACAGGGCATTTGTATTAATAAACGACACACCCTGTATTTGAGTATCTAGCAGCAGCGCTCAAATCGGGAAATAATTTGTGTGTGTGTTTATGTGTGTGAGTGCGAGTGAGTGTGTGTATGTGTGCGAGTGTGAATGTGTGTGAGTGGATGTATACGAGTGCGAGTGTGTGTGTGGATGTGTGTATCTGTGCGACTGAGTGTGTGTGAGTGTATGTGTACGAGTGAGAGTGTGTGTGTATGTGTGTGCGACTGTGTGTGTGTGTGTGTGAGTGTGATTATGCGTGTGCGTGAAATAAAGGAAGCCGACGTAGTCAAAACTGAAGCCGAGCGACGCCCAAAAGTAGGCCAAAGCCAAAACAGCGGCCAACTTGCCACAGGACATGCAGCTGTGTCGGTGTCTGTGTGAGTGTCTGTGTCTGTGTTAGTGTCTGTGTCGGTGTCTACTCCAGCTTCGGCAAAGCGTCATGTGATTCGCGAAAGAGTGGCGAAAACATAACAAAAACAGCAATTACGAAACGCAACGCAATGCAAAAGGTGTGATTCATGGAAAGTTGAAAGTTTTGTCCGTATTTAAATTGCTGTTGCACGCTTTTAGGCGCTGCTCGTGACGTTAAGCCTGCCCAGAACTGGACACGGATGTTGGCTACTCGTGCTGATGCTAGCAATGGCATTGATTCCGCTGCACGCCGCTGACGATGGACACCAGAACAAACGCTACTCGGACCAGAGTGTGCATGGTTACATGACCGAGGTATTAACTGGTCCAATTAAATGTGTATTTTAACAGAGATTCCCAAACTTTGGCCACACTTTAGCGCACCTGCTGGTGGAATGAGGTCTGCAAGGAAGAGTTTCAAAACCTGTTTCGCTGCAAGTGTCCACAGTACTCCTACTGCCGGTAAGTGAATTCTATGAAATCATCAAATCCATTGAAAACTATTTGTAATCGTATACTTTTCTCTTAGCTCGCCGGGACGCTATTACAATGCATACTGTTCCATGACAGATACCGGCTATATTTGGACCCAACTGGCATTGGGCACCGTTGAGCGCTGAGCGCGTGACGTCACACATATCGCAGCAGCAGCTATAACAGCAACAACAGTAATAATAACACGAAAACCAACACCAACAGCAGCTACACTGACTGCTGACAGTATGCGACCATTTCCCAAGTGGCCTACAAAATAATATTCTAAAATGGCAGCTATGCTATTACATGTCCATTGGTTACAAATTCAATACAAACAATGCGAGTGATCGTAATAGTGTTTATAAATAAAACGACGTTAAGTATACGGAAATTATGCATTTCAATTGCACTATATTGTATTTAATATCGATTAACATTTATAAGCACGCTTAAGAAGACTCGCATACACATATACATATATACGTGTCTGCCTGTGTGCGTGCCTGCATGATCTTGTGTTATCGATTTGTAAGCAAAATAAAATTATCTCGAGTTATCGATTTGTATGCACAGTAAAATTATCGAACATTTGCATTAAGCGGCCATTTTGTTGCCTAACTTTTGGCGCTCAATTTTGGCAATTGGAAAATCAATAAACGCTTTTCAATCAACGCGTCTGCAGCTGTGTGCGTGCCACCGTGGCACAAACGGTTTATTGCCCCAGCTATCATATAAATTGCAGCTGTTTTAGCGTCTGGAGTCCCACGGTGCTGGCTAGGCGCATGCGTTCGCAATGAAAGCGAAAAGCGTAGGTGCTGTGCGTGTGTTGGCCCCGAGCCAGTTCAGTTATTGCCAGCTCAACATATAGATAACTCCAACAGATGTTAAGGCAGCTAACGCGCTCGTCAGCCAAGAAAATCGTGTAAAAAAACGAACACCAAGTGTTGTTCAATAAAAAGTGTAAATAAACGCAGGATCTCGATTTTGAAGTGTAAAATGCGACGCGTTTTATTTGTGGCGCTGCTGGCGCTTGGTTTGGCCACACTGACTGCGGTTAGTGGCAACCACCTGCCAGAGGCTGGGGTAAACCTCAATGAACGCTTCTTCGACGAGGTCAGGGAGCTGATTAAGCGCCGCATGGAGGTAGGTTCTGTTGTGCCAAAGGGGGCTCTCACTCTAGGTAACCCCGCCCTCCTCTTTGTAGACCAAGCAGCTGCCTTTGGCGGGCGATGAACTGGCACTGCAAAATCAACGTAGCTACGACAATGTGCCCATACCAGCGGCCAGTGTGCCCGTGCCTGTGCTCGTAGAGAATTGGCCAACAGATCAGCATAGCTTTGGTCAAGTAACAGCTGTTTCCGTTGACCCCGAGGGCAATCCAGTGATTTTCCATCGCGCTGACCGCTACTGGGATGTAAAGTAGGTCAACAGCTGTCCACTAACAAGTGTTTGTCACATATATATTCAAATGCTATTATTGTTATCTAATGCAGCACATTTAATGAGAGCAACATCTACTACCTTATCGAGTATGGGCCCATCAAGGAGAAGACCATCTATGTGCTGGATCCCAAAACGGGCGCCATCAAAACCGGCTGGGGCTCCGATATGTTTTATATGCCGCATGGCATGACTATTGATGCGCACGGCAACTACTGGATAACCGATGTGGCCATGCATCAGGCCTTTAAGGTGGGCTGTCCAACTTATTAAGCTATCAATTCAATATGTTATCTTTTTATCACCTGCAGTTCCGGCCATTTGAGAGCAAGCCGCAGCTGGTGATTGGCAAGCGTTTCCGGCCTGGTGCCTCTGTCAAGCAACTGTGCAAGCCCACTTCCATTGCTGTTGCCACAACAGGCGAGGTAGTTGCCACACCTTTTAATCAATTAACTTGTATCCATTAATTTCGCTTAATTCCTGCAGTTCTTCATAGCTGATGGCTACTGTAATAGTCGCATACTCAAGTTCAATGCCGCTGGCAAACTCTTGCGCAGTATTCCCCAACCACCCGGTGCGTATGCGCAATATTATTTTTACCAGTAATAGCTCAACATTGCAGCCCCTTCTAGAATTCCTCTCGTTGCAGGTGCCACATGCGATTACCCTGTTGGAGCACTTGGACTTGCTGTGTATTGCGGACCGGGAAAATATGCGCGTTGTGTGCCCCAAGTGAGTAGTCAGAAGCGTATTCTGATGATTAAAGATCCTAATCCTATCCTCTTTCTCTCTCTCTCTCTTTACAGGGCTGGCCTTAAGTCGTCGCATGGCGAAGGTCAACCGGCGGCCACCATACAGGAACCAGATTTGGGTCGCGTCTTTGGCGTCAGTGGCTATGGCGACATAGTGTTCGCAGTGAATGGACCCACCTCAATGCTGCCGGTGCGTGGCTTTACCATAGATCCGCGCTCCGAGACGATCATTGGCCACTGGGGCGAGTTCAAGAATCCGCATTCCATAGCCGTCAGCGTTAATGGCTCGGCCTTGTATGTGACGGAGACGGGCACCAACCACCAGACGAATCGCGTCTGGAAATACGTTTTGGCTTGAGGTACTATTGGTTACCAATTCACGCGCACTAGGAACGGTCGAGAGGCACGCACATATATCTGAGAGTCGAACGGCATATCCCCAAAAATAGTGAATAGCAAAAAAAAAAAAGAAAAGAAAATATAACTAAACGAAAAATAATATCTCGCGATCTTTTAGAGCAGCGCCGAACAACAAGCAAAGCAAAACATCAAAATAGCCATAGAGACAGAGGAAATTACACACACAAACAGTTTTTGATATAATTAAACGAGAAATCAATAGTAGTAATTAATAATATACAATTTAAGTATGTAAATTGCTTGACAAACAAATTACCACAACAAACATAACCTCAAAATTTATGTTTTGCACTGTAATTGAAGAAATGGAATTACAAAGGCAGCTTATAAAAATATATAATATATAACTATCCAAATGTATCTAATGTATGCTTATATGTCTGTGTACATGTGGGCGTGAAAATTACCAAACTATTAAATATTTAAACCTTTTAACACTATGTAACATATTGTAACCTGCACAAGTATATATATATACATTTATCTCCATATGATTATAATCCATGTAAATTATGTAATAAACTGTTGTTGTTGTTGTGCATGTATTACAGCCTACACACAAGAAGTTTGATCTAAGTTCAATGGGGCTTAACCCGATTCATTGGGAAGTTCCTCCCACATATACCCTACAGTTTTTATAAATGTGAGTGTAGCTTAGACTAGACAAGGCATTTGACTGAAATATTCCACTTTCATCTTAAGCTTGCGTAGCAAACGTTAACAAACCCAACTTAAATAAACCAAAAGTACAATTATAAAGTCTTACACTAAACATATAAAAATATAATAAAATATAAATAATATAAACTAGTTGCTAAGAGGCACTCAGCCAACGTCTGGCAAATGCTAGCGTATCGTTCAGCTGCCGCAGCCATTCGACTAGCTCCGCCTGAGTGTCGGTCGCGAAGAAGGCTTCCCCGTTGGGACATTGCAGCCAAAAGCTGCGCGCACGTGCGCACAGCTCCCGTGGCGCCACATCCAATTGACTCTGGCGACATTCCTCCAGCCGCATGGACAGCAGCGGCGGCTGCCCGCTGAGATTGTGTTCGTGCTGCCAAACGTCCAGGTGCAGTCCGTCCAGCGTGCACCAACGACGATTCCAGTTGTGTTTGTTCTTGGGATCCGTGTCCTGCACATTGAGATAGCCCGCATATTGGGACTTGGGCAGGCGTAGCTCCACGCGACCGCTCAGCGCTATTTGTGGTATTAAATTCGTGGATTTCGTGTGCGTCGTCAGCGGCAGCTGCCAGGTGCGCGAGGTGCGCAGCCACAATTTGTCGCTGGATTGCGTTTCGCTAGCCACCAGCTCGTAGGGTGCCAGATCGGTGGCCTTCAGTGTGAAGGAGGCGTGCAGGCGAAAACGCGACACGATCTGATCACACTGGGAGGAGTTGGTGGAGCTGCCGGAGCCAAGGCTGCCGCTGCCGCGTTTCTGGGAGGACAGAAGTTGTGAGTAAAGATTGAGCTGAGTTAATCAGGCGAGCCCGTAACTTACCATCAGCGTCTTGGACGGCTCCAGGGACAACGTCGATACCTTGCGCAGACGCAGCATAAAGATTTGGCAGCGCAACTCCAACGCCTCCGCCTGGCCGCTACTGTAGAACTCAAGACCACAATCCCGAAAGACTGCGGCGCCATTCTGGCACTCAATGGACTGTGTCGAGCGTATGCGACCCTCGCACTCTATGGTGCAGATGTAGTAGTAGTTAAAGAACATGTCCTGGCTAACGTCAGCTTTAACAGGCAAATGCAAACCATCTAAGAGCAGGGACTGGCATTGCTGCCGGGCGGCCAGCGTGGCTTCATTGACCCCAGCAGGCACGGACTTTCGTCGCAGCGAATTGAAGAGCAGCAGTCGTTCCGCTTCCACCATTTCGGCGGATATCTCCAGCTCGGGCATTTGACGGCAAATGCTAACAGCCTGCGCCAGCTGCTCGTTTGTCGTCAGCGACTCGTTGAGCAGCGAGTCCAGATTGAAGCTGGCGTAGTAGCTGCTGCTGCTGTCCAGTTCGCCCTCAGTTTGATTGGCCTGATCGCGCGACAGACTGAGACTGTGCGCCAGCCGTTGCTTCTCGGCCAGCAGGAAGTCTTTGCCCTTGCGATAGGAGCGACGCACTGCATCCTTAAGCAGGCGATACCGCGCCAATGTGCTCACCGACAGCAACTGGCTCTCATTGCCCGGCCTTTGAGCCAGCTCGTCAAGGCTACTGTGCGCCAGCTTCACATTGCTGGGCTTCCCTGGTTGCTGCTGCTGCGGGGTAGTCGGGCAGCTGTGACTGACCGTATGCCCCGACACCGACGGGCCATCATTTATATCGATGCACAGCTCGCGTGTGGGCTGAAAAATGGCGCAAGGCAACGGATTACATATTTGTGAACAGGTAAATATCAATTTGAAGTGTGGTATGAAGTAAAGAAGAAGCAGAAAGCGGGTTTTGTTTATAACTAAATACGCATGATGCTTATATTTATAATGGGTTTTTGGTTCGATGATGGTGTACAGTGAAAAGCCTTAGCTGCTAATAGGAATCAACGAAAATCTCTACCTTAGTCGTAAAGCGCTGCTGTTGCTGCTTCTTTGGCGTGCTCTGATTATCCGAAGATGGTGGCGGCGGCTCCAGCTGCACGGAGCCGTACTGACTGGGCGCATTGGTGGCAAAGGAGCTGCCGCTGGCATTGCCGTCCTCCAGCACATAGTCATCGTATAGTTCAATTGGTATATCGTAGGACACATCATCCGCAGCGGCTGCAGCCGGATTCGCACGGAGGCATGTCTATAAGTAGTCAAGAGGTTAGCATTAAAAATTGGATATTGATATCACAAACACGTACATTTTGCACCTTCTCCAGGCGCACATTGTCATCGTGGTCCAGCACCATCTCGCTACGGCACAAATTCTCTAGGAATATCTCACTGCGCTGCAGTGATAGCTCGGATTTGGAAAGATTACGATTCTTTTTGGGCGGCGAGTGCTGTTCGTTTATATTGTTCAGCGATTGATGCATTGGCAGCGTCGCCTGCTCCGTTGCGTCATTAACGGACTTCGAGGTGGACATGGTGTAAGAAGTGTCGCTGCTGGGCTCATCTGGCAGCGGCATGAACTGGAAGAAGCTGCCATTTAACAGGGATTCCTGCAGAAAGTGACCCAGCGCTTTGGGCGGAGCCGCAGTCGTTGTTGGGATCGCTGTGGGCTTTAACGCCGCCTTGTTGGCCTTTTGCACTTGCGCGTACAAAGCGTTGAGGTCTGCTGCTGGATGCTTCTGATATGGCAAAGGTGAGGACACGGGCGTTGGCTCGCTGATTGTTGCAGTCACCGTCGCAGTTGTTGTGGGCGTGGGCGTAGCCGTCGGCGTTGGCGCGACCTCCAGGTGCGCCTCTGTTCTCACATCAAATTGAGGACTGCCGCTTATGACCATGCAGTCCTCCTCAATCTCTGAGTAAATGGGTTCGCGGTGTAGATCACGTCGATGCCGCAACGTGGTTGTTGCCGAGCGCTGCAAACGGTTGCTTGATGAATCGGTGCAGTCGATACCATCAGATGGCAGCTCCGTTTGCTCCATGGGCGTGTAACGTGAACTCTCCTAAAATTGTTTTATTCCGGTTTTAAACGTGGTACTCACAAAAATATAACTAAGTTAGTCTAATTAGGCGAACTAACTTAATTTATTGTTAAGCTTTGTTATTTAGTTTTGTTAAGCGAACAAAATTTGAATAATTGAACCAGTTCATTTGGTATACACACAATTACGCGCCATGTCAACACGTTCGATACCGAACAAAACTTGAATAATTGAACCAGTTCATTTGGTATATACACAATTAGGCACCTTCTCAACACGCTCGATGACGATTTCCACTGCAATATATCGAAATGTAAATGGCAACTAACAACACATATCGAAGGTCACAATAACACGGCAGACGAGAATTGGATTGGCTGGCGTTGTTTACTTTTTTTGGTCGGAAAGGGGATCAAAAAGATAGGAAACTGTCGTATCCTTGTAGTTGCATGAGATGTCCAAATCCCCGTTCCGACCCTTTAACATGAGTCTACAAATCTTTCGCAAAGGTCTGTACAGTAGGCGCCAGCCAGGCCGTAAAATGGAGCAACCCTACGACTACAACCGCAAATGGACGCTAACACCAAAATATGAGGCTAATCCGCATCCCAAAATCAAATTGCTGTCGTACAACATACTCGCGCAGGATCTGCTTGTGGAGCACCTTTTCCTCTATGTGAACATCAAACAGCAATGGCTGACCTGGCAGCAGCGCCTGCAAAGTCTGCAACGCGAAATACACAAACTGGATCCGGACATACTCTGCCTGCAGGAGATGCAGTACGACCATTTGCCCATCCTCGTGCAGCGTTTGATAGCCAGCAGCGGCAAGCGCCTGGAGTACGTGTACAAAAAGAAGACAGGCAGTCGAACCGACGGCTGCGCCATCATCTACGATGCCTGCAAACTGCAGCTGCTCGCCCAGCAGGGCGTGGAGCTCTACGATGCGAATGTGCCGCTGCTTAATCGTGAGAATGTGGCGCTGCTGGCCAAATTCCGACTGAAGGCGACCAGCCATACTAAAATTGTTAAGGAGCCAAAGGAGGTGATTGTAGCCACAACGCATCTGCTATACAATCCAAGAAGGGACGATGTGCGCTGTGCCCAGGTGTCAAAGCTGCTGTCAGAGCTGCGCAGCTTTGCCATAGATGCCAATGCTAAGCAGCCCGACGAAGTTTACCCGACGCCCGTCATTCTAACCGGCGATTTTAACTCGGAAATACATGCGCCGCCCATGGAGCTGCTGACGACGATCGCCGTGGATGACCCGGCGCTAAACTTTAAAGCATTGGACTTCGGTGAATACACGGCATCCACATTTCAGGATAACTGGATCACCGTTGACTATATTCTGCACTCGGTGAGCCCGCAGAACAAGCAAAAGCTGCAGGTGCTCAGCATCTACAGGCTGCCCACGATCAACTGTTGCGCCAACGTGGGCAACATACCGAATCACTACCTTGGCTCCGATCACTATGCACTTGGCGCTATCTTTGCACTGACCTAGCGTTTAAGTCTCGTTTTCCGTCAATAAATGCCACCAAATTTACTGTATATAAAACATAAATAAATAAATAGTACAACTTACCCGGAATGTGCGCAGGGCGCGTTCATCGCTGGCCTCCAATTTGGCGCGTATGCTGCCCAGCAGATAGCCCATTTTGGTGATGGTCACATCCTGATCGAGTTCCTTGTGAAAGGAGCGATACGTGGCGGGATTGTTGTCGGCTTGTTGAAAGTTCAGCTTGCGCGCACGCTGTCCACGCGGCACTTTCTTTGGCGGCGTTGGCGGCTTGACTTTCCGCTCGAAGTCAAAGTAGGGCTGCTCGGAGCTAGCCTTGTACTGATGCTGTCTGGCGCTGACTGTTGGCGTTGACTGGACGGGCGAATGATAGCTGCCCGGCGGCGACTGTGACTGCGACTGCAGATCCAATTGGGATGTGGATGTCTGAACGCCCACGGTGCAGAGACGCGGCGTAGGTCGGCGGCGCTCGCTTTGCTCTGGCTCCTGCTGCTGCTGCTGCTGGTTGCTCTTCTTGGGCGAGACAAAGCGAAGTATTTTCTTTTTGGAATTGTTCAGAAAGTTTTTCGACTTCTTGCGCAGTCCGGTGCGCTTCCCGTTGGCATTCCAGGGTGTCAATTGTCGCCATTGCTCGCCCCAGATGAATTTCTGGCTGCTGCTGTGCTTGTTGGTGGGCAGGCGTGGATATTTGATGGGCGTGTGCTTCTGCTCCATGTTGACGGCCAGGTTATCGCTGACACCATCAACCGTATCTAGCGATACCTTTGGCATCTGCCAGCCAATGTTGCTGGCCACCTGTGGGGCTGGCTCTGCCGCGTGTGTCTTGAACTGCGCCCGCTTGGCCGTGTCGTAGTTTAGCATATCGTTGATCTTGGGCTCCGTCCAGCCCAGCGTGAACTCCTTGAGTGGCTTATCGGCCACTGCGCTCTTGCGACTGGCCATGTGTATGTTCTTGACATAGTGCGCGCCGCGCTTGGACTCCACCACACGCTCAATGTCGCTCAGCGAGGGGCAGCTGGGCAATGGAGCGCTGCGCTCGGGTTTTTCAATTTCAGCTGCAAGTGTGGAAGCATATTATAAGAAAGCACATGAATATATCAAAGCCATATTTTTGTTTTATTTCTACAATTTTAATTGTATATTAATTTGGAAAGCATTAAAACTAACTACCAAATAGTTATAGCCAAAACCTTTGTTAATGATTATTGCCGCGAGTTAGCTGCGCGCTGTTTACTTACCCAATGGATAGGATTTACGCTTGCTCTTGGTTTTGGGCAAGTTTTCCATCTTTGCTGCCGGCAGCTTTACGCCATGCTTGCGAAGAAATTCATCCAACACGCGCTCGGCATCCCGCACCGACGGCGTCGTCGAGGTCAACGATGATAGCGAGAATTTACCATCGAGACTCTGTGAGCTGCGGCGCGGCGGCTTTGGCGGCGGCTGCTCCATGTCACGGGTCTTAAAGTTCACCTGCCCGTGGGAGAGGCGCTTCTGCAGCAGTCGACCGCCAGCACCGCTGGAACTGCGACGCGAACTGCGTCGTGTCGACTGGAGGCTGCCGCCCGTCTGCAAGGCTTGCTCGCTCTCCTCTGGCGGCGTCTCCTGCTCGCTTATGTTCGAGAGCACGGGCGCCGTGGGAGCATAGTCTATGGATTCTGTTTTACGCATTTTTGGAGCAGCTACTTTGAGCTTGGCTGCAGTTGAATTGCTGGTCCTGGCCAGCTTCTCCCTGTTGACGCGCACCTCCGAAATAACGCAATTGTCGCGCAGTTCCTGTATAATGTGTATAAGCGGCGCATTCTCGCCTACGGCGTGCAGGCTACTGACAGCGGTCAGCGGGCTGCTGGCTACGGTCGTGTGACCCGCAATGACAGCCGGCTGCTTGTGGCGATTGGACTGAGCCGGATGCTGACGCTGCTGCCCATTCAGATTGTTCGGAGGCGGCTGTGCCACGCCAACCTGTATGAAAAAACGCAGCATATATTAGTTGTTAGTTATGTAAATTTATCGGAATTGAAACGAGGATTCGGCAGGGTTCAAAGCGCACCTTATTGCTTTCGGAGCGCCTGCTGCGTTTGTGCTGCCGCACGTGCCACGCGGCACGTGGCGGGGCCGTCGAAGCGCAGTCCCCGCTGTCGCTGGTAAAGCAATAGCAAAAGCCGTTCTTGCACGGTTTGCCCCGGCGCTCCTGCGCCTTGTTACACAGATTCTGGTTGATTAGATGCGTATCGGCGGCGATGGGTGCTGCTGCTGGTGCCGCTGCAGAAGCCATTGGTTCCTCGCCGCGGCTTTGCGTGGAGACGCGTCTGATGCGGCGCGCACGAAACTCGTTTATGCATTCCTGTAAGCTAAACGAGCTGGTCGAGCCCGACTCATCTGCCTCCTCCTCGTCTTCTTCCTCCTCCTCCTCATCATCATCGTCGTCGTCGTCGTCGTTGTTGTTATTGACTGCAGCAGCCTTGCAAAGCTGCGGGTACTTTGAACCTGCAATAGTCTGTGGGGCGTGATTTGTTTACAATTAGCTTGCAATGGCTTAATGTATTTATAAATTGAACTCACTGTGGCCATTATCGTGCTACTGTGCTAAATAATTCACTGATAAGGAATCAATTGAAAATGCAGCCGCAGTGCACGCTCCACAAACACGTTGCACGTTTTCTAATTCTCTTTTCTTTTTTCCGAAGTCAAAAGAAAAACGACGCGACGCTGCTGCATTCAAAATTGACGCTCTCTCTCTTTCGTGCCGCTTTTCGCCGTTATCAGCCGCTTATAATAGGCAGGGCTGTTAAACGCTAGACGCACAGTGTCACGCACTCAACAAAACCGGTTTGTGGTCGCAACGTATATGGAGTGTTGTGCGTAGCAGCAACAACTGCAATTTCACTCTGCTAGCTAATTGTTACATACAAACAAATGCAAATGCGTTAAAACTAGTTTTTAATTAGGGATATTGCATTGCATTTATTTTTTGATTTGCTTATTCGCACACTGCGCCGCCCCCTTTGCTCTGTTGAACAGCCCTGTCTAAGAGCACCAGCAGCAACAGCTGACATTTTGTTCACGGCGTGAGGTTACGTCGCTTTTGGTTACGAAAATAGAGAAAGTCTGTATGAAAACAGAAACTGTGGCTGCATTTCTATTAAAAAACATTTAATATGTCAAATAGTCATCTGTTTCTTAAATCCGGTTTTCCGCGTGCACCCCTACAAAATGGCCTTGGCCGCTACGTCTGCCAGCTGCAGCGTCTCACACTGAAGTTCTGCAAGAACAACGGCTCCAGCCGCGGCATGCGGTAAGCAAAAATATAAACAAAAAGTAAGAACATAGTTTTTATGTGCAACACTTGATTGATAAGGGATTTCATTGAAAACCATTTGGTGGATTTTGCCAAGGAGAATCCCGGCATTGTAGTCTATGTAAAACCAAGACGCCATCGCACACCTGTTCTCGTGGGCGAGTACCGTAAGAAACCCCCCGTATGGAAAGCTCGCAATATAATATTAATGTGGATTTCACACACAACCCCTTAGTTAATGGTGATCGGGAATGGCTTAGCTGCCGGAACAGCACCCAGGCCGAGATAACCAAATGGATTGAGCTGCTGAAGACGCAAAACGGCAGCTCCAGTTCTTTGCGCCTGCGCAAAATGTGGCACACAGATGTGCCGTCTATACAAGGACCCTGGACGCCTTTTCTGTTGCGATCGCCCGATGCGCAGGGCCAAAGCTTGCCCAGCACCGAAGCATCCCAGCCGTTCGATGTGCCACAAACGGCCACCGAGAAGCTCATCGAGCTGTTCAAGCAGCAGAAACTGGAAGCGGGCGAAGGCGGCGCCGATCTGCTGGAGCAGAAACGCGCCGAGTGAAGTTGTTAGGCAAATAAAGTAAGTCTTTAGTTGAGTTTTATAATTATCATTGTTGCTTTTATTGTGGGTCAACATAAATTTGTTTTCTAAACAAATAAATACATGTTTTCAAAATCTAAACTTGAATCCCATCAACTCTAATATCGAAAATATGTGCCACGCTCTTTTGTTTGTCTCGATCAACTCTATATATATATATATATGATATTGTGTTGCACATTTGAAGCGATCTTTTGATATGTTATGGGTACATTAAATATCTATTTGGATAAACAATTTGGGAGGTAATATCATAAATAATGCTTAAGGTTAGGGAACCGCACGCCTTTGGCCATGAGGCTGGAATACATAATAAGAAATACATAAATACGTAAATCGGGTTTACAAACAACTCTAGAATGTGTTAATTAACTAACATTTGAATCAATTTAATATGCAAGGGTTTAAACTCCGTTCTAATGGGTGCAATAATTCGCTCGTTAGGAAACTCTTGTGGAGATCAGCAAAAATTTGATAGGGGTATATTAAGTACAGGGCTTTATATACGCACGGAATACGTATATAAATATATATGGATATTTGATAAGTTCTTAGATATGAAGCGAGTATATAATTGCGTTTAAAGAGCGAGTTTTGGAGTATCAAAACAGACAAAAGTATCAAATATTAAACTACATACACATACAATATTTAGACAGACTTTTACACATACTTATAACGAATACACAATCAACGACAAATACATTGATAAAAAGCATTTTGCTTGCGTTTACAATCTGAGTTTGTTTGTTTGTTTTTGTGAATTCCTTTGGCAAAATGCATTTCCTCTTAAATCTAAACGACAAAAAATGTTAACATTGCCTTAAATTAAATCAATCTGGACGTTTTTGACTGCTACTTAATAGTGTTAATTGTGTTATCACCAATTCAATTAAAAAATAATCCCTTTGTCTAACGAGTTTTCACTCTTTTTCCAATTTGTCTTTTATGCCGCGCTACGTTACTTTCTATTTGGTGGACTTTGTAGGCCTTTTAACTAGCTGTTAGTATCTCATGTTGTTGTTGTTGTTTTTGGTTTGATAATAGCCCCTTTGTCGATAGCTGGCAGCTTGACTGCTGCTCATATGTCGCCCGTTTCCATGGCCGAGTTAATGTCGGCGACAATTTTGCCCATAACCTCGCGATATGGCGAGTCCGGTTTGAATGCCAGTTCCAGCAGCGCCGCATCGCCAAAGAAATCGAAGACCTCGTCGATGCGGCCAATCGACTTGTCCGTCAAATGCGGCTGGACAATCGACTTGAGCGCCACACGCGATTCCTGTATGGACTTTTGCAGATATGCCAGATCGAAGGTGAAGTCCACCTCGTAGAACGATATGATGGACAGTTGTGTGTTCTGCAATAATTCACAATAATCATTAAATGTGTCTAATGGTATTTTGTTTGAACTTTACCTGAAATTTACGCTTGAAATTCTCGGCATTTTGCAGCTCCTCCGCGCTAAACTGGTTATTGCGATGCAGGACGCCAATTTTAATAACAATTTTGATAATATTTTTAATCAGTTTCTCGGCGCGCGCCTTGTTGCCCGTATGCAGCTTGCACAGCCTGTAAAGATTATCCAGCAGCGAGGCCGTTGTCCCGTCAATGAAGGTTTTCGCAATGTTTTTCGTTGCCATGCGTGAGAGTATTTTCTTTTGAGCGCGTAACCCAATATCGTGCGACTTGAACACATTGTCCGCCATAACGGCTGCAAGAGTGGGGAGGCATTATTAGTTGGGCTCAACTTATTCGAATTGTAAATCGAAATGAAAAAGGTGAAACTGAAGAAACTAAAGAAACCGAAGATCAATCAACTTCATGGAAATCTCTCAATTTACCTTCCAGGTTCCAGTAGTCAACGCTCCAGAGCAATAGGCTCTGTCTTAAGCCTGCGACGGACATTTTGTTGTTGTCTCTTTCCAGTAGCAAGCATGGGAGTTTGATAAAGAATTACATACATACATATATATAAACAACACTCACACACACACTCACACACACACACACACACACACCAAATTGGGGAATATTCCAATGCAGCAGCGTTGCCACTTCAGCTTATTTCTAGCCAAATTTGGCTAGAAAGCGAAAAAGCTAATTTACCTCTTAACATTTGGCCTTTGCGCAGCAAGCTAATTTAGCTATTTTTAGCATTTTTAACTTGTGATTCAGCTGTTTTTTAATGCGGAGTTGTCATCACTGTAATGAGCGCGTATCTTATTGATAAAAGGCTGCCTCAAACATCTCAAGATAGCGTCGAGTGAATAATGGCCCCACACACTGATTGGGAGTTCCGCTACCCGCAAAATGTGTTGCCTCATGCGACTGACGGAATTTTCTCTATTGGGTTATTCTAACGGCTTTTGGTGCATACGTGCCCGTTGCCATAAAAGGAGCTACCCCCAAAAATGGGTCGACTCGCGACCATTTTAATTAAGCAAACACCCTACACTCTCTAAGCATATGTATGTATGTATATGCATATTCTAGTCGAGCCGTTGGCAAATAGCTTAAGGTCACGCGACATGCAATGGATATGGCCCCCAGGAAGGCGGCATAGCCAAGGACAAATGTGGCATTCAGCTCAAGCGGATGTGCCGTTTGGTGCATAAAGGGAAATGCGGAAACGACGCGGCAGTTGAGTTCTCAACAATCAGCACATATGAATGTTGTCCAACTTTATCGTTTGTGTGTGTACATATGTATATTATGTATGGAACCACAGCAGTAAATTCTCTTGTAGTTATTATTATTACACATTGTTGTGGCGTTGGCGATTGTGGGTGATTGTTTGTGTGGTGGGGTGGCTTTTGTTGTATTATTGATCGCATACAAACTTACACACAAGCAAACACACACACACACACAAGCCTAGAGCAAGTTTGGCGCTCAATTAACTGACAGCTAACTCACCTGTTTGCCTTCGTTGTGCAGTCCTAGAAGTCCTTGAAGAAATTCGTTTGGGTGTTGCGCGTGTGCAGCGGGCAGAAATATTTGTTAAATTCTAAGTTTATAAGCGATTGGAAATGGCCTTAATTGAGTGCAGTGTTACATTTGACAAGGACTTAAAAACAACGAAGAAAACAAAAACCCGAAAGAGCTGTGCAGCAAACAAAACGACGCAAAATAAAACTTAGAGATGACTAAACTGCTCGATATAAACATTCAAACTAGTGCCTTTTGCTATCGATATTTAATCAGGCATATCGAATGCACAGATTGTTGCAGAGTGACCCTGCTCAGATTTAGTTGAAATCAATCCATCGATAAATCTCTAATACGCAGCCGCATTTTTTAAATTGACTGCCAGCGACCATAATTGGGTTTTTATATTTCATGCAACCACATATACACAATAAGTTCATCAAAAATCTTACTAACTAGAACGATGCATACAAACAAATGCCTACATAGGCGCAGTTTCTTTCGGCTTGTAGGGTATCATTAGGTTTTCCGAAAATGTTTTAATGCTCTCCGGACCGCGCACTTCTTTCTCAAGCAACGGCAGCTTGGTTACGTGGAAGTCCTCATATAAATCTGCAATCTGATCGAGATATTTCTCCTGGATCTTGTACCGAGATGCGCACATGCTGCAGCTATTGTTCGATTTGCCCAAAAACAACAATTGATTGACAATTATGTTGTGCACATCGATGCCGCATTTGGTCAGCTCCTGCACCAGGCGCTCCGTTTCGTACAGCGAAAAGAACTCGGCAATGCACACGCAAACAAATGTGGTTTGATCCTGCAAAAAGACACATGAATTGTGGACTCGAATACATGTTTCCCACTGCTCACCGGATTCTTGAACTGTTCATTGACCTGCGTTATGACGCGCAGCATGTCGTCCAATTTTTGTGACAATGTGTCCGCATTCACATCGGCCATGCCAAGCATGGAAACGAATTGCGTCAGGAGCGGTGCCAGCTTCATCTTCAGACGCAGCAGCTTGCCCAAACCCTTTTCGACCACCTGCGGGAATGCGATCAGCCGCAGCGTATGACCCGTGGGCGCCGTATCGAATACCACCACGGAGAAGTTCATGCCCTTCACCAGCTTCATCACCTCGGCGTAGCTCATGGCCTCGTCGATGCCGGGCAGCGCATTGATCATCTCCTGCATGACGCCCTTGCTGACACGCAAAGCCTCGTTCTCGCCATCGAAATACTCGTCGGGCAGCTCGCTGAGACCCGCATTCGGATCGATTTCCATGGCAAACAAATTGTCAAAGCCATTGACCTTAGTTGGCACCTTGGTGAACTTTTGATCGAACGCATCCGATATGTTGTGCGCCGGATCTGTGGAGATGATGAGCACCGATTCACGCACCTTGGCCAGTTGCACGGCCAAGCTGGAGCTGCAGATGGATTAATTGGATTTTAGTTGTTTTTGTTGCTGTTGGTGTTGGTGTTGGGACTGTTTCTGTCTCACCTGCAAGTTGTTTTGCCCACGCCGCCTTTGCCGCCTACGAATATCCATTTTAGAGATTCCTGTTCGACCAGGTTTTGCAGACTGGGTTCTAGGGGCGGTAGATTGTCAACCATATTGCGAAATTCCAATCGAGACACGTAATTTTGTGTAAAATTTTAAGCAAGTTTCGGCTGCCGTCCAGGGATGGCGAACTAAATGTAATATATCGGACTTGACGATTACTTTCTTTTTTATAGCATGCTATTCGGTATATCGAAAATGTGCCGATTGGAATTTTCAATTAGTCACACAAGTTTGAATTGCCTTATTTTTATTGCTCGTTGAGTATTATTTCAACTAAAGCTAAGGAATATTTTCTTTATATAAACTGTGGCTTAAGCTGCATTTGTGGCACTCTTGTGGTTCTTTTAATGATCACAAATTCTTATAATAATTTAAACCAGGGACAATTTACTATATTTTGGTAATTCTGTTAAGTGCGCAGTATTTCTGTTAAATTGCGAGCAAGTTGCTCGATTAATATCAGTGTTGTTAGAACTCGATGTTGCCCCAGTGTTCAGCAACGTGACGGTTAGCCGTTTTTAGCACTGGGCCTCAGCGGAGCATTGATTTGCGTGTTTGTTCTGTGCTTTTGACTGTTAAAATGTGTTTGTTTTGTAATTAAACTGCATTAGTTTCGTGCTTTGAACACAAAATATTTATACTAGAATTTATTTGAAAATTTTCGAAAAAATAGTGAACGCGGAACTCGTCTCAATGAAGTGAAAAGTGACAAATGAAAGGCGTGGGTACTACCAATACTAGAAAATAGAAGCAAACCAAGAGATTAAGCGTGTCCTGTATGTACATATGTGTGCGTGTGCGCCTTTAAGATTTTGCTCATGTGCCCAATTTTATTGTTGTTCTAATTGCCAACTAAAAACGATAAATAATAAACAAACGCGAGAATTAATTGCAAATCGGATTCAAAAATGTGTTCAATGTGAATAAAATGATAACGGTACACACACACGCACACAAACACTGCCAACAGCAAATCTTCGCCGACATCGCAGCCGCACCTACGTACATATATGTCGATATGTGTGTGTGTGTATTATAGTGGGTGTACGTAGTTAAAAGCAAAAAATAAAATAAAAGTGATAAGTGGCAGCATTCAGGCTATATATAGCAAAGCAATTAAATAAAGAATTGTTTAAATAAATAATCAAATTGTACAAGGCAAATACCAATACACACTCAGCAGGAGCAGCAGCAGCACCACCAACATATGTACGTATGTACACACACACGCGCACACCTACATACACATACACCACAAAAAAAGGCATAGAGAGCCGAGCCAAAGAGTGAGAGAGAGAAAGCACGGTGCCAAAAAGGAACGTCAAAAGGAAGAAGCAGCAGTAGAGCAGCACACAGCATCGGCGCGTTGCGGGAAGATTGAAAATAAACGTGTAGTAGAGAATTTTTGAAGCACACTCCACACACACACAAACACACACACACACACCCCAACCAACCGCCCACTGCCGCCGTTCTCCCCAGCGAGTGCCCTCTCACCGCCACCGCCACCGCCAACGCTGTGCGGACATACATACAGACAAACACTCACACACTTACGCAGACATACATACAAACAGAGACTCGTATGCGCGAAAAGTGTAAGCCGTGCACAGTTGGTGTTGTTGTTGGTGTTGCTGTTCCTGTTAGCCGCCGCCGCCAAAGGACGACAGACGCGACGGCGACGACGACGACGACAACGACAACGCCAACGACCACGTCGACAACGCCAACGACGACGCAGAGGCAAAGGCAGAGGCAGAGGACGTGTTGTTGTTGCCGTTGAAGCCAACGCAAATGGCAGACCCTCTAAGCGGGCCCTGCTTTTGAGACATGTCGTAATGGCCAGAGAGGTAAGTGAGATTTCTTGCGGGCTAAGCGAAATGGCGTAAGGCGAAAAGTGCGGGGGTGCCGGCCCACACACACATACATACATACATACATAGCTATGCATTGCTTGTGAATTAAAATATTATACACATATACATACTGTTTTTGGCCGTTACTTCTAACATGAAACTGTAACAGTAGCAGTAACATTTCTCTCCACTCTCCACCCATCGTGTCGATTTACAGTTGTTTCCCAATTCCGGCCTGTCTTTACTCTCCGCTCATTTGTTTTCAACTTAGTCGCTGAGCTGCGTTGGCTTTGGGTCTAAGCCCCCGTTAAGCATTTTATGTGCGTGCGTATGTGTGTGTGTGTGTGTGTGTATGCGTATGTCAGTGTGTGTGTGTATGCTTTATGCAGTTTCTTCATTTCGTTTCGCTTTGCTGTGCGGCTGAGTGAATAGCTTTGACCCAAATAACCATGGTAATACACCCTACTGAATGTGCACATGTAGCTTTTGTTGATGCCCTGCGTTTCGTACATTTACTTTACATATTATTTGTTGTTGTTTATGTACATATGTATGTATGTGGTCTGCGGGTATGTTTTTATTTTTTTGTTTTCCTGCGAGTATCCAAAATTATAGTAACAGTACAAACACATGCATTTTTGCTTGAATGCAACGAGTTGCACTTAATGACACTCCCATATCAGCCTGCATTAAGCTTGTGGGCGAGCGGCAAAGCAGCACTCGTACATGACCTACATGTTGTTTACATCGCTCTTAAAGACAGTTGCAATTGCAGTGGATTTATTTTTGACATAAAAATCATTAAACATTTAAGCACGAACTATTTCATTTACTGGCGCTTCGCAATAAGCAAATACTTAATATTTTATTGTATTTTAGCATGCATTGCAAAACATAGTCAGCTTAAAGGCGCTGTTAACATTTTGGGTTAAAATGTTATATTTTCTTGCATCTGGCAACGCTGTGCTGAGAGCCAGAGAGAGCTGCTGCACATGATATTGCAATATGTCGCTGCTCTCAACACAGCAGCTACAATGGCGCTTGGATTTAAAAAATATACCAATCGTAGCAGTATTTAAATTATGACAAGATAAACACTTTTTAAAGATAATTTGGAGTAGAAATCGCAGTTGGTTTTTATGTACGGATAAAGGAAAAGTTTTCTTTTTTAAATAACTAGGGCGTAGCAAGAGTTGCTTTTATTAAATGCCTGTAGCATACTTTTGAGCGCTATAAATTTGCAAACGTAATTAGGCGCTCAGTATGTTTACTGTGTCCTGCTGTCGAGTTACAAATAGAACAACTTAATTCAAAGGATTGATTCAAAATAAATGTTTACCCAAAGCGCTGCTTTGCTTAAATCAACTGCTGCAAAGCGGAGCGAACCAAATGAAAATGAAAGCGAGCCAATTGCAACCTTGTGCAACTTTTCAGCGTCCCCACTCTCTATACATAACAGTGCACCTGTGTGTGAATGTGGGCGTTTGTGTGTGTGTGTGTGTGTGTGCCTGTGTTTGTGCCTAATTGACAGAGCTTCTGGCATTTGTGCGGCGGCTGGAGTCGGGCGCTGTTTAGCTGTGAGCCACTGTGAATCCTGAATACTTGTGGAGCGTTCGTGTGTGCGCCCGCCCGTTTTGTTAGCTGTTAGCTTTAGCGCGCCCTGATTATATCACATTCCAAATGTAGGCCAAAGCACAGATGTTACTGGCAAAGAGAGTGCGTATGGGTGTGCGTGTGTGTGTGTGCAGAAAGATGTGAGAGCGTTGCAACGCAGAGTGCAGTCGAGTAGCTTACGCGTTAACATTTAATTTACTACAAAATACGCAATAACAGAGTGACACACACACGCACACATGCATAGCAAATGCGCTCACGAGCTTTACTCGCAACTTTCGCTCTCATGCTCTCTTTTGCATTGCACTCTGCAGCTGCAACAGCAGCAGCAGCGCTTAACAGAGTCTGTTAACGGGAGACAGGAGCAGGCAGGCAGCCAGTGTGCGCCAGGCAGCCAGCCACAGCCAGCAAGGATGCTACTTTCGTTAACGAGCGCTTTACACAAGCTACGCGATTCCGCTGGCACATTGTTAAAATATTAAATTTTTAACTGGGTGTGACAACTGCAGCAGCAGCAGCAGCTACAAATCATTTTTGTACAAATTTCAACAGCCCAAAGCTTGTGTTAAATGTGCTAAAAAAACATAAGAGAAATAGAAAAAAGAACCGAAAACTGTGCCACTCAAACTGAAATCGAACGCAGGCTCAGAGCACCTGGCCCCAGCCTCTGGCTCAGGCTCAACCTCAGCCCCAGTTGCCCCAACCCCCCCCACCAAATGAAAACTCGGCGGTTTCAGGCACACGCAAGTGTAGTAAAGTGAAAGTGCGAAGGTCAACTCTTGACAACTCTGGCGCCTGCCCAGCCCAGGCCAGCTGCTGCTGCTGTGGCCCCAAAAAGGACTACAAAAAGAAATTCCAACAAAAAATAATACAGAGACCTGTCGAAAAGCCAATTTCTTATCGAAGATAATAATTAACACTCGGTGTTTTTTCTATTATTATTAACTACACAATTTTGTGTTTGTGTTTTTTCTTGTCTTTTGCTTTTCCTTTTTGTAAGTGCGCAGCAATTTGTTAACATTTTTGTAGCCTTACGCGACGAATTTTCCAAATGGCATTTAAACAACTACAATAAAACGCGTTTAACTTAGATTTAAGCTTGGAGCATTATAAGCATTTATAGGATTTTATAAACATAATTTTCTATATGCAAAATATAAGAGGAAAAGGAACACAGTGCGTGTGTGCATTTTATATAACAGTTTTTATGAGGAGAACCTAAAATCAACAAACAAATATTTAACATAATATAACATAAAAATGTTAGTTTTATGTGTGCCGTGTTGTTAATGTTATTGTCTACGCTGTTATTGTTGCTGTCAACTAAACGAATCGCATCTAATTGGAAGAGGGCCTAATCAGAATCGCATTAAAGTGGCTGGGAAAGGTGAAACGAGCACTTGCAACACCACCACCATGTGGTCCAATGCTCTGTGCACACTGGGCGTGACAAAGCCACTGTGCAACTGCCTGAGCATCAGACAAGTGGCGGCAGCAGCCGCTGCTGCTGCGGCAGCCAACCAAAATGCTGGCGCAGCCATCACGACGGGACCGACGGCTGCGACAAATGCACCAACTGGGGTAAAACAATGATAATAACTAATTACCGTTTCTATCATACATATCTATCAATCAGCCACAGCACACACACACCCTCTTCACTTCTCACTGCTCCTTTAAAAATACATACACGCCCCTTTGCTGCAAAAGCAGCAGCAGAGGCAGCAGCTGATGGCCATATGGCAGCAGACTTGACCTATCCCAATGCGCGCTTGCAGCACACACACACAAACACAAACCTCTGCCTCTCCTTCTCTCACAGCCTGTTGTATGTCTGTGTGTGTGTGTGTGTGTAATACTGATTACACTTCTCTACAAACTGCAATTGCAATTCCAGCTCGAGTGCCAACTCCAATTTGACAAAAGCAACTTTTCGCGCAAATGTCCAATAAGCAAATGTCAAAAAGTATTTCATGTAATTTTTCATAGTTTTTAAACTCGGGTTTGGGTGCATGCTACATCTACACACAACTATGTGTTGGTGTGTCTGTGTGTGTGTGTGTCTCTTCATATTTTTTTGTTGTTATTCAGCTCGTGTGCTGCACTCGTTACTGGGTCACTGGAGCGCCACACTCATGTCCTTGCAATACATTAAACATACTTTCTGCTGCTGCTGCTGCTGTTGATGCTGCTGCTTGTTGTTGTTGATGTTGGTTTCAGTGAAAGCTCTGTTAGCTAACAGAGTGCTGTTAGTGCACAACAACTGTGACCGCTGTTAATATGTAATGTAAATCTCAAAATTTCGCTTTGGTTAATGTAAATTGTTGTTGCGTTTACCGTTTCTGATTTGTGGGTGTGTGTGGGTGTGCGTGTGTGTGTGTGTGTGTGTATGTGTGTGTAGGTATGTAATTGTGTGCGCTAATCCCGTGCAGATCGACTGGCACATCAGCTGCAGCAGCTGCTTGAACTGTAGCTGGCAGCGGCCTTGACACTTGCGCCCTTTTTTAGCGACTACAAACCCCAATTAGAAGCGTTACTTATAACGCTGCCCGGGCCTGCCACACCCACTTGTCATACACACACCCCCACACACACACACACAGGTGTCACACCCACGCCCAAAAACTTACATATGTGTGCACATGTCGTACATATGTATATAAATATATATATGTATATATCTTTATTTATATTGATTGAACGGCGTGTCTTACTACAGTAAACTCTGCCTATAATATCACGTGAGGAGCATGATTTAGTACAGATCCAAGTTTTATTTTAATATGCCATCTTTACTCTGTTTAAAACTTGTTTATAATCAGGCGATTTGTACATATATTATTTTTAGATTGAATTTAATTTATTCGCGTGTTGTAGAGCTCGTTGTTTGACAGATTTTACTTAGGATCGGGCTGTGATAAATGAAGATTTATTGTGTTGCTTGACGTTATCTTAGGTCAGGTTTTTTTCATCCACTTATCTATTAAGAATCTGAACCGAGCTTAACTAGCTTTAATTTATAGCTTAGCTGTGCTTCTATCAAGAGTTTAATATCTTATGCGAATCGTAATATTTTACCATAAATTCTTTATAAGAAATATGTGTGGAATATGTTTTTCGTATGAAAAACTGTTTTGTTTTACAAAGTAATTCGTTCAAACATGGGAAGTAAAAGTCTTCGTCTTACATACAAGCGAAAGGTCATCAACGTCGGCCTACAATATCCAATTTCCTTCACAGGAATATCGATTGAAAATTGGTTTTTTATTGGTCAGGTCTCTCAGGTTTCTCCTAACCAGAACTTTTCTTAAAGAGGCCTTGAATGTGTGTTCCAAACTAGTAACTGTTTGGCATTTACCAACACTGACTTTGATTTCTTATCTCTTTCTGTTGCAGGAGTCTCGCGGCAAGCGACCACTGAAAATTTGGGATAGTTGGCGGAATGTGCGCAAAGGCGTCGTAGTTGGTACATTTGAGGAGCTATTGGTGCGCGGCAAGGACAAATTGGGGGTTCCTGCTTCAGAACCCGTGCGCGTTGTTCTGGAGTGTGATGGAACCCAAATTGAGGATGGCGAATACTTTCGCACCTTGGCCAACAATACGGTTCTCCTGCTGTTGAGGCAGGGCGAACGATGGTATCCAACCGGTGTGGATGTCATAAAGGCTGGTAAGTGCTTGATGTCCATTATAGTTCAATCCACATGCTAACATTTACTTTGCAGCTATATCAGCTATACC
The DNA here is from genome assembly GCA_037075305.1 of Drosophila kanekoi. Taxonomy (NCBI): domain Eukaryota; kingdom Metazoa; phylum Arthropoda; class Insecta; order Diptera; family Drosophilidae; genus Drosophila; species Drosophila kanekoi. The sequence continues at coordinate 4,129,860 of JBAMCE010000553.1, read as the reverse complement.
GAAAATCGTCTGTGAGACGATCCATGCACTGGAACTGCACGATGAGACACCATCTTGGAAGATTATGGATAATAAAGGGCGTGTCACGGTCGTACTGCACTGGGATCAGCGCCAGGGTGGCGGTGGAGGAGGCGGCGGTGGCGGCGGAGGAGGAGGTGGTGGTGGAGGAGGCGGCGGCGGCGGCATGTGCATGGGCGCCGGCCTGGGCAGCAGCAATGGACTGCTGTCATCGGACAAGTACTCGCCCTCGAAGAAGGGACTCTCTGCGCAAAGTTCGCTGGATAACAAATCGGTGTCCTCGCAGTCCTCACAGCCGCGCTACGCCAGCCCGCAAATAACGGTCATCAGTGACGAGGGTCCGGCGAGCATTTACCATCCGGGCGGCGTTGTCCTGCCGCCAGGCGTTGTGATACCCGGCAGCAATCGCCGCCTCTCCAAGCAGGGCGGCTCCTTTGATAGCGCCGTGGGCGCGGTACATGTGCATACGCCCGAGTGCGCCCATCACGCGCACACGCCCAGCCGGGCGGGCAGCCCCAGCACCACGGAGTGCGACTTCCATTGCTGTGCGCTGCACGAGGAGGGCCGCAAGATAGCCGTGCACAAGAGCGTGGCCACCTCGCCCATACAGGACGGCAGCAGCAGTCCGCAGCCGCAGCTGCAGCATCAGCATCAGCAGCAGCAGCAGCTGCAGGCGCATCAGGCGACGCTGGCGATGTCCTCATCGGTTATGGATCCTATGCTAGGCGGCAGCGGCAGCGGCAGCATGCAGCGTCGCTCGTCGGGCGCCAAGGGTCATGTGCGCTTCCTGGACATTGCACCGGAGCGCGACAGCTCGGAGAGCGAAACGGAGAACACGGTGATGGAGGATGATAAGACGACGACGGAGAAGTTTCTGTTGCTCATCGATCAGCTGTCTGTCGACCAGAAGCGCCATCTCAGCATCAAGGACATCGGCATCATACTGGAGCGCCTCAATTCCAAGATCCTGGACGTGGAGCGTCTGGATCGCGAATCCGAGTCGGATGATTGTTATAATTGGACGATAAAGGCGACAATACGCGGCGATGCGCTGCGCGAACTGGGCGTCATCTACAATGGCAACTACTATGCCATATCCGAGCATCCTGGCTACAAGGAGGAGCTCGAGGAGAACGGCGAGGAGGTCGAGGAGGAGGAGGACGAAGAGGATAGAATTTAATGAGAAAACACTAACAAACATTAATTAACAAATTCCAAATGGAAGAATCGATCATAAATGGTATCAATAATTAGCGCATTTTTAGACAGGACGCGGCCACGCCCCAAACGCCCTCAGCAAACACACACACAAACACACACACTCACATATATGAAAGAAAACCTATTATGAATTATAACAGAATTAAGTAAAAACGGCAACCGCACATTGTACAATAGTGAAGTAAGCAACAAAGTGGATAACAAACAAACACACGAAAAGTAACAGAAATTAACATAAAAGGATAACAAGGATAACAAAGATAACAAGGAGAACGAGGAAACGAAACGTTTTTCGTAGCATTTAGCGAATTCGTCGATTTTGGCCGGGAAAACAAGAAGTTGTTGTATTGCGATTCGATTAACGAACCGATAAGAAGCACATAAAAGTAACCAAAAGGTATTTCTGTTATTGATTTTTGTTTATTATTATTTTTATTATTATTGCTATTATTATCGCTATATTTATTATGATTGTTGTTAGCCTAGCGCATGCCTTATTTAGTTGTAAAAGCACACAAAAAGCACCCGTAAAACGAACCATTTCTCAGCTGTCAAAGTCGGGCACTTAAATGCTTCGATTGTTAACTAACTAAACATCTGCTTGGCCCTCGATGAGTGATACAGTGAAGCCTCCAAACAACGAACAACTTCGCTTTTTACACAATTGCCATAGCTGAAGCTGCGGCAAATACAACTTTTCTTTCATGTGGGAAAATCCATAGACTTTTTGCAATTTATTTTTGTGCCAAATTAGGTTCTAAGTCACACGGGAATATATTATAAAATTCTAGTTAATTGTTTAGAAAATATGCTTTCAAGGAATACCCTGTTATTTTCTAGACAAATCTCTTCATTGGTTGCCCAAAAAGACTCGATTTGGTAGTTGTTCGTTGTAGAGAGCTTTCACTGTACATATATCTGACTATAGCAGAGGCCAAAGAACGTGTATATATATCACTATATGTATACTTTTGTGTAGTTCCTCAGTTGTATTCCTTAAAGAGCACATTGGTATATTCTCTATAGAAAAACGAACCCGATTTACTTGCAGTTGCTTTCCATGGCTTCCATATATGTTGTTTCCTAACATTCTATTAGGCTATTATAGGTATAAATGAAGGATATAAGAATACAAAAGAAAAAATGAAAAACATAAGGTTAAAACTTTCCCCTCTCGAATCAGCATTTCAAAACTGCCGTTATTTGTAGTGTTGTAAAACGTTAACAAGAGCATGTGTCGTGTACAGCCCAGCCAAAAATGGGTAACACTTTGGCATTGATCATGCTCCAAAATGAAAATGGAAATGATGAAAATGATGATAATGATGTAATTCGAAACAATGATCGTCTGGCTTAATGATGATTACGTAATTAACTGTAGTTATACTAACATTGTAGTAACTAAAACAAGAAGAAGACGAAGACGATGAAGATGTTGATGAAGAGGAAGATGTAGATGATGAAGATGATGATGATGAGGAAGATGAAGATGTTGATGAAGATGATGAGGAAGTAAACCTAAAGAAATCATCAGACATTTTATAGCAATGAACACACACACCGCACACACACACACACACACACACCAGTATACCCAACCTTTTATGTTCCTCTTTTAATATCAGCGATGCGAGCATTGTGTAATTAGAGTTTACAAAGTATGTCTAAAAGCCAAACTAACATTTAACATATTACATACAAATGAAACACTGCCAAAAATGAAAAATGAAAAATGAAAAACAAAACAAAATGAAAAGAAAAACTTGTAACAAATTTGCATTTCTTATGTTAAATTGTTAAACAATAATGAATGAAAAGTTCCCCCTCCAATTTGTTGCCCTGGGTTAAAGCTAATTGGAAAAGACGCAGCAACAACAAAGATAAGAAAATCCCTTTGAAAATTGTTGTAAGATATTGCAAAATTGTACAAATTCTTTGGGGCCGCGCCCAGTTCTGGACTATATATGCATGTCAAGTGCCCAGATAAGCGCATATATATATATATATATAATATCTCTGCTGAAGCCCCAACCCTCCTTTCAATCAACTATAGATAGGGTATTTCCGTTCGGCAGCCGTGGCTTATCAGCTCTTCAGCTGCTCAGCTCTACCTCCACCCACCCCCGTCTCCCCTTCGTCTGATTGTGCTTGGAATTAAGTGAATTTTTAGCCCCTGCCACAAATTCCTTAGCTCGACACGCATTGGGACAGAACAGATTAATGCTCAACAACAAATTTGGAAGGCAAGCGTTTGTCCAAGGCACAAATAAATGGAAATCAAATCGATAATTGATTACAAATGATAATAAATACAAAGAGTTATAGCAGAGAAATAAAAACCAAAACCAACTCACAATTAGTAAACGAAAAACGAAAAGAAAGAAAGAAAACCAATGAAAAAACGAATTCATTAGCGTTGTTTTAATTTATTAGTAAGTCAAGAAAACAACAACAACAACAACAAGAAGAAGAAGAAGAAAGATTGAAGTAAGCAAGAATGATATATGGATATAGGAAAGGGAGAAGCAGTAGAAGAAGTCAAGTGCTGCAGTGCACAATTATAAATATATATATAAACAAATTAAAGAGAAAAAAAAAATGGAAAGGAAAAACAAAAACTTAAATAAATACCAAATACATACTCAAAATACAAAATGCATAACATTATGATAAGTAAAGAGGGAGAAGCTCGCAGTATATAACATAGAAAACTTCCAAATTTCCATACTGAATACTGACTTCTTCAACTGACTTCCATAATCATAATCATTGTTAACATTTAACTATAAAGAATTGCGCTTAAAAGAAAAACCAAAAACAAGAAAAAACTAAAAACACAAATGAAAACAAGTTTTTAGTGCATTATTTTTGGTTGTTTTTCAAACCCTGAACCCATTCAAAATGGGTAAAGAGGGGTATTATGTTTTTGTGCAGGCAGAGGGAAGCATTTCTTGACCCGACCGAAAGTATATATATATTCTTGATCAGCATCAATAACCGAGGCGATCTAGCCATGTACGTCTGTCTGTCTATCTGTCTGTCCGTCTATCCCTCCCTCCGTCCGTCTGTATGAACGGAAGGATCTCAGAACTTATAAGAGCTAAAGACTTGAAATGTCTGCTGTAGGTCCTCCCCCTAGTGCCTACACAGCTCGAGTTTGTTTCCGATAATCGATAACTTGTTCCGTTTCCAAGCAATCGATAAATATCGATATCGACATCCTGCTTTTTGAGCAAACTAAGAGCTAGAGTCAGGAATAGTATATATCTTTTATCACCATTTGGTGAAGAGAGGAAAAAGTGGGTGCAGGGTAGCCTTTAGTCGGGAACTATCGACTAGCACCTCTTGCTTGTTTTGTATGGAAGATATCTCGTATGTTTCCGACCTTTTACCTAGTTTCGAGACAGTCCTCATTTATCATTTAGCCAATCCGTGGCTAAAGCCCGACTAAACTTGAACACGTAACACTCTGTATAAATGCAATCAGTTAGATTTATAAGATAAAACCAAAAGAGGAAAAAGCAAAAAATGATGGATGTAAGAAAACTCCTCCCAAAAACCATTTGCATTAGTTAAGCGACAAAGCTGGAAAACTCAAGAAAATGGTGGAAATAGTGGAAAAAGTTGTGGAAATGCGGCCAAGGCAAGGCGCAGACACAAGAGCTAAGATTATACGTTACATTGTTTTAATATTACAAATTACGAATAAATTGATCAATTAAAATATATATAAAAAAAAAGAGGAAAGAAAACCAAAAGGAAGAAATAAGTGAAGGCAAAGAAAACCTAAAAAATGAATTGTTTTTTATTAATTTTGTTAAAAATGCAAATAAAACTTAATAAATAAACAAAGAAATTATACAAATACACATGAAGAACAGAAAAACAAAAAACAGAAAAAAAAACAATTCAATTAAAAAGCAAATAAAAAACAAAAGAAGAAGAAAAGAAAGTTTAATAAAGAACAAGCTCAAGTTGTGAGAACAAACAACAAACATTTGTTCAAAACGTAAATGTAAAACATACAAAATAAATCTTAAACAAATAATAAATTAATGAAACAACACACAAAACGAGTAAAAGGAGCTATTATGATAATTATAAAACACACACACACACTCGCACACACACACACACACACACACACACGCACAGGCATGTAAGGCATGTTTAACACATTTGAAACATGCAAAGGTAAAAATACATAACAAATTAACTAACAAAGAATAAACATTCATAAAAGAAACAAAAACAAAAATTCGACTAAAGTAAACATTCATCATGGATAAAAAACAAAAACAAAAACGAAAAACAATAACAAAATTCGATTACAACAAGAAACATGAACAAGAAACCAAAACAAACAAAAAGGTTATTTATGAAGCGATTTAAACAATAAAATGAAAAATTTAAACAAATTTTGTTTAATTTATATAACGGAAATGAACTCAATGTGATGAGATCGAGTTCAAGTTAAGTTAATTATTTATTTGCACACAGAAAAAAGACTTTGTTTATTTAACTGAAAAAAGCATTTTAAAAAACTTGCATTTCCATTTAACGTTAACTACAAAAGATTGAGCGCTAGCAATTATATATTTAGTTATATAGTATATATGTGCATATTATTTAAATGTTTATTGCCCGACAAACACACAGATTAGCTTAGCTCATTCATCGAAGTTGAAGTTTAAGTACGGCGTATGCCAGAGCACGTGAAATATATATATCAGCCAGGTTGTGCAAGTACAGGTAATTATATAGAGGCGCGTGACTTATAAATAGCCATATACATTAACTGTCTCTGTGTGTGCAAAGTGTGTGTGTGTGTGCAGTGTGTGTGTGCAGTGTGTGTGTGCAGTGTGTGTGTGCAGTGTGTGTGTGGTGTGTGTGTCACATAAAGCGTTGCTCAGCTCCATTTGGCGACGACAATTACTTAAAAAAATGTGACGAAAGCTGCGGCTTTATCACACACACGCACAGCTGTCATATACTCTACACACCAACACATACATATGTATATGTGTGTGTGTGTGTGTCGCATATAGTACAGATATATACATTATTCATCAAATTCACACACTATATCTAACGCGCACAAGTTATTCATCATCATCATTTTTTCTTCTTTTTTTTGCTAGACTGGCGAGACACACGATTACGACTCGAGAATGCAAACAAACTGGGCGGTATTTGACAGAGTCTTGGGTGGGATGGGGGGGAGGGGGGGTGACAGTGGCTGGGCGTTTGTTTGTTAAGTTAATTGAATTAAGTAAGTCACTTATCAGACTCGTGACTAACAGCTAATTGCGTGTGCTTCGATTAACCTTACAATTGGCAATTCGTTAGCGAGTTTTGTTTTTCTTTTCTGTTCTCTCTCTCTCTCTGTGTGTGTGTGTGTGTGTGTACATATGGTTTTTAATATTTTTCTTTATAACTAGTATAGATTATTGTCTTTACATGTGTGCGCCTGTGCGTGTGCGTGTGTGCGTTTATGTATACATATATAGATATTGTCTTTATTCGTTGTTGACTTACATAGATTAACAAGTGCGTCTAAATACATTTAAGTTAGTTGGCTTTGTTTTAGGTTAAGGCTAAAGATTACAAACGAAAAATCACTATTAAATGGAGGGTGGTTGGTGTCGATTGACTGGGTGACTGGTTGATGGATTGACATGCCACTTAAACTGGTCGCAATTTAAGGAAATTCACATTCACACAGGCAGCATGCCACGTGTTGCCAGCTATAGCTGCCTGCTACTTTACGTCCGGCTGCCTGCCCTCCTGGCAATCAGCACGGCGTCTGCAGTTTGGTGCTGCTGCGCGTAAACTTCTTCAGCAGCTTGCTGCTCCACTTGTTGGATCGCTTCTTGCTATCCGAATACGTTGATAGATTGGAGTTGCTGGCATTGAGCGTGCTCTGCTGCTCCTGCATGTTGATTGCGCTGACCGAATGCGCATGTCTCAACGGTTTGCCTGCGCTGCCGTTGCGCGGCGAGGTACTAAAATTGAGCGTTAGTTTCTGGAGGAGTTTATCCTTGCGCTTGACCTTCAGTTCGGGCAACGGCACCGTCGTGTTGCCCGACATCGACTTGAGCTTTGTCTCGCTTAGATTCCAATCGGATAGGTCCGTCACGTCCGCATCGTTGATAAGTATACGCGGCGTTTCCGGCTGAGCAGCACTCGGTTCCGGTGCTGTGGGGCTGTGCAGAATATAAAGAATAATATATTATGGATGCAGTTGCTCCAGATGTTGAGTGCTTACGTGTGCAGCTGCTGGCTGGCGCTGTATATAGACGCAGTGTCCACATCCTGCAGCGAACGGGCCAGCTTGTCCCAAAAGTTGAACAGGCTGGAGGTGTCCGTGTAGTTGACGTGCGTGTATATGGCCAACGTCTGCGGTATGATCATGTTGTGTTTGTACAATATGGGTATAATCTTGCGCGTGTTGTTCTCTACAAGAATTCGTTTCGATTTAATTAACATAAATATTAAGCAGATGACCCTTTGTGCTGCTTACCGATTTGCAGCTTTTGCGTAAAGTTGACCAGATACGTGTTCTCGCGACTCTTTAGAAACTCATCCGTGAGAACGACTATCAAATGATTGCAGCGCGTGGCCATGAACTGTGACAGCTCAACATGCTCGAACGGCACGCCCAGCAGCAGATCCCGATGTCTCAAGAACAGCTGTGCGAGTATATTGGGTTATATTGTGTATTTATAGCAGAGATTTTTGAATAGTGTACCTTGAGATTATAGGGCGGAGACTCTAGATTATTCATTATGTCTGTCGCATGTTCAATGTCCGCCTCGGCGTACAGCACACAGGCATTGTACCTGGGCAGCGGCTGGCCATTCTGCAGGCACTTCTCATCGTCAATGCTGAGCAGGTTGACATCTCGGGCCAGGCTATTGTTGTTGTTTCGCTCCAAGCACTTGACCGTGGGCGTGGGACTGTCGCGCGACGAGATCGCCAATTGCTCCAGCTGCTGTTGCTTGATATTGTAACGATTTGTGTCCTTGGCTGCAATGGAAATGGAAATGGTTACTCTCTCTCCTATTCGCTGTCCCACATTCGGGGAGTACGTACTCAGATTCTCTTGTATGTCGTCGCGCACATCCCACCGATCTATGATGCCCAGAAACTGTTCCAAATGCCCCACCTCGGCTGTCTGTGGATTATGCTTGATCCAGCTGTTCAGCACCAGGTCCATGGGCATATTCGCGAACTCATCCACATAGCCGCGCTGGCCCGACAGCGAGGCAATGCCGCGCCAGTCCCGCTCGTAGCCCTCCTCGGAGCGCAGCACCTTCTTTCGATTCAGCATGCATGCCAGCTGGCGGCGCGTCTCACCGCTCAGCTCTGTTAACGGTGTACGGTTAAATCCGGCTGTGGCTATGGCGCCCGTGATGGGCTCCGGCCCCGGTATCACCATTTTCGGATAACGATAACGATCCAGCCGACTGACGTCAGTCGTCGCCGTTGTCGCCGTCGGGTGGGGGGAGTGGGAGCGAGAATGCGAATGCGTGTGTGTGGATGCGTGTGTGCTGTATGCCGAATGTGAATGTGTGTGCGGTTGGCATACAAATTGAGGGCGCATTCGGATTCGCACTTGATGCTTGGGCAATTGCAATAATTTGCTTCAACTTTTCACTTGATATTTATCAGCCGCGCACAGGTTATCAGTTAAACAATAAAAGAGTTGCGCGTGAGTCTCTCGTTAACTTATTCTGTGTTTTTTCGGTGTTTGCCGATGCTTTTGTTTTTGTTGCTGCCTTTTTTTACTGTCGACTGAGAATCGAGACGTCGCCGCGCGTGCGTTTGCGGGTGGCCCGTTCTGGTGCAGGGGTAGAGGTGAGGTGGGTTGGGGTGGGGATGTATTAAACGGCCGTGCGCGAAATGTGCTGAACTGACCTCGAGCACCTCGCGACGCGTCACCGAGCACGACGTCGCTGCCGCTGCCTCCGCCGCTGCTGCTGCTGATGTTGTTTATCTGTCTGCTGCTGTCGCTGCCTTTTTGATTGTCTCTCTGTGCACTGGCTGCGACCCCTGTGCGCCCTGCCCTGGCCTGCCCCTGCTCCCTGTGCGTTGACCGTCTGCGCAGAAGATTTTGTTTTTAAATATTTTCATACACACACACACACACGAACGCACGCACACAATCGCGTTGGCACACGCGACAAACGCTAGCGGGGTATGGCAGGCAGCTAAACACAAAAATAAACTGTTTTTCTTCGTTTCTTTTCATCGAGCCGTGCGCTAGCGACTTGCTTGTTGTTTTGCTGATCTGTTTCTGTTTCTGTTGCTGTTGCTGTTACTGCGGCGGCTGTGGCTGGCTGCGTTGTCGTTAGTCGAATGTTTATTTAGTTTGTTTGGATTTAACGTTTCGAATGCTTTTGTTTTCCTCGCGTATTGCAGTTTATTTACTGCCGTTAATTGCTAATTAATTGTGTTCGTTTCCCCATTTTCTGCGCAACAGGCTCTCTGTAAGCGTTGTGTCGACTCGTTCGGAATAAGTTCGATCGAACGATTCACTGAACTAAACTAAGGCCCTGACCGTTGTTCATCTGGTTCTCGCTCTCTCTAAGTATAACATTATGCGCTACCTTGTCACTCTGTTGCGATAATGGCTAGCTATCTGTTATTAACAGTGAGAGCAGCTGCTACTAACTGATAAGCGAGCCATAACAGAGCTAGTGCTCGTCGTTATTCTATTGCTCATCCCTAATGTTAATAGATTTGTATGGGTAAGCCATTTAACATACATTTAGCGAGAGAAAACTGTAAAACGCGCACTCATTTGGCTTCGTGAGGAGTCTGTGAGGAGTGAAAGTGTTAAGCTATAAGAATACTGTTAGAAATCGACTGATGTGGCAACACCAATATGTAGCGCCTAATTTAAATTGCAATTTGAAAAATAACCGAGTAGCTAGAACTACATTTAAAGTCAAGAAAAAGATTAAATAAGCTGCATTTTGTATTATTAAAAGCCCGTTATACTTACACCTGTGTACCATTAAAAAGAATATATGCCATTTCCATTTAAAAATTCCATTTATTTTCATTGTTTTCATGTTTGTTCAAGTTGTTTTTATTCCATTTTTTGTTTCGCATTTCAATACCTTTCAGTTACAAATACTGATATACTAAACAGGTGACACAATTTGATTTGCATTTTTGTTTATTATTTAAATTTAATATTATATTTACTGCTTGTTAGTTGAGTTCAACATTTTGGTTTGATGAATAAAACGCTGAATGCGTTCAAATGTTTGATTTTCATTTTGATTTCGAGCAACAATTAACAATTAGGTTTGAATTCTTGCGCACATTTAGTTATTAAATACATGTTTTTTTTTTAATTTTATTTATTTATGTTTGTTAATCAGATATATGTACATACATGGGCATCATCGTATGTATGTACACTTGTATAAACTAATTTACGGCAAGTCGTCAACTTTTTGATTTACATACGTATCAAGCATCATTTCATTATTGTTTTATTACACTTAAATTTCGCTATTTACATTTTTGCCATGATCCTGATGGGTGTGCGTGTGTGTGTGTGTGTGTGTGTGTGTGTGTGTAGCTTGTAAATAATTGCTCAAACAAAGTTTCTGACACTTTCTTCTTCTTCAAATATTGGTAAACAATTTCGAGCCTCAACTCCGAATGCTCTTGGCTCTCATTTTCATTGATGAAACGATTTCCAAGTACTTTTGTTTGTTTTTGTTTGATTTACTTTCGTATTGTATAATAATTCAGCTTAAGTGTTATTAGGTTTTCTTTTGCCTCAACTAAATTAATTTCGCCTTTCTGCATCATTTTAGTTATACATTCAATTTACTTATGTTAAATGCAATTACAAAGTACTTTTGTTTTTGCGAAATTCCATTTCATTTTAACATTTTATTCAGATTTGTGTTTGAGCCTTGAGCTAAGGCCTAATGCAGTTCGTCCTTTGTATTCTAGCTGAGTGTAAGAGTGTGGAAGTTTACAAAGATGTCTTGCCATGTGTGTGTGTGTGAGTGTGTGTGTGTGTGTGTGCATATTTATTACATGCCTTAGGCTTTGTTTGTGCATGTGTGCGTGTAGTTTTAGTTTGTGTCCTGCCGAAAGTTAAATTGATTGCGCAATGCACCTGCCAAAAATGCAAATTTTACATATGTAAACTGCAGCTAACTAGGGTGTAATGTGTGTGTGCGTGAGTGTGTGTGTGAGTGTGTGTGTTTGATTGTTGAATTTTGTTATTCATTAGAACATTTGCTGCACCTGCAACGCATTTAACTTAAACTTCCTTTGCGTTTAGTTCGTCTTTCGAAATTGATTTAATTTAAAGCTTTTCATTCTTTTTATATTCGTTTAAGTTTTTTTTTCACTATGAACTCTGTATTGCAAAAAATGAGCTTGTTTTTTATATTTGAAATACAGTTAACGTTATTGACATCGATTTAGTTGTTATTTAGTTTAATTAAGCAGCTCTACTAGCTGCCTTAGATATACACAATCTCTATTATAATTAATTTCTTTTACTTTTAATGTGTTTTTCTTGTTTTTTTCTAATTCTCACTTTCGATTAGGCACAATCTTACACAAAAATTCGGGCTGTTTTCTCCATTGACGATCTCTAGCTTGGAATCGTTTCGTATTCCAACAATTATTTAGTAATCTTTCGACTATTTTCTTAAACTTCTCTAACTTCTCTAACTTCTTTGAGTTCTTCTTAGTTGTGGTTGGAAGAAAGAGCTAAGCAAAAGTGTTGACTGCGTGCTGTGCCTGAAATTGAGTTTTGAGTTGCTTTTGCGGCTGAAACCGATAGAATATATATATGTATATATCTATATATATATTTATATATGCTTCAAGCTAAAGTTTATTGAAATTGGCAACAGAAGAGTTACACACACACACACACATACGTAAACCAACACGCATATAAACAATATATAAACACATTCAATTGAAGTTGCCTCAAGCTTGAGCCAAGACCCAGATCGAAATAATATATGTGCATATACCTCGTGAGCTAACAAAGAAGGGTATATGCACGTCATTTGCAGCTGTGGCACGTACTAAAGCACAGTTATAGTACACATTGACAATTGCACAAGTTGAACAGTTTTCTCTTTTGTTTAATTTTAACTTATGTTTTAGCTAAATTTAAAATTAATTTGACAACAAGCTCGTTTTGCACTTAAGTAACATTTTTCTTTTCATTTTGTTTTTGTTTTAAATCTTTTTAAATTGTATTTTAATATTTATTGTTTAAGGTCTAGTTTATATGCTATACAACAATTATTTGCGCCCCTTCCGAACGCACGTCCTCAAGTCCTTTCTCTTGAACTCTGGAACGCACACAACGAAAAGTGAGAATAATGCTAATGCATTCATTTTATTGTTATTATGAAAATTGTTTTGTTTTTGTTTTTTATTTGTTGTTTTTCCTAGTTACCATTTACTTAGGGATACAAAAACTTTTGCTGCTTTTAACGTGTTTTTACTTACGAATACTTTTCAGTTAACAACTTTGCTTCAGATATACACACAACTATTGACCAACTATTATTATTTTTCGTCTATATGCCAAACGCGCTGCGCACAAGTTTCTATCGTGCGGGAAGTGGCTAGGAGGGGAGAGGGAGAGGGGGGGCAAATAAAGTTGAGTTTATCGCGTTAATAAATTGAATTAAAAGTGGAAATGAAACCAATGAAGCAACTAACTAAACTAGCGAAACCTTTGTTTATCATTAGTTTTTATACGCTATACACAAAGCAAATGGGGTATATTTGCTACATTAATACTCTAGACACCAAGGAAACGTTCTATATTTGTTACGACAATACTCTAGACACAAAGGGGGATCGGGGTATATCCTTTGTAATGCTCGTGCCCAATGAGAAAAGAGAGTTAGCTTAGAGCTTATCATACTACAGTGTGCGCTCGATAAGAGGAACCTCTGGCAATTGGAATAGATTGGAATAATAGAAATTTAAGTATTTTTATCTTATTTTTGAGAGCTCTTAAAGCTTTTTTTGGGAGTGGGCACAGATTATCTAATAGTCTAATAGAATGAATTTCATTTTGGGGGCGTGGCTTGGAAATCATACAGAAGAAAGGGCTGCATTCTTGTACATAAGCTAGCGCATTGGAAACAACAACGATGACTACGTCTAGTTCAAGACGTAGAAACAGATCTTAACAGATCGTAACAGATCGTAACAGATCGTAACAGATCGTAATCGATCGTTACAGATCGTAACAGATCGTAACAGATCGTAACAGATCTTATTAAATCGTAACAGATCCTTTCAGATCCCATCAGATCGTAACAGATCGTAACAGATCTTATTAGATCGTAACAGATCCTTTCAGATCGTAACAGATCGTAACAGATCGTAATCGACCGTAACATATCATATCAGATCGTAACAGATCCCATCAGATCGTAACAGATCGTTGCAGATCGTAACAGATCGTAACAGATCTTAATTAGATCGTAACAGATCCCATCAGATCGTAACAGATCGTAAATAACATTTAGCATACATGACAACTTTATAAATAACATATTTTTCTGCCCGCACAACTGAGGCCTAAACTGGATCACTTTTTAGAATTGTTTTTGTTTTAGTTTTGGTTTTCGTTTTAGTTTTGGTTTTTGTTTTTGTTTTCTTACAACTTTGACTAACAATCAGCTAAATACTCGTATTGTGTTTGGTTTTGTTGCTTATTTCTGCTCCGCATATCAAACAAATGGGTTTTTTTTTCTTCTAAATTTTTATCAGCTTAACTAGATAATTTTGTCCACTGTAGCGTCCCTTCACATGCTCCAATTCGTTTAATTGTAGTTAACAAAGTGTATTTTGTTTCTTATATTGTGCGCATAACATTTGTCGGTTGTTTAGTGTTGAACAATGCCAGTGTCAGTGTTGGTAAATAGTAAACAGGACATGCATAACCCCTTGCCATTAGAAATGCTCGTCAAGCGTTTGTCACGGAATCTGCAGCAAATGCTGCTGCAGCGCCAGATGCTGTTGCTGCTGCTGCTGCTGTTTCGCCTGATGCAGCAGCTGCTGCTGCCGCTGCAGATTCAGCTCCGTGAGGTTCTTCATCATGAGCGTGCGCTCCAGGTTCTCGCGCATGCTGCGCTCGTTCTCCTGACGCACTGGTCGAAACAAACAAGAAATTTAACAAGTTTAATAAAGATCGCATAAATAATATGTATATATAATAATGTTTAAGTATAGCATTTGCCTTAAGCTCTAATGGAACAAGTTTTTATATATAATCAATTTTTTTTGGCACACTTCGCGCTTCGAATCCTTCTTCTGTTGCATTTTGTTTAAACTGCAGTTGAAGTAAATGCCTGTTGATGAATTCTTGAATATAACTTTCATCAATCCAGACTATTTACTTTAAGCACAGTTCAACATTTGTACGCGACGCGCGTTCTGTTTCCGTTTCCGGTTCAACGCCATATGCAAAATATGTAAGCCCTGTACCCACGCACGTCCTTCGACCATTTTTGATGTTGTTTGCGCGACGCTTTTGTGCATTTTACAACACTTTTAATTAATGGCAAACAAATTGACTCATGCCAAGTGGGCGTGGCACGAACTGCTGCTGCAACAGATGCTGGTGTAAAGTGTCAAAAATTTGTTTGCCAATCAATCACATCTGCACACACTGGCAGCGGCAGGGGGAGAGGGGAGGGGAAGGGGGTCGGGGGTTTGAGAGGTTTGGGTGGGGGAGCCAGAAAGTTGGTTCTGCTCGCAGGTCTGATTGTGTTTTAGCTGTTCGCTTGGCCCACAACTTGTTTGGTTTTGCTCTGTTCCGCTTTTTTGCTAGCTGTCGGTTTTTTTTTAATTGTTTTCTCTTTTGTTTTTTGTTTTCCCAATGATTTAACTTGATATTGCAACACAGTTGCTGCAACTGCGGCATGTTGTTTGGCTGCCGCATCTGCATGCGTTGCAGCTGCAAATACTCGCTCACTCGCTTAACCCTGGCCTGTGCCATGCCTGCCTGCAGCAAATGTGCGCTACAAAAATTTAATTAAAAAATACTTGCCCCAAATGGCAGGCTGTCTCTCTCACACACACACACACACTCACACACACACACACACAACGACCCGCAAAAACGGCGACCAAATATTCAAGTAATTTACGAACGTTTTAATTTAATTGCAAAATTAGTTACTCGTTTATTAAAGCCAACAAAAAAAAAGGATTTGGATAAGCCTTAAGTAAACGACTGAGCAGATACCCTGTAATGTGCGCGTAGCTAAAGCGTGAATACGAAGGCGAGTTTGTTAAGAAAATATCTGTATATATATTCAAATATAAATAATAATAATTATAACAAATTAGAAACAATTTAGAAATGTTTAATTTGCAAAAAATTGACATTTTTCAACACTGTTTTTCGTAGTACCCAATCGTTATCTTTGTGAAATCCTGCTCTTAAGTAACAAATTCGAAGCTAACAAACTTCTTCCTTGCGAGCGTTTACTGTAACAGTGGCCACTCTTCGACTAAAGAAAATTTTCAAAGAAAATTACAGGGTATACGTTTAATATAACAAAGCAATTCACGCGCATTCAAAACCACGCTTTCTATGCATTTAAGAGCTTAAAAAATCGCAACTTGACAACTGCGGCTAAACAACTCCTTCAGGGCCACAGCTTTTAGAGGGTATTGAAATAACAAATTAAATTTAATATATGCACAAGGCACAAGAATGCGGCTTGGAAAAAACTGTCGCTGGGCAAGCGGGCGGCGGTAAAATGAAATGGGGCAAGCGGCAAGCGGCAAGTGGCAAGCGCACAAAAAACTCAAACAAGAGTCTGGAGCGGATCACGTGGTCTGTGCTTGTAATCGTTCTGTCCTGTTGCAGCCGGGCCAGGCGTAGGCGCAATGTGTTAATGACGATAGGAAGGGGGGGGGGGGTGTAGGTGCAGGGTGTGAGGTGCACACACAGGTGACGCTGCGGCTGGCTGCCATTATTCACTTGGCAAGTGCTACTGAGCACAATGGGGCACAGCGCATGTGTGCTTGTGTGTGTGTGTGTGTGTGTGTGTGTGTGCGTGTGTGGCTATTTGAGACCAATTAACATAGAACTTTCCCACTGGTAAACAAGTTAAATTGTTAACAGCCATTATGGGCGCTCATAAATGCCGCCGTGTAACTTTCAGCCGCACTTTGTCTCTGTGTGACCAGCTGTGTGTGTGCAAGTGTGTGTGTGTGTGACCAGCTGTGTGTGTAAGTGTGTGTTTGTGTGTTGTGTGTGACCAGGTGTGCTGTGCTGTGTGTGTGTGTGTTGCTTCTTTGTGTCTTTCATGTTGTTTAATTATAAATGCGGCGTTGAAAGCTACAGCAAAGCCTGTGCCCGCACCCAACGGACCCGGCCAGCTGCCTCCTGATGTGCAGCCATGACGGATGAAGACCGACGACTATGTAACTACAATGTAACTAATTAGTTTCCTGCCTCCGGAGAGGGCACGAAGTTGCCTCAGTGCAAGTGCTGTGTGTGCTGTTGTTGTTTTGTTGCTCTTTAATTGAAATTATTGATGCAATTTTGAGGCTTCCCTTTTGGGTTTTTGCGTTCAAAAATGAGCGTTGACTTTTTCAATATAGTTTATTTTTTGTGGCTATTAAATTCAGGTTTTCACAAAAAAGAAAATAAAGCGCAAAGAAGGAAAATTAATTACGCTTGAGGAACTTAAGAGCGATAAGAAAAACTGAAGTAGTTATTCGCGCAAAGCAACCTAAGTTAAGGCGTTCGTTTTAGCGAACGTTCACTGTATTTGGCACAAATAATTTTCTCAAACTCGCCTTTAAGCAGATTTTCGCTTCATACTAAATTATGAATTGGGATCCTTTTTAAAGCGGCTTTTCGCTCGATTAATGGATTTCTCTCTCCAATTGAAATCAACTTTAAAAAGAAAATGTTATTAATAATTGTATTGCCCGTTCCCTTTTTGTTATCATTGTTTGGTTCTTTGTTGTTGTTGCCTATCATGTTCAATATTAATTTCGTTTTTCGATTATTCATGCTTGTTTAAATTTCCATCATGCATTTTCCGCTGATGAGTTGAACTTTTGCGTTCGTTCGCTGACTCTGACATTTAACGGCATTAAATGAAAAGTCGGCTCGGCTTATATTTCAGCTGAAAGTGCGCTTTAGCACTGATATGCATAATTATAATTATAATTACATTTATTTTAATGCGTGTAAATGACGCACAAACAAATGTTTTAACAATTTTAAACTGTTTAAGAATTCAGTTGTTAATGAGATTTTTTTTCTATTTGCGCGATAGTTAAATTGTTAATAATTCATTATATTAATTAGTGCTTTGTTTTTGTCGTTTTTTATTTATAAATATATTTATAAAGGCCGTTTGGCCTGTGCGAGGTGTGAGGAGAGAGATCGAACCACCCAACCTAACCTCAACTAAGCTAACCTAACCTCAACTAACCTAACCTAATCTAACCGCAACATAGATAACCTAACCTTAATTAATACAATCTAACCTCAACTATTTTAGCCTAAACTCAACCAAAGCTCAACTATTCTAACCTAACCTCAACCAAGTTAACCTAACCTCAACTATTCCAACCTAACCTCAACTAATATAAGCTATCCTCAATTTGGCTAACCTAATCTCATTTAATCCAACATTACCACAACATAGCTAAATTAACCTCAATTTTTCCAACCTAACCTTAAATAATCTAACCTAAGCTCAACTATTCCAACCTAACCTCAACTAATATAAGCTATCCTCAATTTGGCTAACCTAACCTCATTTAACCAAACATAACCACAACATAGCTAAAATAACCTCAATGTTTCTAAGCTAACCTCAACTAAGTTAACCTAACCTCAACTTTTCTGACTTAACCTCTAATTATCGAACATAACCTCACTTATCACCTAATATGATATTCATTCTTGACAAGCACAACAACTAGCGTCCAGTAAGGGTATTCACACTTCGGCTTGCTTAAAATAGTTGTGCTTTCTTTTGTTTATTATTATTTCTGCTGCTATCTCTGATGACATTTTCATTATTTGATGCCTATTATTTGGGTATAAAAATGAGAGTAAAGACATATCTTTGACATTTCCATCAGACGCATTCTATGTGCCTGTCAATTTGCTGTTGATGCGTTTTGTAGGCGTGGCTAAAGGAGGTTGTTGTCGTTGTCGTTGTTGTTGTTAGTGTTGTTGTTGGTTTTTGCTGTTTGGCGTGCGGTCGCGTGGGCATTTGCTCACGCCGAGTGGCGTTCACAGGACACTGACAAGGACGTGAAGCCAACTGAGCGGGCAATGTCACCAGGACGAGGCACGTTGCCAACAGTAAACAATTGTTGCTCCTCCTTATTGTTTTTGTTGTTGCTGTTGTTGTTGCTGCAACACTCACTCACGCGCACATGAAAAAGTAACCTAGTTTCATGTCGTAAACGCAAAATTATGTGTGTGTGCGTGTGTGTGTGTTGTTGTGTGTGTGCGTGTGTGTAAATAAGCGTGCATGTCTGTGGGCGCACATATAAAAAGGATGCCACAGCCGTTGCCACGTTGCCCGTAATGATGCACACACGCACACACAAACAACACACACAACTATTAAGTGAAAGTATAAAAAGTGAGCATGATAACAAAAAGGTCCTTGCAGACGCAGGCCCAACTGTCCCTCAGTCAGTCAGTCAGTCAGTCAGTCAGTCGGTGAGTGCTCACAGCCCATTGTCATTGTCTGTGCTTGGCTAAACAACACAGACACACACACATTCACACACACACACACACACACACACACACACACACACAGTGCTGATTAGTCGGGTTTGGCTTTGGCTTTGGCCTGCTGCTGCTGTGGCTGCTGCTGCTGCTGCTGCTGCTTGTTGCTGCTGCAGTCACAGCCACAGTCATTAAAGTCGAGGTAAGCATCATTTTTTATGGCCAACGCATGTGTGTGTGTGCGTGTGTGTGTGAGTGTGTGCTGCTGCTGCTGGTGTTTGCAAGTCAGTTAGTCAGGCAGTCGCTTAGTCATTGAGTCGGTTATGTAATGCTCGAGATTTGCTGAGCTTTTGCCAGCTCAATTTTCGTAAGTCAGCATCTGGCAGCTGCTCATTGGGGAATACGTAACGGTATTTGTATGGCTTTATGGGGCATATGGCCAATGTACCCAGCCCCCACCCACCCCTCTTTCACCCACCCAGTCTGTCTGATAACTATCCCGTATGCGTTTGCATATGTAATACCATCGAAGAATGGAAACCAATTGCATTCGGATTTGTTTGCAAATTTGTTGCAATTTTAAGAAAGTCCATGAACTTTAGTTGAATTAAACGATCTAATGGGATTTATATATATTATAGGGTATGTCTAATATATTTAAATATTAGTTGATTCGTTAAAGAAAGAAAGCAGAGGCTAAAAATTTAAATATCTCGTTTAGTTCTCGACCAATTTCTAATTGATTCACGATTTTCGACTCTTCTAGATATCGTCTATCGATTGTCATCAATTCTTCTCTTTCGTATATCGAAATCGGATTTCAACGCATTTTTACTTCAAATTTTGGACATCGTTTTTCATCTGTTCATTCGCTCGGAAATATTACTTCAGCTTTTACGACAAGGTAAGCTTAAGTCTTTACTTTTTGCTGCGTTTAATAATACAAAGAAACATTTTCAAATATTTATAAGTGAGTTGCAGTTTTGTTTGGCAAGCATTATTTACAGTATTTCTGCAATCAGTTTAACTGAATTTCACACAAAAGTTACTTTTTATCACACATTGCTGCCAGCAAAGGTCACGCCGGCCACAAACCATATATGACTTACGTATTTGGTCAGAAAGTTGCCTTATTTAAAAATCATGCCGTCAGCAAGAATTTTTGTATGTATTGAAAATTATTATTGACATTTGTTATTGGCTTGGCAAAAAGTCGAAAATATTTTGTGCCAGCGAAACAATTGATAAATTGAGCTGTTTTTTGCATTATTTATTTATTGTTTTTTGGTTAGGTTCTGATTAAGAGACTAGAGCTGAACGCGTGTCGTGTTTTCTTGCGTGACACGAACGTGAGCAACGCTTTGTGTAGTGTTGGTAAACGTGTTGTATTTCATAATATTCACTGTGTTGCACAAATCCGAACTGGTTTTCACTTCGAGAATAGTTGTTTATTTATTTTTTTGCTAAGTTTTGATCAAGAGTTGAGACAGGATAAAAACTAGGGCTGAACGCTCGGCGTTTGTCATGCGTGTAGTGTTGGTAAACGTGTTGTATTTTATAGTTTTCACTGTGTTGCACAAATCCGAATTGGTTTTCACTGCGACTGTAGTTCTTTATGAAAATCGAGAACGATAACCAAAGAAAATGGGCGATAACTTAAAAGGGAAAACGGAAATAGTTGTGATAAAAAGGCATTGCCTACTTACAGGCGCGCGGCTAGGTGCGTGCTTTTTCAATTGTAATTCTCACGAATTGCGGCCAATTGTTGTTGTTGTTGTTGTTTCCGCTGCTGCGGCTCATCCTCAATTAGCCAGCTGCTGGCGGCTGGTTGACTGTTGTGACACTGGAGAGAACAATCGAAGCGGCTGACAATTACACGCACGCACACACAGAGACCGGGACACAGGAGTGGTGAAGAAGAAGTAGAAGTAGTAGAAATTGAAGTGCATGTTAGCGCAGCGGAAACGGAAGTGAAAGCCAGCGAAATGGCCGAAAATGCAGCACGGGGCCAATTGCGGCAATCGATAGCTGTTGTTGCTGTTTGAGTTGTAGTTCATGATGGTCGCATGCCCGTGTAGTGGACGGGCGTGTCCCTGCTGAAGGTGTGCGACTTCTTGCCGGACTGACTCTGGCCGGAGGTTAGCGTCACAACGAGCACAAAGACGCTGGCGCAAACGAGGCACAGCAGCACCGTGGCCAGGACAATACAAACGATGCGTTTGCGCTTGCGGTCCGCCTCCTCGTCCTCGTCGGTGTCGTCGCTCAGCGATTTCTTTTTGAGCTTGTGCGAGCCACCGCTTAGGGACGCCTTGCGTCCGGCGGCCAGCTTATGATGGAAGGGACGCAGCACTTGAGCGGCAAAGGCGGCATCGGTCAGCTCGTGCTCGTAGGTGAGCGAGGATTTGCGCTCGAACGACGGCCGCTTCTCCTCTATGAACGCCGCCGCGACGGCGGCAGCGGTAATTGGACGTGGACTACGCTTGATCTCGTCCACATTGACCACAGCGGATGTGCCGGCGGCCACGCTGGGCACCGCCGACGACAGCGGGCGACTGTTCCTTCGGTGGGGTGAGGCCGAGCCAAGCTCAAAATCATCGCCGGCCGAGGTCCCGCCGCTGGCCTCGGCAATAAAGCTCTTGGACTTCTTGGTGGCGCTAAGCGCCTCGCGATAACTGCGCAGCCGTACGCTGGCGCTGTGCAGGGCCTTCGCCTGCTTGACGCTGGCGCTGGCATTGGTGCCCTGAAAGGCGGCAGCTGCCGCCAGCAGGCCGGGCCGATGCACGGTCAGCTCCTCCAGATTGCTGGGCGACAGGTACAATGAGCGCCCGTGTTGGGCGCCGCGCTTGAAATGATACGCGGCGCTCGCGGCAGCCGCCGCGCTGTGCAGCTGCATCGTGTGGGCGGCGGCGCTGCTGGTAGAGGGGCGTCCGTCCAGCTCCAGGCTGTGGGTGCTCTGCTGGCGTGAGTGAGGATGTGGTTCGCGTTTTTGCTTAATGCTGTTCGTGGCTGAGGCGGCGGGCGGATGGGTGGCGCTGTGACCGGCGGCCAGGACAGGCGCCGTCTCCTCAAACGAACCGGAGCTCTTGCGCATGCGCTGCACGGCCACAGCGGCGGCCGCCAGCTCCGCCACGCCCAGCTCCTCCATTTTCGTATGGCTATTGCTGCGCGAACGCGACTCCACAAACAGCTCGTTCTCCAGCGACAGATTCGTTGGCGGAAACAGCGAACGGCCGTCGAGCGGCTCCATCAGATCATCGTTCAGCGAGGGATGCCGGATTTGTGACTCCACCACGGACTCGGGCTTGCTGCTCGGTCGTCGGCCGGGATCGTTGAAGGAGCGATGCGAACGACAGCCTCGGCGGCTTGGCGAGGGCGAACGGGAGATCTCCTTGCCGGCCGGCGGGCCGGGCATCAGGAAATTGGCGCGCACCGAGCTGGTGCGACGACTGGAGGTGGCCGAGCCGGCGGCGACGGCCAGCTGGATTTGTTCCATGGCGGCGGGATCCTGTTGGGCGTGGAAGGAATGCGTTTTCTTCATCTGAAAATTGGTAGACGGATGAACGTCAATTGTGTCTGAGCGTCGGAACAGATTCTTTTTCAGCTGCTGCTGGGCGTGCGGATGCGGATGCGGATGGTGCTGCTGCTGCTGCGGCTGCTGTGCGGCAGCACGCGGCAGCATATCATCGACATCGATGAACTGTATCGGTGATGTGCTGCCGCTGCCGCCCAGCTGTGAGCGACCCAGGCCCAGGCCCATGCCCAGACCGCCCACATTGTCGCCCAGGCTGCTGCTGCTGCTGACCAAATAAATATCCGGTTGATGTTGTTGCTGTTGTTGTTGTCGTTGGTGATGTTGTTGCTGTTGTTGCTGTTGCTGTTGCACTGGGCTGACCGCGTGCAAGGTGGGTGAGCTGCTCGAGCTCGGGTGCGTGTGCTGGCGGTGCTGATGCGTTGCATGCGTATGTGGCAGCTGGTGGTGTCGTGCAGCAGCTGCCTGTGCGGCCAGTTGCTGGAATGTGTGCATATGCAGCTGGTGTTGCTGGTGTTGTTGTTGTTGTTGTTGTTGTTGGTGGTGCTGTTGTTGTTGTAGGTGGTGGTGGTGCTGGCGTGCAGATAGTGCCGGCGACACGGAACCGCTGCCGCCACCGGGTATATGTTGGGGAATATGTTGTTGTTGTTGTGCTGGGAGTGCTAGGGTCTGCGGCGGCGGTGCAGACGAGCGCACGGGCAGCGGCGACGCCGAGCGGTGGATCAGCGGCTGCTCATGCACAATAAAGCCATCATCTAAATCTAAATCCAATTCAGTCGCTATCGGTGCATAATTATCAATGGCCATCGATAGTGAACGATGGATGGGCTTCAGCTTGGGCGGTTTCTTTTTCGTTGCCGGATTATCAAAGGAGGATGTGCCCGAGGTATGTTCCTCATCCGCATCGCCGGCAATCATATACGGATCGTAGCTATGCACAGATACCACATGCTGGTGGCGCGACTGTTGATGCTGCTGCTGATGCTGCTGCTGTTGTTGATGGTGGTGCGGGTGGTGCGACTGCGACTGTTGCTGCTGACCACCGCTGGTGCCGCGCTCCATGCGGTAGTAATACTGCCGTGGGTATCTATGGTAGTAATGTGCAATTGTGGTGCTGGTATGTGGATGGTGTGGCGAGCAGGAGTGGGGTAATCACACAGACACTGACCTGGTCGGTGGTGCTAATTGTACTTGTTCTTATTGTTGATCTTGTTCTTGTTGTTCTTGTTCTTGTTGTTGTTGTTGGTTGGTTGGCTGTCGGCCCCTTGCTGGTGGTGCTGGTGGTGCGCTAGTGCTTAGTGCTAGACACCCAAAAAACAGGGCTGGAGAGTGAGATAAAGAAAGACACACAGAGAGCGAGAGAGAGAGAGAAAGAGCGAAAAATAGACACAGAGAGAAATGGAGATAGAGCGAGCAAGTGAAAGCGGGAAAATGTGTGTAGGCGGTGGGTCTAAGGACGCGGGACACTTGACACTGGACAAGCACGCACACAAGGACACACACAAGGACACACGCTAGACACTGAGATGTTGAAATGTGCAGGATATTCAGGATATATGCAGCTTTAAAGGCAACTAAGTTGATCGGAAATCGTGTCTTGTTGTTGTTGTTGTTGTTTTGTTGTTCTCTCCCTGCGTTTGTGCTTTATCACTGTGCTTGTTGTTGTTGTTGTTGTTGTTGTTGTTGTTGTTGTTGTTGTTTTGGTGCAACTAAAATTTGATTTGCTCGCTTTTTAATATGCTTTTGATATTTTTTGCTACTTGACTTTTTGTTTTTATTGTCACATTCGTGTATTGATGATTGTTTTTGTTGTTGTTGTTGTTGATGTAAAAAATGCTTTGTATTTGGTTTATTTTGTAGTTGTTGTTGTTGTTGTTTTAGTTGTTGTTTTAGCTACACTCATTAAAATGGGCAAATACAAAAGCACAACTAGAAATAGACAAGAGAAATACATAAAAATAAAAACGTATTAGCAAGCTGGAGAGGGGGGTTGGGGGTGGGGAGGTGGTTGTTGGTGTAGGTTCTGTGAGAGTGAGGTTGGCTTTGGTGGTGTTGTTGAGTGCATTTTGCTGGTTTTGAACTCTTGTTGATGTTTGCTTTTTCAAAATAAAAATCAAAGTGAATTGCAAATGGCGAAAACAACAAAAAAACGAAAGCAACAAATGCTCATAAATACGCACTGGAAATTATATATTTTGTTGCAAATTGAGTCAGAGCTGAGAGCTGCATTAACATAGATTCATATAAATATCTATTTCGTGTATACATAAATATGTTCAGGCTTCAAATAAGCTATTTAAATAAGTCTCACAATTTCATAGTTGTATTTCCTTCTCTTATGTTTTCATTTCAAACACTTTTTAATAGTGCTCTTTATAGTGTTGGAAAATACTCAATGCTTAAGACTTAAGAACTTATATAGAATCAATTAAAGAGTTAAACGAACTCTAGCTATCGTCTGTATAAGGGAATCTCGTGGCTCATAAAAGCTTAAGGACATTCATCTTGGAATGTAGACTTTTATATACCTGGGCTTAAACAATTTGTATCTAGCAATCCCTGCCCAGCACCCCTCCCTGCCAAATCTTCCATTCTTAAATGAATCTAAAAGCAACATTTTCATTCCTTAAGCCCGTACGTAAATGCCTGCTCCAGCATAGACTTATCTATTTAAAGAACGTTTGCTTTTTTCCGCGCTGTGAATAAATTTGAATTACAATCCTCGAATGCCCCGCCCAGCCGTTGGTCACGTAGCCGTTTTGGGATGCCGGGATGTGCAATGCGAGTTAATCGAATTTAATCTATTTGGACAGGTGGATCGGACACTCTGTAAAACTCGTCACGTTGTTTGACCAGGGGCCACATTAAGGTCGGGGGGGAAGGGGGGGAGGGGGGCGTACAGGGCAACTCTTTGGCAACACAATTCATCATTTTGGCCACACCTTTTTGAGCCGGGGAATTGTAACGTTTTGCATAATTTAAAGCGACAGGCGACAGTCGCTGGAAGCTCTCTCATCCTGGTTGGATGTCCTTTGCCACAGTCGCTCACAGTGTTAATTTTTCAAAGCTCATTGATGGATGAGTGCGCCAGTTGACATTTATGTGCCTAGGCCACACACACACACACACACACACGCAAGGCAGGGGCCGAAGGGTGCGGCTGCTGTTCAAAAATTAACGCTCTGCGACTTGAAAGTTGTGCAAATTAATTATTTTTGATTTTATATTTCAGTTATTTATTCAAACTTTTTGTATTACAGTAATTATTGAATATAAATCGATTAGTAGCTGAAGCGGAGCTTCGAGCTTTGGTGAGTTGTTCAATTGTTAAGCCGAAGCGGAGCTTCTGGCTTGAATACCAATTCTAGACTGATCACTTATTCTATTTTATAAACTTAAAACGATTCACAGCGGCCACGCAAATATGCAGTGTTTGCCGGCTCGTGCAAGACTTCCGGTCCAATGCTGGATCAGCAATTTGACCGGAGTCGTATTTCTCAAGTGTCAACGACACTTGCTCACTTGTTTGTGTTAACTACCCCCCCTTCAAGCCTGTGGCCGCCCTCGGCCGATGTTAGTTCTGCAATCATATTCTCCATCTGGATCGTGGTGGCCCTGGTTTTGAACCGGCGGTACAAGACGTAACTGATGCCCAATAACATGCAGCATGCTGCTCCTACCATGATTGCGATTTGGTACGGATGGCGAGATTCGATGTCTTCTGCAAACTGCCTAATGTACTCCAGATTACGTTCACTCAAACGGTGAAGATAAGGGAGACTGAGAACATCCAGTTCGCTAGTGATGTTCAATAGCGGTGTTGCTGCTACACCTGGAGCTCGCTTCTGAACCTTGTTGTGATTGACAAATGTTGACTCATTTATCGCAACATGGTCCTCAAAGGTAATGAGATGGGTGCCATGGACCCAGACTTCGGGGCTGCCGTCCAATTGCACCTTGGCTGAACGATCGTTTATGATGATGATCCCTTCGTCTATGACGGCAACCGGTTGAACATCACTCGGCTGTATGCCACAATGCGCAACTCCTCCCGCATGCAGCTCTTTGGCGCAGGAGCTTCTCGTTGATAATTTGCAGAACGTTGCTGATGGCGCCTCAGTGCAATCCTCGATTGCGTGGAACTCTTCGCCGCACTCTGCTATTACGTTATCGACGATTCGGAGCATCTGGTTCTCATGTGAGACTGGGTAGATGGTTAGTTTCTTACACGCTAATTGAATTTTTGGAAACTTAATTATAAAGTGTAAGGCGTTAACGGATTGTAAAATTCTAACGGACGAGACGGAAATGAGATCCCCTATGGGGGTGTTGGTGGGCTCCTCGAGCCAAATCGCTTTTAAGTCTGCATGGTCTAAGATAACCGGACTAACAACGTTGATTTTTGCAAGGGTTATGGCAAGCATTAGGTTTTGTAACTCCATCATCAGCATTCTGTTTCTGGCAAGCAGAGTTTCATATAGATGGCTGGTGTCAACTTGCGTGCTTTTTGCCGATTTAAGAATGCTGTTGACGGCGGAAGTTAACTGATTAATTTGGTTTTGAACGTTAGTATTAATTTTTATTTGTCTATTGTTTGAATTGATCAGTTGTAACTCAGTGAACTTGATTCTTTCTAAGTCACTGGCATCCGGTGTCCCAGCTACGACCTTTAACATTGACCCTAAAAAGTCTAAACTCCTGGCCACCCTGTGGTGCACCCCCAACGAATCTAAAAGGTCTCGCAAGTGCGCAGTATCCACATCCAAGAGTTTTCTCATGTGCGACTGTGGAAACATGTCGCTCATGCCTGCTGTCTCTTCCAGAATGCGCGTGTACTCTGACAGATTCGCTGTGTGTGTGGCATAGGCATACTCCTCCCACACCAAGACTTTGCCGTCAACGATGGGAATGTATTTTGCCTGAGAGTAATCGGTTATGCGTGCCGACACTAAGGACAAGGATAAGAGGATGAAGAGTCCGCACCTGTGGAACGGAATTTTTTAGCTATTTTTTTGCTAACATAGAGGTAGCCCACCACCGATTGTTTAACTTAAGAAACTACGAATTGATGCCAAGGGCAACGACTTAGAGCTAGTAAATATGAAAGAAAACAACCACGGGACAACGATACTGCTGCTTATTTCAGATTGTCCTTGTGGACCACCCTCCCCTTAATGAGGACCGTGGTCCCCAGGTCTGCCTCTACAACCTTCTCCTCACATAAGGGTGTAAGTTTGTTGCCCAGTCTTCGGTTTGACTTTACCAACACTTTTTTGCCTACCTCAAAGACTCTATTTTGACGCGACGCATTTTCCCTTGCTCTGGTCGCGTTTTGCGCGTTCTGGATTTTCTCTTGGACCCCCGGGAGAGGGACGTCTGGGCAAATCTGCACTATGTCCGCTGGCCTCTTGTCGACGACCGAGTGGAAGGATTTGTTGTATTTTGTGGTGGCTAACAGGATTAATTCTACTGTGTCGCTTATACCACTGCTTAATTTAAGGCATCTGGCTATTTCTGTCAAAGTGCTGTGGAAACGTTCCACTTGACCATTGGAGAGACTATGAAGGGGCGGTGCATTTGAGATGCAAACGCCGAAGTGGTTTTCCAACAGTGCAGCAATTGTACTCGAATTCAATGATGGCTCATTGTCACAGTAGATTGCCTTTGCCTTCGGGAAAAAGTTCATGAGCTGTATGATTGCAGGCTTTAAGTCCTCAATTGTTCTTGAGGGAACATGTTGCACCACCGCAAACTTGGAGAACTTGTCCACGCAAGTAAGGAAGTACTTTTTGTCAGTGGAGAAGATGTCTACGTGTAGCATCTCTCCCACATGCGACGGAATCGGTGTTTCGCCGATCTCTTGTTTCTTTGGGTGTCTGTCATACTTGGCTCTCGCGCAAGTTTTACAGTTCTGAGCAATTTCACTGGCCAGCTTCGCCATCTTTGGGAAGTAGTATTCGGAGAGTACCTGCTTCACGTTCTCTTGGGCCGATCTATGGGCTCTAGCGTGCTCGGTCGTGAGTATCTCCCTTCTTTCCCCGACTGCAAATATATCCGTTACTAAGTTCTTGCAATACCAGAATTTGGTAGCCGGAAATTTCCGAACTAGCGCGTCCTGCACCACTGCAAGGGTATGCAAGTCGCAGTGTAGGGCGTTCACGCCCTTGGGTACAACTGTGTCTGCGAGTTCGTCGAGCAACGAATCCTCACAGGTGAAACTAATAAAATGGCGCCTTTTGTTCCCAAACAGAACAAACGTACGCTTCTGTGGGCACTCGGCCTGCTCCAGAATCATCTGATTCTGGAAGCAATTCACGGGCTTGTCAGTGGCTTCAATGACGTGCGTCAGAGATAACTCACTGTGAATGGTCGCTGCGCAAGAGTCTGCCTCTTCTCCTTGAAGGGCATTGAACTGCTGCCTCGACAAGGCATCAGCCACCAAGTTCTCTTTGCCAGGCTTATAAAAGATGCGCGCCCCGGTTTCATCAATGCGTGATTTCCACCTTTTAATCTTCGCGTTGGGATTGGACTCCGACACGGCAAATGCCAATGGCTGATGGTCTGTAAAGATATTTATATCTTTGACTGCGTATAAATAGTGTCGCAGTTTCGCCATGGCCCATACAATGGCCAACAACTCCCTTTCATTGGTGGCGTAGTTAATTTCCCTGTCCCTCAATGTCCTTGAGATCATTGTAATGGGACGTCCTTCTTGGGAAAGAACCGCGCCAATGCCAAATGCAGAGGCATCCGTCGTTAGATCGAATGCCTTTCTGTAATCTGGGTACCTCAGCATCACATCTTCGGATGCTAAGATATTGCGTAGCTTTTGAAACGCTACTCGCTGGTCTTCGTTGAAATTTACTTCGATCTTCTTTGATCGATGTCTACTCACGTTACCGTTTTCGCCCTTTAAAATGTTTGAAATGGGCCTTGCTATAGCTGCAAAGTCCCTTATGAAGCATCTGTAATAGCTTGCAAGGCCAAGGAAAGACCTCACCTCAAAGATGGTTCTGGGCTCTGGAAATTCCTTAATGGCTTTGACCTTTTCCGGGTCTGTTGTGGTCCCATTGCTGGTCACTATGAAGCCTAGGAAGCTCACGCTTTTCTTAAAAAAGCATGATTTTTTTAGAGATACCCTCATGTTAGCTTCGTGAATGGTCTTTAGAACCCAGTCAACGTGCTTAAGGTGGGAGTCTTCGTCCTCTGAGAAGATGATCACGTCATCAACATAGACGTAACAGAACTTCCCTATTTGTTCTCTGAGAATGTCATCGATGGCCCTTTGGAAGATGCTAGACGCGTTCCTCAAACCAAAAGGGAGCCTTCGGAACTCGTACTTCCCCCCGTTTACCGAGAAGGAAGTTTTCTCCCGATCACGCTCCGCAAGCGTGATTTGGTGGTAACCTGACTTAAGATCCAATGTCGAAAAATACTTGGCTTTGCCTAAGTTACCTAATATCATTGAGATATTAGGTATGGGGTACTTGTCGGCTATTGTTCTTTCGTTCAGTTTGCGAAAGTCTATCACAAGTCGCATGTTTGGGTTACCTGCCTCGTCAGTGCCCTTTTTACTTACAACCACTACAGGGTTGTTGTAAGGGGAGGCTGACTTTTGAATTATCCCGTTTTTTAGCAGATCTTGGATTTCGTTGTTGACGAAATCTGCTGCGCCCATGGGGTAAGGGTAAAATTTTGCGTAAATGGGCTCTTCGCTCGTGGTTCTAATGGTGGCCACTACTGAAGTGTTAAAAGGCAAGGCTTCGTTTGGGTCTGCAAAAGCCTTTTTTCTTTTATTTAACATGGTCAGGAAATCTTTCTTTACAGACGCGGGTGCGTCCGGACAATCCACGCTAGTGAAGTTGACATCGGAGCACGAGTAGAAATATATCGGCTCGACTTGCGAGCCCCATTTGAGCTGGCATGAGTCTAGGCAAAGTGAAGCCCCCGCTTGTTTAAGCAAGTCAAGGCCTATTATGCCATCGAATGTTGCCAAGTCTGGTAGAAGAAAGAAAGTAGCCTTCAGATTGAAGAGAGCCACGAGGCATTTACTAGTGATTTTGGTTGCGCCATGAAGAGAATGGATGGTAAAAGGCGACTCTACTGGACGGACACCCCGCAACCCGCTATGCGGCTTGATGAAGTTCTTAGAGGCGCCCGTGTCGATAAGGAAGTGCATTTCCCTTCCCGCTACTCGCCTTCTGAGGACGGGTAGCAGGGACTTACCCCTAAAAAATTGACTGAGTCGGAGTCATATTCACCAATGGCGTCGGCAATTTTCTCCTCTTCAAGCGCTGCCAGGCGCGCATATGCTTCTGCATCTAGCTTTGTACTCTGAGTGACATGGTTCAATCTTTGCTGCTTTTTGATTGCGCCTGTGCGCTCGGAAACGGCAGACCTCTTATTTTGGTACGACGCAGCCTGCGGATTCTGAATCATCCTAGAAAGTGACGGATCTACTTCCATTGGTTCTTGTTGGTTGTTGCCGGCCTGATGCCTAGCACTACGTTGGTCTGAAGAGACCTGAGGTTTTTGTTGTCGATAGTGTGGATTTTTCTGACCACTCGACTGTGGGTCAGCTTGCTGTGAACTTTTGTCGTGCTGACGACCCTGTGTTTTGGCATTGGGTTTTCGATCCCTGTCTTCTTGACTCCTAGCAAAATTTGCAGCGAACGCGTAGCGCTCGTGGTTGGACTCCACCTCTTGTGCTAGTGCCAGTGCTGACGGCAAGTCTGAGGGCTTTGCCGCGAACAGCACATCAGTTAGGCTTCGCTTAAGGCCTGAGATAAATACTCGCAACGCATCGTTGCGGAATTTTACACACATGCCCTGTGCCAATATGGGATCATATGACATGTTGACTTTATTGGTCAACAACGTCAGCTTTTTTTCTACTTCATCGTAATACTGAAGAATAGTAAGGTCACCCTGCCGCAGTGTGCCTAACTGTTGCTCGATGACGTGCATCGGCCTTTTGTCATCATAAGTGAAGTCGAGGCGACTTAATATTGCGTCGAAGTTCAGCACTGTGCCGAACGAAGCCAACACTGTGTCAGCGGCCCCTCTGACCTTATTTCTTATAATTATGACTGCCTGATAGTGGCGGGAGCTGCCATTAAAGGGCCTAAATATGCGGTATGCGGCGAGGGCCGCTTGCCTCCAAGACACGTAAGACTCTTGGGCCCCTGAGAACTCAGGGAGACATTTTACGGCATCAAGTGGCTCGTCACACCGAATGTCGTTTCTTATTTCAATTTCTGAATAAGTCTGAATCTCCAGCGCTGGCGCTGGGCCTGCGCGAACTGAAGCTAGCTGATTGGCTAAAGACTCTATTCTCTGTTCTAAAGTTCTCTCTCTTTCTACGGCTCTAGCAGATTGTTCTGCTAAGGCATTGCTTATCGCTGCCTGTACGAAGACTTGGAGCTGCTCGGGGTCCATTGTGTTTGTTCTATAAGAGCCCGTTTGCGAGCGCTTTGGTATGGAGTTTGAAATTCTACCCTCAACCTCAGATTCTGAATCGCTGGCGAGGTGCCTGACGTCTCTATACTGCCGAAACTGGGAATTCATAAGCAGACGGACTTGAGAAAATAAACAACCAAAACGAACGATAAACAAATAAAAAAAAAAAAAAAAAAACGCAACACAAACAACAGACAAACGCGACGAAAAGAATGCGGGTGTCAAGTGACACTGTGGTGAGGCGCACGAGTACAATGTTGCAGAACAGAGAAAAAAAAATGTATTGTGCAATAAAATTAAATTCGATTGCAATTTTTATTTATTAAACACAGGGTTAGTGACAATATTTCGAAATGAAGTATTTAAATGCGAGCCGTTAGATAGTAGCTTGATTTGATTTGCAAAAATCACTGTTTTAAACTTTACGCGTGCTATATTTTAACTATAGTTTTTTATTTTTACACAGACTTAATAAACGACTGGGTCGAGGTTACCACTTACATGCTTTCTGTGAATTTAGTTAGACAAATAGTATCCCGTGCTGCTGTCACAGACGAAATTAAATGTTGAGTTGTAACTGGAACCACTGCCTCCAACGCCGCAGTCTCAGCTGTCCAAGTAACTAGCGCGCTACTTGGCGATAAGTCGCTGCCCGAAGAGCTCCCGCGGCTTCGGTGTACAATTGGATGAAATTCAACGACGCTTAAGCGCTCTGTTTGGTTGCACTGAAGTTTGCCGCCTGAGTTAGTGTAGGTCAGCTTTTGGTTTTGTATGACACTGCTCACAACGCCTTTTTTATTTGAGTTAAGCGAAGGGCACTATGTCACTGAGAGTTCACACGATTTTTAGTTTTTGATTTTTAATTTGATCGTGCACACTCGCGTGGGTAAATAGTATTACCACTAGTTGGGCGCCAATTAATTATTTTTGATTTTATATTTCAGTTATTTATTCAAACTTTTTGTATTACAGTAATTATTGAATATAAATCGATTAGTAGCTGAAGCGGAGCTTCGAGCTTTGGTGAGTTGTTCAATTGTTAAGCCGAAGCGGAGCTTCTGGCTTGAATACCAATTCTAGACTGATCACTTATTCTATTTTATAAACTTAAAACGATTCACAGCGGCCACGCAAATATGCAGTGTTTGCCGGCTCGTGCAAGACTTCCGGTCCAATGCTGGATCAGCAATTTGACCGGAGTCGTATTTCTCAAGTGTCAACGACACTTGCTCACTTGTTTGTGTTAACTTGCATGCCCGCCCGAAACGAGTTAAACATATTAAAATTTGCTTATGCAAAAGGTAAAGAATGAAATCCACACACACAGACACACACACACCCTAAGTGGCCTGTGTGCGTGTGTGTGTGTGTGGGGCAAATGCTCTGAAGACATTAAATATCACGTACTTTAAATATGTTTAAAAGAGCTTAAGTGAAATGAAATGTGGCGGTTATATGTGTGTGCGTATATAAATACATAAACCAAAAGAGAACACATTATGTGCACACATTTTCCAACACTGAAACGCGCACAGACACACACACACACACTCGCAGCACAATAAGTAATCACATGTGTATATGACAGCGTCTGGCGCTGGCAACAATGGCACAGAAAAAGCGAGGTGTGAGCGAGTGTGTGTGTGTGTGTGCGACACAGATCCTTGGATACCCATGTCCTTTTGTCTTTGGGCAGACAGCGAAAGCCCCCAGCTAGCCCCAGCCTAGCGCGCGCGCACATATTCGAGAATTCCGTTTCAGGAGCACTTGTCAAATT
This sequence comes from Drosophila kanekoi, assembly GCA_037075305.1. Taxonomy (NCBI): domain Eukaryota; kingdom Metazoa; phylum Arthropoda; class Insecta; order Diptera; family Drosophilidae; genus Drosophila; species Drosophila kanekoi. Next base: position 4,096,104 of record JBAMCE010000553.1, on the reverse strand, counting down.
CCGTCGCATATCAAAATCTGAGACGAATTAAGTGTAAGTCGCCCTGCATATACACATATATATATATATATGGATAGGATAGGAGCAGGAGCCAAACAAATCGGATTTGTTTTTGATATGCTTGAGCCATTGTAGACGTGGCTAAAAATATCCATACACATATTAAACTATGATTCTGATAGCAGCATCAGCAATTTTCTTAACAGAGAGCATTATTAATTTGCTGCGAATTGAAGTGGGATATGCCATCAAATATATGCAGAGGCTGCTTGGCAATTATGACTTAGTGTTAGCCAGGGATTCGAACCCGCAACCGTTTGTTAGACAACTCGTTAATTGAGCACAGCTTCATTTATAATTATTTTATATATAGAGTAAGGTAAAAGCTCGCATGCTCACTTCTCAGTAGAAGAGAAGAGCTGCAAAACCTTAACACTGGCCTGGGATTCGAACCGGCAACCTGCTGCAATCTCTATATCAATTAGACCAACTTAGGCCTGTATTTATAAATATAGTCTATTATATGCATTCATTTTTAGTTATAGTATGTAGAAGAAACTCCTTCCTGACTTATTATTACAAGCCTGTTGTAAGAACTTCTCAAACCAGCGCGTTTTCTTTAGCGAGTGACTACTGTACGTGCACACTATATTATGCCTAAGGCACGTCAAGTAAGCTCTTAAGTAGTGTATTGTCTGGCTGCTGCTTTTCCTGACCCATACAGCTTATGGCTTTCCATTTTAAGTGCAGATGTGCTCATAAAGATGAGCCATAATTAAAGTTATCTAGCAGACAACAGCTGCAAATTATTATCAACGTATGCCCAGGCCTTGTTGTGACCATTCTCCAGCCGCAATCCCGACAAATGCTGACGAGAGGATTGGCTGCTGCCAAGCAGAAGCTACTGCCATAATTGGCATAAACAATGGTTAATTAACATAAAACTAACATTTCGAACCGACAGAAAAGCCAATTTAAATAGCCATACGTGCGTAATTAACAAATCCGCACGAGCAGGGCGACAACAGGGGGCATCAGCCAGTGTTGTATAATGACTGACTGCTGACTGCTGATTGGTGACTGGTGACTGGTGACTGTTGACGGCAGTTTCTGAGCTTCCGGCCTGACTGTTTCGGCTGTGTTAAGTGTGAGCAATTAATTGCGTTTAATGGCGGCCCAAAACCAGACCACACCACGCCAAACGACACCGCAAACCGCCGCATCTCGCCTTGCCACGCCCCGCCACAGTCATCATTATGTTAAGTGGTAACCGAAGGTTGCGGCAGGCGTCGTCGTCGTCGTCGTCATCATCTTCGTTGCCGACGTTTTAATATTATTAAATCCGGCGCGGTTTCCGTTGCGTTTTACGCATATTAATGAAGCTCGACGGCCTCCTGGCAAAGGACTTTACTCTTTATTGTATTTGATTTGCACACGGCCGCAATCCGATTAAGTGCCGAACGAATTATGCAGTAAAATGCATTCTTGTCAGCATCGGCAGCGATTGGCAAAGCAAAGTGCTCGACACTGAGCCGGGGACACTCAATTTGTTCGACTTATGTTTGAGCAATTAAAATGTTTGCACGCAAACACAGACACACACACACACGTACGCATACAAAACAAACTTAAGCATGCTCAGCTATTTCTTACTGTGGGCTAAATGTAGACTTTTTGTGGATAAAAAGTTGTTGAGCTGTGCGTAGATTAACATATTTCTGTTATACACTTAACAGCTTTCTAGGAATACCTTAATCTTAACATTTCTGTTAGTTAACATTGAATTTATTGTATTCTGAATGCTTTACATTTGATATGCTTGTAAATATGTAAAAACTGTTATATAGCAGAAATGTAAAAGAAATCAAAAGCTGTTAAGTTAACAGCAAGTAATTAGAGCTGTTTGGGAATGAGATAAATTGCTTGCATTTTAAGCATTATTTAATGTCCTGCAAGAGCCCAAATTCGAATGTGAAAGCATATTAATAATTTCAACATGTTGTAAATTCTTTTTGTGACCCAAAAAGTTATACATTTTGCACACAGTGCAGCCAATGCCATGGCTTCTTATGGCTGCTCTGTCGGCTATTATGCAATATTATTTTAAAACACATTCCAGCAGCTGCTGCTCTACCAGCTGCAGTGCTGTCAAGAGAGAGAGAGAGAGAGAGAGAGAGAGAGAGGGAGAGAGGAAGATAGAAGTCAAAGCTAGTCTAAGGCATTTGTGAGTTTCTATTTAATTTGAATTGTTTTGTGAATTGTGTGAATGGCAAACATTTTCTGCTCAACACTCGTCGTGACGGGCCACTGCTCAACACTGGGGCCATGGCCGACATGCGCCACGCCCCCTCCATAAGCTTATTAAGTGCGCTTAGCTCTTTAATAAACAGCCATAGAAACTTTCCGCAAAATGCGGCTGCAAGCGCAACTGCAGCCAAACCCCGTTCGTCCCCCGCTGCCCAAAAAGCGGCGGGCCACATCATTTTCTCAACAACATAAATGTGGTGGGCGTGGCGGGGCAAGGACAAATCTAAGCGGGCAAATAACAAAATAAATACAATATAGAGAGTGAGATAGAGAGCGTGAGATAGAGCGTGAGAGAGAGAGGGGAGAGAGGTTAAGAGGGGGAAAGGCCTTTGGGTGCTAAATTCAATTAAATAACTGGACAAAACTTTGCACAACAGAATTTTCAGCGTCTTGAAATGTTTTGGCTACAGTTTGACAACAATTTACCAACACACGCACACACACAGAGACACACACAGAGACACATACAGGGACACACAGAGACACACTCTGTATCCGAGTAGCAAAAAGTTGTAGGACTCGGCACAAAAGCATTCGTAAAACCCATGGCCCAGTGCGAGTGTGCACCCAATGTCTAACCCACTGGGCCACGCCCTCCGCCCGCCTGCATTTTGATGAATTGTCGAGCTGGCCAACTTAGAGAGCCGTAGACTTGAACTAAATCTCAAAACTTTGGCGCACAAAAATGGTCGCAAGCATTCTTAGCCAGTTTGCTAAATGAATTTACAAGACCGCAAGCTGCTTACTGGCCTTGAATGGTGGATAATGGGGACAGGGGGCGGGGGCCCTGGGCCGGGTCATGGGTCGGGTCGCGGGTTTGAGGTCGGGCCCGGGACCAACTTGAGCCGAAAGCTCATTTTATTTCACTTATCGCCCGGCCACTGGTCACACAAGAACAAATGGGTAATGAAAGGCATGGCATAAACTTTCATTTTAACAGTTACATATTGTGCAAACAGACAAGTGGGCACGTTTCGAATGTGCTCGACTGGCAGATGCCCTGCAATTGAGCCGAAAAAAGGTGTGTATATGTGCATAATTACGCTGCTGAAGGCTGGAAGATAGAAAAGCGATAGATAAGCGATATCATTAGCTTTCTTTGGGAATTTTAACTTTGTGTTTCTTGCAGCTTTACGATTGCCTTGCTCTGCATTTTAGCCCAATTTACGTTGATTTATTTTAGCCTCTTTTGTTAGCCTTTTCTTAGCCTTTTATGGCTACAGGGTATCGCAATGACAGCTACAAACTGCGCCTTGGGTCAACAGTTGCTTTATCAGCTGAGCCCGCTGCGCCCCTCCAATTTCACTTCGCATATATCGACTGTATTCTTTTTTATAGCTTCTGTGCATATGTGTGAGCGAGTGTGTCTGTGTGTGTGTGTGTGTTTGTCTGCTTGTGTGTGTGTTTGCGTAATTATTTCTCGTGCTGTCTTCGGTCTTCGTTTTCTTTGCGCACTTCCGGCCAACTTTTTTCGTGTTGTTTATGTGGCATGTACATAAATTCGAATGGATTATGCCAAATTGTTGTTTAATACCGCTTTCAATTAGATGTGATAACATTACGACCAAATAAATATGCGCACACGAGATTTATTCTATGTACCAATAAAATAGGTGGAGGCTCTGAAATATTGGCTACAGTTGCCCAAATTTATTAATATCTATATGGAATTCACAGAGTCTCTTAGAAATGAACAGTGCTCGCTAAGCTTAATAGCTGCCTTTTGAGTGTTAACAGCAACAATTGGAATTGCGTGTGTTGTAAAAGGCAAAACATAAATTGATTAAATGAAACAAATGGAAGCTAGAGGGGAGAGGAAATCTCTAATTGAATTAAAATTGGAAATTCAAGCAATAAGAAGCATTTATCAACTATTGAATAACTTTACAACATTGACTAACAACACTTGACAACGTTTTACAACACTAAGCGGAAACTTAGACGACAAACAATTTATATTCAGTTTAAGACTCTGCTTAAAGCAATGTAGAACATGTCTTTGTGGGAAAATGAACAGGAAAGTTAAAGCCAAATGGAATTCTACTTGAAATGAATGCGACAACGTAATAGCATAAATTTCCAAAGCCTAAGACTCATTTTAAATAAATGTACATGCCATTGAGAGCCTATTGTGGTTAAGGAGACATATTTTTTATTCATTTGCGGCTACGTGCGTGGCAGGAGGCCTTAGCCTCCGTATTGAAAAACGCACGGGATCCATTAATAAAAATGGCAAAAAAAAAGAAAGAAAAAAGAACCCACAAGTAAATAACAAAGCGAACGCTTCATTAAATGACGTCGCACTACCCAAAACGACAACAGAGGAAGGACCCCAGCCGCATAGATAAAAGCCTGTCTGTAGACATTTTGAGTATCGAGTAGGTCATGGGGTTGGGGCTGGGTCGCAGCTGTATGTGGTCGCAGGGCGTGAAACTTGCCACATTCACAAGTGTATGTATATTGGTTTGTCTATTTTGGGCTCTATTTGTGTGTCCCGCTGTGTGGCATCAAGATTTGATCAAGATTTGTGAAAAGACGTTGTTATTGTTGTTGTCGCTGTGGTGTGCATGCGTGTGTGTGTGTGTGTGTGTGTGTGTTTATGTTTATGTTTACAATGTCAACTGACATTCAGAATTAATTGATTTATGCGCTCAAGTATTTGGCAATTTGTGCTCAATGCTGGCTTAAATGATGTCCTGCCAACAAGGCGAGCGCTGCAATCAACGAGGCCAAGTGCAATCAGCACGTACTTGTGGTTGGGTGGGTGTGCGTAGGTAGGTGTATGAGTGTGTGTTTGTGTGTGGGTTGTGTATTGCTATAATAAGTAGCTGCTGGTTGCTGCTGCTGCTGGTGCCACGCCCCGCTGCCTGTATTAATCAGTGCACAATTTTTCATAATAAGTCAGCCGCATCTGCAGCACAAATTGAAAATGGCAGCCACACACAAAAGCACACACACACACGTATAGTTATACAGGTGTGTCCTTGGCAGGACTGTGGCACATGACCTGCCACTGTATTGGGCAATTGCCGCAGGAGCCATTGATTCATTTATGTCGTGTAATTTGACAACATAAATAAATTAGGGGCTGGCGCACGAGCTGAAGAAACAAGAGCGACAACAGGCCAAAGGTAGGACCAACAATACGGCTATCGGTACAGCTAACGGTAGAGGCAATGGCAAAGGTAACGGTAAAGGTAAAGGTAAATATAAACGGTTAGCGGATATTGGCAAGGCAACAGGAAACGCAGCAGCACAGAATACACGACATGACAGAGAGCACAACAGCCAGAAAATAATAGAACGAGAGAGAGAGAGAGAGAGAGGGGGAGAGAGAGGGAGAGGGGCAACAGAACGGAACAAAGCGTAACGGTAACAAGAACATGCAACATTTTCAATCCCAACGGAAACGGAAATCTCAGGTGTTTTTGCCCAGCTAAATCGCTCGACATCAGCTTCTGCTGCCGATTCCGATTCCGCTTCAGTTTTAGCCACAGTTATGCGCCAAAGCTTTAGATAAAGCTCTCGCCGCCGCCAGCTATAGTTACAGCTAATTAATCTTATTTTTAGAGCGAAAAAAAAACATTTTGAAGCGCAGAGCAGAACTTAGACGAACTACGATATACACTTTTCTTTCAGTGTAAAAGCTAGCTGGAGGGAAAATCTAGCTAGTCTTAGAAACAGTTGGACTCTAGCTTTAAGAATGGAGAATGGAGAAGGGCGGTCAGCTGAAAGTAGGCGTGGCCTTAGCTTGACTTAACAGCTCTCTGCTCATAGTTTAAGAATATCATTAGCAGCTCTTAGATTATGGAAGTTAATATAGTCTTACTTCCATTTGGATATCCATCCATAATTCCCCTATACAAACATCCCACAACTGCCATGACCTCTCTGAGAGCAGCAAAGTCAGGCAACCCTTTTGAGCCGTTTAAGCACAGGGTATCGGGGTAAGTTATGTGCTTAAAGTAAGCGCATTCTAAACGCTGATAGAGACAATGACGCTGAACGCCGACGCTCGGCCGCTGCTGCTGATGTTCATGTTGACGTGAATGACGTGATGAATGTCGCCAGCGTTTTGACGAATGTGTCCTGTTGCGACGCCGGGCACATGGCATAGCCGGAGCCGGAGCCGGAGTCGGGGAGCGACTGTCAGTGCCAGAGCCAGAGCTGGAGCCGACTGCAGGAAGACCCACGCAGAACAATTTCAAGTGTTGTCATTTCGCTGCCATTGCCAGGCGCTTCATCATACGCGCATGTTCATTTTGTTGCTTTTACACGGCAGCCACGCCCGTTTACGCCCATTGTCAGAGCACCTGAACACGCGGCCAGGATATATGGCAATGACGCGCAACTTTGCCTGATGCTCGCCGTGCAGTTTGTCAACGACAGCCGCATAAAAAAAGAAAAACAGCAATACGCATAGATAAAAAAAGAAAACAAAAAAAAAAAGCGAACGACGAGGCGTATACGTAATATTCTTATGTGCGCACTTGGCAATCTGCAGCTGACATTGTTAGTCCGTGCCACTGCATACTAATACGATTCAGTGAATTCTAGAAATTCTGGGCTATTTCTAGGCATTCGCTAAGCTGATTACATTTCAAGCATATTCCGATGGCTGTTGCATATTCAAAGGGCAGCCAAAGCTGGCGAGAAAAAACAATGAACATCTGCGAAAATATTCGCTTTCGCCATTAATTAAACTGGTTTTTTGGGCGAAGCAAAAAGTACGCAAAATTTTACCTCTTTATCCTTTCGCTATTCTGTTTTTTGAATGCTTTTTGGGCTTTGTTTGCATCCAACCGCGATTTGGTTCGCCGCGTTTGCTTCAGACTCAAGGTAACTTTTTTATATTCCGGGACATTTGATGCTTTATTAATTAAAAGTATGTTTACTGCGACACTTAGGATCTATTATAATCCCTTTTGGAGCTAAGGCTTCTTCATGAATGCAAGAACTCTCGTCGAACAAATATCCGCAATCTGATAGAAGAGATCAAAGCTTTTTCATTTAAGGTAATGTTATCCTATGTTATCCTATATGGACATAGGTCCAAATTTCCCTCACCAATAACTTGCTTAACTTTAAGGTTGATTGTTCCATGCTTTCCACTTCAAACCTAACATCAATGCTGCATTCATTCCTCTTTAATCTCATTTAAAGTGCACAAAAAAATATGAAGCTTTTCCATTCATAGCGTAAAGTATTTTCCTGCTTAGTGCAAGTATTTTCCTGCTTAGTGCAATCAGTTGAAAGCAATTGCATCCAAGCCGAAAAAATATTGTTCTTTCTTCGACAATAAATCGATAAACATTTTTGAATTACACACAGCAAGGTTGCAGCAAAATTCAATTAGAGCTGTGGCAGGCAAGAAATCTCAGCTAGATGATTGCAAGTGGCATGCATTTTCCTGTTTTTGCCCAATTGATTTTCCTAGTAGCAGCTTGTGTGTTGGGGCAGACACACGCATTGTATTAATGTAGTTATTTCTTGGCTGGCAACTGGGCAACAAATCGATCAACAACTGGCAAGCCATCAATAATATCCTTCGAGTATCTGAGTTGTCTCTTGTCTATACACATATATATGACACATATATGTCCTGTGTGTAGATTGGCTCCATGTTGCAGCTCGATTGCCAGGTCTCATGCGTTAAAATTGGCCAGAGTTAAACGACAAATAAATTAGAATTCGTAATACAATTTCGACCAAACATGTCGTTAGGCAGGATGTGAGGTGGCAACCAGACAGTTATAGCTACGGCCACACAAATGTAATCTGAGCGGCAAGTTGGAAAATGTAATTTGAGCGAAAATTTCATTTGAGTAGAAAATTAGCAGAGTTGTCAATCTCTGCGAATGTGTGTGTGTGTTACAAGTGGCTCTCTGTGTGTGTGTGTCCGTGTGAGTGTGTGTTTGATAGCATAATAATGGACGGAGCACAACAGGATACGACAGGAGCTGACCGAAGCGCACGGGTCAGGACACACGGAGGGCAAAGCCTCAACGGTCGCACACAATTGATGCCAGCTTTAAAATTCATGAATTTCTATGCGGACCACACGCTTTTTGACCAATTCGGGCAGCAGGACAGCAGGAAGGACAGCAGAGCCTGTCAGAGGACCGCATTGAAAGCCACCAACTGCCTGTCCATAGATTCAATTTATGGGGCGAGAACGAGAGTGCGTGTATTGCGTTGCAAAGGACCTGCTGCGACCTGCCGTACACCTGACATACACATTTTTTGCCCATTAAAAGCAACAGCAGCAGCAGCAGGAGCAGCAGCTGGCGCCACCTGTTGGCCAGGCCAGGCAATTTACAGAAACTGCAGAGCTGTGGAAAATTTATGGAATTGCATTTATTATTTCTAATAAACGCATTTTACCTTACCAAATGCAAATTAATTTTACTTTATGGCTGAAGAAAACGAGCACAGAATGGAAGGCTAGATGAGAGATACCCTGCAACTGGAATATATTGGCTTGAATAACCTTTGTGTCAACTTAATCAATCGTATACTTAATCAATTTTGATTTTATGCAGTTGGGGATAGATGATATCAACAAATAGGGTACATGAAAAGCTGTCTACCCAGCTTGTTGTCTATACTCTGATAAACTCTCCTGAGTATGTAGCACAAGCGAATATGTTCACATGCGCAAACACAAGTCAATCATACCCCTATTTGAACTATTTTCTAGGGTATCAAAAGAGAATATAAAATATTCCTTCTGCATGGTAAAACAAATGCGCTTGGTTTAAATTCGGTTGCCTATTTATGAAATGTGGGGCGTGGCTATCTTTTCTCTTTCCCTTTCCCTCTCCATCTCTCTCTCTCTCTCTCTCTCTCTCTCTCTCTCTCTCTCTCTCTCTCTCTCTCTTCCATCTCTCTCTGTGTGTGTGTGTGGCCTTGTCACGCTTGGCCACACAGTGCGTATGATTAATTGGCGCATACGCTTGTAATTTACGGGTTCGGACTCTACGCTTCGCTCTTAACTGATATGAAAGCCTGTTGAAATGTTTACTGTTTGAATGTCCGTGCCACAAACGTGCATACAAACGCACAAAGAGGGGCACATATGTACGCATAAACACGCCCACATGAATAACCTGCAAATTGTAAACTGGCCGCAGTTGAGCGAAGGCTCAGTTGGCAGTTCAGCTTAATTGAGACACACATCAAGCCTACGGACGGACGGACATACATTATACGTTATATGTATATGCATTATACGTGCCGAGTACTCATAAATATTGACTGCATTTGCACTCGGAGCAGCGCAATCAATTGAGGGAAACTGTTGCCCATGAAAATGTATAAACAAACTTTGGCCAAATATTTGTTGCTTTTAGTAGCTGCCAACGAATCATAAAGAACTTTGTGCAAATTCTTGGCGAAATTTGCTTCGAGTAGCTACGTGAATGGAATGTTACCATTTATATTATTGTATTTTATGCAAAATGTAAAAGTAACAACATTTTCTTTGATACATTTTTTCATAAATATGCCAGCGGAAGGAAACTTTCTTAGAAACATTAAACAAAAGGTATGCAGTCAGATCAGGTTTCCTCAGAGCTCAAATTCAATTTATTTATTCTTATAGTCAACATATGATATTACAAATTGTTAACGAATTCATAAGCGTATCCGAATACCACATTTTTGATGTCTGGCTTTTATAGTTCCCGAGTTCTTTGAGCTTAAACATAGAGACATGTTTGTAAGAATTTCATTCAAGCTTATTTCTTTTTGATGATAATTAAGCAGATTATCGAAAAGTATTTTAGCTTTGGCATATGAAAAGTCTCTTATGAAACCAAATTTCCTGAAAAAACTAAAAATTGCTAAAAATTGCTTTTGCTATACCAAAAAAAAGGCGATTAGCCGCAGCTTAGTGGATGAAGAGAGGGATGAAGAGAAAGCGCGCTAAAGTAATGCTCTTATAGAGCAGCTTTTGCTTTAGCTGACTTTTCATTAGCGAAACGCGAAATTATTTATGCTCTTTACGTAATTACAAAGGAGCGTATTCCCCTCCCCCCTCTCCCACCTGTTTGTCACGCTTCGGCCTGTCTAGTCAACAGTCGCATCACCTGCTGCTCCGCGTCCTAATCATATTTTCACATTTTCTCCACGCAGCGTTTTGCACTAACGTGTTGTTCAAGTCCTTTTTTAAAAATGCACCTCGCCAAATGACATGCATCTAAAATGTACAAAAATATTACATTACACAGCTGCGCAGGATAACGGCGGGCTAGAGTCCTGTGCGAGGGGCGTGGCGGGGCGGGGGGGACGGGTTGTAGGGCAAAGCATTCGCGTATTACTTGTAATGAATAAATAAACATTGGGAGCACGAGCACAAAGTCGCCGATGCCGCCATGTTACATCTTTTGCCAGCACACACAACTCACACACACACACACACACACACACACAACTCACACACACACACACACACACACACACACAACTCACACACACACACACACACACACACACACACACACACACACACACTCACAGATGTATGCTCATTGTGCATGTGACAGAAATGCGCGCAGTTGCGAGTTACTTGCGTCGCGCGAATAGTTGACATTTTTCATTTGCATCAATATCAATTCCGTTCGCATTTTTCATTCACGATAGATCGAATGGGCGGGCTAATGGGCGTGGCCGACGTTATGGTTATTGCGATTGTATTCCGTTGGCAAAAGCAAATTAAAGACTGTTGTCGAGCGACAGGGCATATGGACAACAATGCCGTTATCCGGCGTGAACGGGTGTGCGGGCGTGTGTGTGTGTGTGTGTGTATTGATATGTGTGTGTGTATTGATATATATGTGTATGTGTGTGTGTGTGCGTGTATTTGTTTGTGACATATTGACAGTTAGCAATTGTTATTATGGCCTTGCAGCGCGTACTACAAACATGTTGCGATAGGTATAACGCATTGAAGAAAGCATTTCTGAGAACATATAAAGCACATACTATATACATTCCTATAGAGTATAGATTGTCGGTTAATAGAAGAAACTTTACCTAGAATGTCGAAATCGTACAGATTTGATGACTATATCATACAGTTCATATGGCAAATCTTTGTGTTCTTCCAAACAAAACTTCGCTTAACTTGATGGATGGGAAAATCTTTACCACATCTTACTTCCATAACATCTAGCTATATATCTTAAAGTACAGTGTACATATATATCGTTCTTCTATAAAATCTCGCTATAAATCTGCATATCTATCAAGTGGATAAGGGTATTTAAGCTGCGAACTAGCTTTTTGCTCTCTTTCCTTTATAGCCTTGTTCATTTCATGCTATACGACAGCAGGATGCCAGCGCGACCCTCTCGACTCGCCTTGTTTATTATATTGACTTTTGCTGTTCATACTTAGCAGTAAGTAGTTGCTGCAAGTGTTGCAAGTGCCGCACAAATGGCAGTACATCATGGCTAGTGCATTACTCTAATCACACGGCTCTCAGCTCAGCTCAGCTCGGCTCGGGCCAGCTCAGAGTTCAGAGTTCGGTTGCATAAAGGGCCAATCTCTGAAATGGATATTCATTTCATGTTCTTTTTTTTATTCTTTGCTGTATATATTTTTATGTTTTTTGCTTTGATTGCCCGGCTGTTTGTTTTGTTGCTGTTGCCTGTTTGCAGGTGCGGCTGCCAAAGGGCCAATATTGGCGCCCTCGAGGGTGGGGGGGGGGGCGTGCCGGGTCAAGTTATGCAGTCGCTAGCTATCAGCGCTTTATTGAATTAATCAATCAATTTGTAACACAGCCAAGGGAATAAATTCCAATATAAATCAAACGCGACTGAATTCAATTGCAAAGGGCAGCCAGTTTCTACAGTTTCTTGAGTAAATAAGCATGTGTATACAGTGGGGCCTGCCTAAATTGAATCATCAGCTGCCAAACGACTCAAAGAGATGCCAATTGATGCCAACTATCACAAAGGCATGGAAAGGTATGCTAAAAGCTTGCCGAACAGAAAGATGTAAATGCTCAGGCCAAGAAAAATTCCGATTTAATAAATAGTTAAAGCATTGAGAAACTAATTTGAATGCAGGCAAAATTGAAAGTAAACCAAGAAAACTTAATTAATGTGCAGAAAAATAATAAATTTGAGGTTGAGATGCTTTCAGGCGAAACTTGGGCTCATTTTTCATTTGATATTCGATCCAAAAATCAATTTGCAAATGTAATTTTCTAGCAAGAATCAAATCGAAACTAACTTAAATATATTGAGTTACCAAAATTTAAACATTCCTTTCATCAAAATCAAAGTACAAGGCGAGAACAAAGATTTTTTTCCTTTAAATAAATAAAAGTATGTTTAAAGGGAAGCTAATTTGGAGAACGAACTAAAAGTCTCGTTAAAATTGGAGCTGACAAAGTTTTGATAGATTGAAGTTGTGTCTCAATATAAGCAATAGAAAAGGACTTAAATTTGTTCTTGCTAAAGAGGCTTAACTGTAGTTTGGAGTCCTTCCTATCAATATCTAATATAAGTTTGCAATTGGCGGCTAGTTAAGCGGCTTTTGATTGATAACTCGGGAAAATAGGCTGAGTTTTGACAAAGTTCTATGAGATTGAGGTTGCGGCAAAGCACAAGCAATAGAATCCAAGCTAGGCTTGTTCTTCAGAAAGAGGTTTAACTGTAGCTGCGAGTCCCTCCTATCAATATCTAATGTTAGTTTGCAATTGCGACCCGTTTTGGGGGCTAGTTAAGCGGCTTTTGATTGATAACTGGGGAAAATAGGCTAAGTTTTGACATAGTTCTGAGATATCAAAGTCATGGAGCATAAGCAATAGAAGCCAAGCTAGGCTTGTTCTTCAGATAGAGGTTTAACTGTAGTTAGGAGTCGTTTCTATCAATATCTAATGTTAGTTTGCAATTGCGACCCATTTTGGGGGCTAGTTAAGCAGCTTTTGATTGATAGCTCGGGAAAATAGATTAAGTTCTGAGATATCAAAGTCATGGAGCATAAGCAATAGAAGCCAACTTAGGTTTGTTCGTCAGAAAGAGGTTTCACTGTAGTAAGGAGTCCTTCCTATCAATATCTAATGTTAGTTTGCCACCCATTTTGACGGATAGTTAAGCGGCTTTTGATTGATAGCTTGAGAAAATAGATTAAGTTCTGAGATATCAAAGTCATGGAGCATAAGAAATAGATGCCAGCTTAGGTTTGTTCTTCAGATAGAGGTTTAACTGTAGTTAGGAGTCCTGCCTATCAATATCTAATGTTAGTTTGCAATTGCGACCCATTTTGGGGGCTAGTTAAGCGGCTTTTGATTGATAACTCCGGCTGCTCGGCGGGCGGCTGATTAAGCGGCTGCCAATTTAACAATTTGTAAATAATTAATTTTCAATTATGCAACTGTGCAGCATAACAAAAAACACAACAACAACAGCAAAAGCTGCAAAAACAGTAAAATCCATTAACACGGACATGACAAGGCCGAAGAGGAGGCCGAGGGGCAGGCCGAGGGGCAGGCTGATCATGCAGATGGAAGCAGCTGTTGCAATTGGCCCCAACTCCGACGAACTGTGCGTGTGTGTGTGTGCGTGTGTGTGGGTCTCTGTGTGTGTGTTGTTGTTTATGCTGCCATAATTATACGCAAAAAGTGCTGCGGGCCAATAGGCAGCGACAGCACAAACACAAAACACACCCAACCACGCCCACTTTCTGGTCCCTATCCTGGCAAAAAAAATTGAGCAGCCTTTTGGCCGGAAATGCCGCCAACTCTTGATGTTATTTTTTGATTGTCGCAACGCTGTGCGGCTCATATACTCCAGCCAAGATTGTCCAAAAATATTGAGCCAATACACACACACACACACACACACACACACACACACACACACACACACACACGCACACACAGACGCACAGCCCTTACATATACTTAGCTACATATTTAAGTATCTAGATGTGTCTGTATCTCAGGCTAACAAAAGCTGGTCAATACTTTGGCTTTGTTGTTGCCTGCCGCACAAAGTAAAATGCTAAAATTGTTTTTTTTTCCGTGCCTGAGTGTGCGTGCATGTGTGTGTGTGTGTGTCCTGTTTGTTTTCACTTGTTTATTCAGTCGTCGGGGCCCAGTTTGGTTTTCTGTTTGCTTTTGGAGGACGCAGCAGCAAACAGTGTATGGAACTGGGCGGCCAACGCACATTTAGCTAAAATGAAAATTGCCAAATGCAAAATTAAAGCATAACACACAGAGACAGACACCGAGCACTTCACATTTTGGCAATGGCAAATTTGTTGGGCATAGTTCAAGCGAGCTATTCGAGCACATTTGTATCTGTATCTGTATCCGCATCCGTAACACGAGTATCTGTGGCAGCAAACGTGCTCGCTGACATTTTTCGAAAAACGCACAAAATTGCCCATGCCCAGCTGGGCCCGCACATGTTTGGGCTGAGTAACAGAGGGGACCAAAAAAAAAAAAAACCCAGCCTTTGGCATGTGGGCCTGTTTGAAGTTTTCCACGGCAGCAGCCACCAGGCTCCGCAGCCTGATTGTTGCCATAGTAGAAACAGCAGATATTTAAGTTATTGAAATAAGCGAATATAACAAGGCTGCAAACCGATTACAACTTATGACTGAACCTTAAACCAAACGAAATCCGAGTCATATCTATTTCAAATATGCGTACAATTAAAAACTTTTCAGAGCGAGAGAGAGAGAGAGTTAGAGAGGGAGAGAGGGAGAGAGGGAGAGAGCGAGAGAGAGGGAGAGAGAGAGAGAGAGAGTTAGAGAGACAGAGAGAGAGAGACAGAGAGAGAGAGACAGAGAGGGAGAGAGAGACAGAGAGAGAGAGAGAGAGAGAGAGAGAGAGAGAGAGAGAGAGAGAGAGAGAGAGAGAGAGAGAGAGAGAGAGAGAGAGTGAGAGAGAGCGAGAAGCATAACTTACTTGGGCCTCGCCTCGGGGATAGATCTATCTATATTTGGAACCATATTCAGAATCCTATTTAAGCAATTGCAAGCTTTTGCTAAGGTTATCTAGACTTAAGCTAACCTAAAGACAACTCAGTCAAGATTAAATGAATTTGACAAATTTCAATATATTTTGAATTCTGACCAAAAATTTGTTTATTTTGCATACTTTTATTGAGCCTAAGCCCCCGAAAAATGACTCTGATAATAAGGCCAAGATCATGTTTTGTATTTTCTTAGGCACAGTTAAGATTCGGCTCGGGTTTTTCTTTATCTGCCACAGCAATCTTGTTCGGCGGGGAGAGGGGAGGCGGCGTTTGTTCAATTTTTCCACATAATATAAATCAGAAAAAGAGGCCTTGCCCCAAGTAAACATATAGCGACAAGTGGGCGTGGCAATTTAGCAGGCGAAAAAAACGGAAAATAAAAATGGCAAACCGGGTCGTGTCGAGGATCTGAGAACCTTTGGGGCTGTTTACATTAAAAGCTTTTTAATTTCAATGCCAATTTCAATATTTGCCCGGGCACAACAATAAAATATAGATTTGTAGCCAAAGAAAAGGGATACCAAATGTGCCAGAGCTAGAACACTTGAAAGCCGACGCAAAGCGGCGCATAAATATGCAAATGGCATTAGGCCAGCTAGCGTGACTTTTGGCACGTTTTGGAGTCGAAAAACCAAACGAGCTGGGAATTCACTTATAAGGTGTGTGTGAGAGAGTGAGTGTGAGAGAGTGTGTGTGTGTGTGAGTGTGTGAGTGTGTGTGTGTGTTTGTGTGCGCTTTTAGAGCTGCTCAAAAACATATTTGAAACGTTGCCCAGCAAACCGCATGCGCTTGTTAATCTGTCTGCAAATAGAGTTTAACCAAAAAGAAAAGTTGTGTCACGTGGCGTATGCGTAATCTGCACAGCATGTGGCCACAGCGGGTGATGCTGCTGCGTCACAAAGTGCCCGTGTAAACTGACGCAATGCGTCAGCAGCAGCCGCAGCCGCAGCAGCAGCAGCAGGAGGTGCATCAAATGAATTGTCAGCGACACGGAAATGTGTGAGTGGGCGGCAGATTAGACGAGCTGTCAGCGTCAGGCGCATCCGCAGGCTCAAACTGAAGCTCAAACTCAGGAAATGTTGAGCTCGATCTGATGTGTGTGTGTGTGTGTGTGTGTGTTGGCCCTGTGATGACCACAAATTGTTATCAGGCAAATGGCAGCTGGCCAAGAGGTCAATATAGCGAGCGAGCTCGGTTGAGTTTTTAGTTAACTTTTGTTGCTGCTGCACATCAATTGACAGCCAAAGAGATGTCAGCGCTCGTGGCTGTCAACTCTCCTTCAGGAAGCGGAAGGTTGTGACTGTCCTGACTTGTGAGTAGCTCGTGACTCGAGTGACTGACAGACTCTGGGTGCACGATCCGGCAGCCGGACCCTTCTAGAATCTGCCACGCGTGGGCAAGGCGAAATAATAAAAAAAAGATGTGAAGAAACAGCAAAAGAGGGCGGCAAATTGATAGTGTTGGGCGTGCCGCTGCTGCTTGCGTCTCTTCTTTGATTTATGCATATTAAAAATTGTCTTATTGGCCTTATTTTTTTTCTTCTGGTTTTTTCTCTGTTTCACAGTTCCCTTTGAGTTCTCTGTGTAAGGCGGCCACGCCCACTGTTGTGTGCAAAAGTTGTGCTCAAGTTTTCTTCTTTTTTTTTGCGCTTTGTTGCTTAGCCGACTCGTACGAGTTGGCAGCAGACAAAATGTCCGATTACAATGGCTGGGCGGGGAGTGGGCGGGGAGTGGGGCGTGGGGCGTGCCGGCAAACACGAGCTACTACTATTTACAACAAAAGGCAGGCGAGCTGAAGCGCAACTTTCTTTTTGAAGGCTCGAGTACTCGTATTTGCGCAACTCTTATTCAGTTAAACAGTTGTAAGAACAATTTTTCCAAGAAGCTGAAGCTTAAATGGAAATGTGAGTCGTAAGTTTTGTGACTTTTAAGAGTTTTCCGGCAAAACTTTCATTGACTTTTTGTTTTTTTTTTTTTCTTGTTGGCCGTTGTTTGACTTTAATTGCTTTGGCGTTTCAAATACTGCACGCACAAATAGACAAAAGCATGTCCTAAGCTGCTTTGTCAATGTCAGGATAACTAAGTGCTTACATAGTTCTTGTGCTGCTGCCTTTACTCGTTTTCTAGTTAATTAAAAACAAGTTAAGCGATATGTGATGCGTGTGACGGGCTGCTGTTAAACTTTGAATAGTTGTTACTCAATAGAAGCATTTTATCTTACGAACTTGACATGTTTCAAGCTTGAAGCTCCGTTAGATTAACATGTTCTCATTATGCTAACATTGCAAGCAGATAACATTACATTTTCTATGTAAAATGTTAAATTTAGATAATACGTATGTTAAATTAACAGCTGTTAAACAGAGCTGCTGTTTAATAAATTAACAATTTGCTTTGTTGCCACAGCTTGTGTATCAAACGTTGTACATTTTGCCCATTGTGACGGTGGCCTCTCTGGTCAACGTCAACTTTAGCGTCAACGTCAAAGTTAGCGTCAGCGTCAACGTCATCGTCGATGTGAACGTCAACTTCAGCTGACTGAGGACGGCCACAAAGCAGCATGGACAAAGCGCATGTTGCATCTCACGAGACAAAGGCTTAATTGCACGCACACACACACACAGACACACACACACACACACACAAACAGACAGTTTGTGTGCACAACTAAACAGCTATTAAGCGCGATGCATTGCAATTTGGACGGGAATCGCCTTGAGTAGCGCACAAAAGTAGGCAACACTTTTTGGCATGCAAATAGCTTAGCAAAGGCGGAAGTCAGCCAAGGCAAAGAAAAGTAGAAGGTGCGGTAGGAAGGAGGGGCAGCAGGCGGCAGATTGCTGCTGATGATGTTGATGAAAAAGCGCTCTGGTCGAAAATGTCGACAAAAGCTGGGCAACAAAGAGCGAAGCGTGCGCCAACATGAAGTGGGCCATGGGCAACAGTTTTGATTTGCATAAACAAAGGTTCAAGTGTAGCGAAAGTGGCCCACCCAAGTGGGCCAGATAGGCCAACTGATTGAAGATGATGTTGCCACAGGGCTCAGTCGGGCAAACCAGGCTAGCTGGGAGGGAGAGGAAGGGAAAGGCAGCAGCTGCAGCTGCGTCAAGGACAACCATGTTACCTGAGCTTGTGCTGGGAATAAAAAAGGGGAAAAGCAATGTGAGTGAATGGGGAGGGGGGAGTGGTTGGGGGAGGAGGCAAATGTTGCACACTCGATTTCCTGCGCGCATGTCGCGCAAATGTTTGTCGACAAAGAAAACAACAACAACAACAACAACAACAACAACAGGCCGCAGCAAAGTAAAGAAAAGTTGATTGTTTTCCAGCTGCGGCGGCTGTTGCTCTGCCAACATTGTTCTTCTTGTTGTAGTTGTTGCTTAACATACTTTGCCGAGCAGATACGAAAAATAAAAAGGGAAAAGAAATAATCTGCCTGGTGGACGGACCCCTAACAAAAAAAATGTCCTCTTGCTGCATTCTTATTATGCGAGCAATCGCAGCTTCTGTTTTTGTTTTTGTTTTGTTTTTGCTTCTGCGGATATGAAATCAGCTGACGTCATCATTATCCTCTATATAGCCACAAAGAGCCACAACATGGCACAGCTATTTTTAGTGCACACTCACACACACACACACACCCAAACAATGGCGACCGTACGTAATACAGAATGTGGCAAAAAAACTAAAATAAATAAAGCATAGAAAACGTTGCTTCGGGTTGCGTTTCGGTCAAGGAAATGCACAAGTCCTGTCCCGCTGTCCCGTTGTCCCTCTGCC
Source organism: Drosophila kanekoi (assembly GCA_037075305.1). Taxonomy (NCBI): domain Eukaryota; kingdom Metazoa; phylum Arthropoda; class Insecta; order Diptera; family Drosophilidae; genus Drosophila; species Drosophila kanekoi. Next base: position 4,077,023 of record JBAMCE010000553.1, on the reverse strand, counting down.
AGCTGCCGCCTGCACTTGGCAGGACATTGTGCCAGTTTATGAACTGTCGCAGACGTCATTTTAATCACATTGCTCTATAAACTAGTTGCGAACGTTTTTTCACTGTTTTTATTTTCGAGCTCAGCTATTGTAAAGCTCGCAGCTTGCATTTTACTCAATATACACACACACACACACACTCACACATATAATGGCATTCTTATGTGCATGTGTATTGACATTTGGCAAAAAAAACTGGCAACATTTGCATTTGGTGGCCGCACTTGACGGATTCGCACTTGAAAAACTCTGCCATAATACGCATTTTAGAGAGCGCAGCCAGCGTGTTGGGGATGGGCATATTTGACAGATTTGTCCTCTGATCTGTCTTAGAGATGGACACGTGCCTGGTACCTATTTTCTTTAGCATTTTTAATGTATTTTACAGTGAATTCGTGTCCACTCGTGTTGAGTCGTGTTTGATTAATGCGAGGTCGTGTTGAGTCGTGTTTGAATAATGCGAGGTCGTGTTGAGTCGTGTTTGAATAATGCGAGGTCGTGTTGAGTCGTGTTTGATTAATGCGAGGTCGTGTTGAGTTGTGTTTAAACATTGTGAAGTCATTCTGGATCATGTTAGGCCTTGCTACGTGAGGGTTTAATCGTGTTGAGCTACATTGAATCGTGCTTAGATGTGTTAGGTTAATGTGAAGTCGTGTAAAGTAATATTAAGTCGTGTTAGGTCAGTTCCAAGTCGTGTTAGCTTGGTGCAAAATTGTTTGAGCTGGTTTTTGGCCAGTGTTAAGTGGTGTTAAGTTAAGTTAACTTCTGCTAAGTCGTGCCTTGTCAGTAATAAGTCGTGTTAAGTAGTAATAACACATGTTGAGCCAGCTTCGAGTCGTGTTAGGTTAGCGGGAAGTCGTGTTGGCTGGTGTTTGGTTACTATTAAGTCGTGTTAAGTTAATATTAACTTCTATTAAGTAGTGTAAGGTCAGCAAGATGTCTTGTTAGATCTGTGTAAGAACAATTTGATTCGTTTTCAATCATATTTTGTCGTGCTAGTCCAGTGTCCCGTCGTGTTCACTCACTGTTAAGTCGTGTTAGGTCGTTGTTAAATTGTTTTAAGCTGTGTTAAGTCGTGACAGCTGGCTAGCAGGCTAATATGCTACAAATTCGATTCTTAAAACGCAAACACGTCCTGTGGATTCCTGCATTAATCTGTCACAAATTAAAACACGACACACGCCCAGCTCTATGTGTGTTGTCTCAGTGTGTGTGTGTGTGTGTGCTGGCTGGCTGGCTAAAAGCTTTCAAGCACATACTCATTGACGGGGCGGCCTGGTGACGGAACGGGGTTGGATTTAGAGGCGGGGAGGCTGCATTTTGAAATGTGCTCCCTTATGTTAATTAAGCTTCCACTTGCCAGCGCCAACTATTAACAAGAAAACCGCTGAGTGTGCCACTTCAGCCAAGCCGTAAGCCCAGCGAGCAGCCCGTCACCGTGCACTGAGCTTATCAAGCATACACATGCATGCAGGCACACACACACACACATATATGCATATATATATATATGTATACAGCATCAAAATCGCGTATACGACGCGTGGGCTGGCGACTTGCATTTGACAACTTTGCTGTTGCTGTTGCTGCTGTTATTATTGTGCATAATCAGTTTTGTTAAATCTACGCTAGATTAGCGCCTTATTATGTTATTAATTCATGTATTAAGCGTTCAATGGGCGTGGCCTCTGTTGGGGACAGCCGCCTGGCGACATCAAGGCCGCCATTTGGGTCCATTGTGCCGGGAATTTACATTCTTTTTTGTTTACTCTACCAACCCACGGCCCACTCGCTTATTTGTGTGTGTGTAGCGGGCCATAGATAAAGCGCATAAAAGATCAAAGACCTTGGCATAAAGCATCAAATAACGCGCTTGCCAAGCACCAATCGAGGCATGATAATGAAAACTGTTTTGCCGAAACCCTCAACGCGACGACGAATCCCCTAACAACGAGCCCCAACCCCCGCACGCAAACAAGGGAAACTTTTGCCACTGTCAGACATTTGACATGCGATTAAAACTAATTTGTCGCACACGCACGCGTGGCAGGGTCGTGCCGCCCACAACTAAATAAACAAAACTCATTTAAACACAATTTGCAAATGTAATTTACATTAGAAAATTTACAAATATAAAGGGCATTTGCTAGTCGATCAGTCTAGCCTAACCACAAGTAACATATGCCTGTTGCAAACAAGCATATAGAATATAGTTTGTTAATGAAAAGTGCGCAAAATTAAATTGAACAAGTCAGTAAATATATGAAAATCCATTGCATAACGAAAGCCTGTGACATGGCCAACAGCGAACAAAGGGCGGCTGGTCAAATGCCTGCCCAATTATGGCATAAACACAACATTTATTATTAATAGATGGCCCAAAGTCGATTAGATCAATTAGCAATTATGTGTGTGAGTGTGTGTGTGTGTGTGTGTATTGACAGCTGTGGCAGTTTCAATTAATTAAAGTAAATGCAAATTTAAGTGTGTGTGTGCGTGTGTGTGTGTGTGTGTGGTCCATGGGCAGCCGCTAATTGCAATCAGCTTGTGATCAAATAGAAATCTATATGCAAAGCACTGGACTAGGCAATTGGGGGCTGTTAATAAACGAACAAAGTGCTTTTACGCACACACACACGTAATCTAGACGATTGACACAGTTATTAAAAATGGCATTTGGAAATGGTATTCAAGGCATGCGAGGGCGACATCGACATACTTAGGCGCATAGTTTGACAGCAGGCGGCGAACGGACGCCAGTTGACAGCCGTGCAAAAGTGGCAGAGCCAGTCGATGGGAGCAGGAGAAGGAGGCGCAAGGGGTGGAGAAGGAGCAGTAGGAGCACAAGGCAGCAGCCAGCAGGGTGCAACCCATGTCGAACGCGCCAGCAGCACTCGAACGGAAAAGGAAACAGTCGTCGAGATTTCCTTGAACAACATGGCAGGCAGCTAGTGCTTGGGTGTGTCAGGAGGCGACGCTAAGGAATTCAATTAGGCAGATGAGTGTGGGCGGGGCTGAACGATGAGCAGATAAAAGTGTTGCCAGCTCAAAGCAAAAGCAAAAGCCAAAGACATTTCTGACACTTCACATATGAGAGGGGCATAAAGTGACTTAGCATTGGGGCTAAGCTGACTTGCAATTGCCCTAACCCCTCCTCACACACAAACACACACATACACACACACAGCAGGCCTGCTGATGCTGCTGATCCTTTTGGCGATGGCATTTGTAAGTTGCTCTTGCCGTCGAGTATGATGGCTTAATGGCAAAATCTCAATACGTCTTTGCACTTTGCACTCGCATTTTGATTGGCGTAACCAGCAAAAGTTGAATGCGGTCGAAAAGTTACCACAACCGAGACTGTGAGGTAGACGGCGGCTTACAGAGGAGAGGCCAACCAGACAGAGACAGAGACACAGACACTGATGTTGATGAAGCTGACAAGACCAAGGCTAAAACTATTGCACTGTGGATTACTTATCAGAAATTGTTTAAAACAGCCCATTTCTGTTAAAACCAAATAACAGTTGCTTCTGTACATTTCCAACGAACTTAACAGCGACGGATATCAATATGTTCTCTAACAGAAATATGCAATAATGCATTGGCAGCACAATGTTATTTTTAGTAACAGAAGTGAAAGCATAAGCACATAAATTACCGCGTTATTTAACATAATTGAATGCCATGCCTATAACTGCAATGTTAGCTTATTTCGTTTTATGTTTCTTAAATGCAAAACCCTTACATATCTGTAAAGATCATTTAACAGAAATGAATTATTTTACAGTGCTATACATGTATACAATGCTATCCAACAGTCATGTTAAGCTAAAGCTGTTAAGCTAACAGAGCTGTGACGAGTGCATTTTGCTGAATTGCAACTACTTTAAAAGTTTCTTAGTCATGCTCTATGCTTGAGCAACTCATTTATGCCACTCAAATTGTAAATTTTGCCCATGGTGCACTATCAGAGTCAAAGTTAGACTAGCTTGTGGAAGCATTCATCATTCATGTTCTGAATTGCAAGCAATTTTCTCATGCTTTTTGTTTGTGCAGCAAATTTAGCTGCATACAGGCGCACAATATCTTTTGTGTGTGTTCGTGAGTGAGTGTGTGTGTGTGTGTCTATGTGTGTGTGTGTGTGTGTGTAGTACAGCAGATTATACCGTTAGTTCAGAGTCTGTCGTCAACGCGACGCTGAAGTCAACTGAACCGTTTTAATTGCTGCATAAATATTTGTTTAAAATTAGCTCATTGTGCGCTGTTCGCAGCTCCATTACCGGCTAGGTGCAAGGGGGTGTGGCCTGTCTATGTGTGTGGCCTTTGTGTGTGAATGTGTGTGAGTCAGTCAATTATATAATTTATTTATCTATAATTAGTAAGCAGTCGCTCCGCTGCAGCAAGAACTCGCTGCAGCTAAGCAGCTCGCCTGTCTCTCTGTCTCTATACTACTCAATCTCTGTCATGCTCGCTCTCGCTCGCTCTTGTACATCCCTTTGCTGCTGCTGCTGCTGCTTATTGAATTGCAACTTGCCCCAAGCCGCACGGCGCTTTGTCTGGCTTTGTGGCCGTCTCTCGATTCTGAGGTTCACTTATTTATGGCCATACTTGAGCACAAACTCTTCTGCTAGCTATCGTAATGCCATTCAAGCGTCCGCTTACTGCACTCAATTGGGATTTCAACTGCAACTGGGTCCCTCCCTCCTCCCCCAACCCCCTTTTACTATCTTTATGGTTAGCCCTTAAATCAGCAGCGTGGCGCAGTTGTGGCCACACCTGCCTGCTGCCTGCACCTGGCCACTGTTTTGGGCCTGAACACATATTACTTAGCGTTGGCAAAAATTAATTTCGACCTGTGTGCTTAGCTTAGCTTGCACACACTCACACACCCACACACACAGCCACACACACACGTGTGCCTATTATGTGCCAAAGTTTGCCTAAAAGCCCAACCACGAGCCTTGTTCGCAACTGCAACAACTACATGACTGTCATGACTGGGCTTTAAAAAACCGCAACTAGTTTCGAAATTTTGCAATTTTATCAGCATCAACTTTTCGTTTTATATCTCTGGCACATTGAGATGAAAATCCCAAAATTTTCCATTAGTTAATTGTGTTATTCATGAGCTAGAAAAGTTTCAATTTGCCAGTAGTTGATTGTTTTGCTTATCAACTGCACAAATTACGATTTCCCTTTAAGTCCATTGAAAGGAATTAATTTCTCACATTCACCCGCTTTTGTGAGTTTCACCCTAGCCGCAATTCCACGGTATCACGAAAATGCAACAAAACGGATGCCCCAAAAAGTATGCTATGCTAATTTCTAGGAAATTAATGTAAATTTGTTATTCTATGTCAGAATATGGTTGAGTGCTTGGGTTTTAAAGTGCAATGCAATATTAAAGAGCAGCAGATAATAGGTTTTAGTGTAAATATCTGCTTAGTTATTGTGCCCTTAAATGTATGCTATACAAATTGTTGGAAGGATGGTTAAGTGGAATTTGGGCAAAGTTGGTTCCGAGAACTCGTTTGAAACGTTTTCTTACTAAGCAAACGAAATTAAGGAACACATTAGATAATAGATAATAAAATAATACATAAACATATGATACAAATTATTTCACGGCAAGAGACTCTCTCTCTCTCTCTGATCGACAAAAATTAGTTGAGTGTGCCAAGCTAAACAGAGTTCAATTGCCAAGCACTTCGTGTTCCCATATTACCACGCAATCAACTTTTGGCTGAATTTTCAGCTACCCGACAGGTAACAAATGGGTTGCCACCAAATACGCTCGGTAGGGTTGTCGCACAGTGTTTCGTTTAGCAGTTGCTGTTTGCATAGCTCTTGCTCGGCGCGCGGATAAGTTCAAAATGTACACAGATGTGGGCTTGGTCTTGGGATTGAGTGTGCGGTAATGCTGAAAGTTGCACTTTTACAACACACACACAAACAAGTTAGTGAGGGGCGGCTGGGGGGTACTACTGCAGCTTGTTGCTCCCTAATGGTGGGGGATGGGTGTCGCAGGGGGGGGTTGCGGCAGGCGCCAGACACGAGCAGCATAAGTAAACAAGTTTAGTATAATCAACGTTGCAGAACACAAAAAAAAAAAACAAGAAGTGTTGCATGCATATCCGCTTACATGACACAAAAACATACACACACACACACACAGGCGAGCACAAAAGGGATATAACGCATATATATGTTTTTATTAGTATGCTTTTGTTGCGCTGCATTTGGGGGCTACTTGAGCGGGTGCCCAGGATTGTATATATATAAATATATGTATGCCGGCTCGCGGCGTCCATAAAACCATATTACCTCTGATTTACGCTAACACTAGCACAACACTAACACACACACACGCACACACACAGACAAGCTCATCTGTTCATCAGCGATGCAGTCAGTCGGTGGCTGTGGCTGAAGTATGGAAGGCTGGCGAGCTGCTTGGCGCCTCGCTGCCGCAGCAGCTCATTGAATGTGTTTTTATGTGCTCTAGCAAAGGGTATTTATCAATTGTAAGTTTATGTGTAACGCTCTGCTGCTAGATTTGAACCAGCGACCTCTCGCTTCTTAGCGTTGCGGCCGAACCATACCAAGACCACGTTTTGGTGCTCAAATCGAACCGTAAAGGAAGCTGCAGCAAAAGCTTTGAGCTTCCTTTTTACGCTTAGAATATTGGGTTTCTCAGCAATCAGCGCAAACATTGCCTGTTGTCTGGCAAGGGTATTCAATCGTCGGCTTTACGTAGTTAACTGACCCTGTTTGTTTCATATTAATTTTTTATTGAATAATGCTGGGTTTTACCCGCTCTACGGCTTTATTGCCGACTCTTTCGTGCAGCTTTCAACGCTGTGGGGCAACTTTATTCAATTTCTGCGCTGCTCATGTGGAACATGCTTACAGTTCAGGTATGTGTGCGCGTATGTGTGTGCGTGTGTGTGTGTGAGAGAGACTGACAAGCGCTGCCGTGTAAAATGGCCAACAAATTGCATGTACTTAGGACATTCACAAGCTGAAGCAGAAACAACAAATGAGCAGCATCAAGTAAAACATTTTGGTAGTTGTTTAAAACCGTCGAGGCGAGACAACCGCAGACAGCGTGTGGCTTCACGCACACCTGACTCTGTGTGTGTGCGTGTGTGTGTGTGCCTTTTTATAGCCGAGGCGGCAACAAGCACATAAAATCTGACACGACAAAGGCTACAAAAGGACTCACAGCACGGAAATAAACAAAGCCACAGAACGACAAACGATTTGCAACATTTTTTCACTTACACCTGTTTTTTTGTTTTTTTTTTGGCGCCGGCGCCCAACGTGGGTCGCTGTCAAAAGTTCCCCAAGAAGCAGCTGAGCCCTACCTACCGCCGACTGTGTAAATATTTTGCATAAAATATCAATTTCATATGCATAAGCCGGATATGAGCAGAAGTCTCGGCAACTTAATGAAATTGAAATCGCAACATGCTGATTGCAGAAACCAGAAACCAGAAACCCCCAGCCACGCCCAGGGGGTGTACTGTCAAGCAAATAAAAATGAACAAGTGAAACTTTATAAATTGTTTAATAAGTTTTCTCTTGCTGCTGCCTGCGCTCAAACACACACACAGGACATTCGTCTCTCGCCTGGACATACGTCAAGTTTTGCTTTGGCTCTTCTTGCATAACTCGAGGCCGCGCTCCTGTGATTAATGTGGTTTGCGGTGGATGCCTCGCAGCATTTTGCCTGCCCACGAAATTTGTATAAATCTGCCGCCACGGCCTTATCTATAGCCGGACCAGGGCGTGGCTCATGCAAATGATGGCTTCAAAGTTACCAAAAGAAAAAAAGTGGCGACCCAAAAATGGGATCACAGACAGCACGAAGAGTAATTGAAGGCATTTAAGATGACATTAAGCCGAAAAAAGGTTCAAGACAACGCACCAAAAATTCTTCCCAGCCCCCAACCATCGATTGTAAACGCATTAACCCGAAGCGCGGCACTTGGGGGCAACATTGACGGGGTGCTTGAGGTTCTGGTTCTGTTTCTGGTTTGGTCCTTCGGATTTACTTGTTGAGTTTACTTTGTCTGGCCACTCGATTGAATTACGCGCGCATAAAATGAGCTCCGAAATGAGTTGCGACAGCCGCCAGGGACGGAATGCGATTGGGGACTTTAGACCCAGCTCCACATCACACGCTGACCTCAAGGACAAGCTGCCAGCTGATTGCCGGGCACGCTTAATTGTCAACTAATAGGTTTTTCTTGTTGTGGAAAATTATCGCAAAACAATCGCGCCACTAAAAGCTAAATTGAAAAAAGAGGAGAGAGCTTAGCTCAAGGTACGAATAAGAGATACTCTGTTGCCGAGATGGGTATCTATAAGCTCGAAGCTTCAGTAGCCAGAAAGTATCTCGATTCATATACTAGCTAGGCTAGGTAACTTCATACCATTCATCTATATCCCCCAATATACCCACGTCTTGGCATAGTCTACAGGGTATAATCAAGTGGCAGCTCTCCAAAAAGCATTTCGTTGACTGCTTATCACTTATCGGTTGCAACGGCAACAGTATTTGCAGCTGTTGCAACTGTTGCCGTTGGCATTGGCAGCGCAGTGGCAATGCCTGCGAATAACTGTGTCAAGGCTTTGGGGCTGCCGGGGTTAAGCGGGCGTCGAAAATGGGAAAGGGGGAAGGGGAGGGAACGAAACAAGCTGCCAGGCGAATGAAGGGCGCTGCGACGCGCTGCTTTTATAAATATTAATTAAAACTAAAAGAAAATCTGCTGCAAACAAAACATGGCTCGCGGCTGTGTTTATGCTGTTCAGCATGTAAATTTATATGCTGCATGCCACGCCCACACACACAAACACTATTATTGTGGGCAATTCCAATCAGAAACACAGACACAGACACACAGACAAACACACATTATCGTAAGCATATCACGTTTTCCAGTTAACCGCCGGCCATAAATATTTCAGGCACAATTTGCTGGGCGTTGACAGCTTCAATTGGCCAAACCTTACTCATGCCACGCCTTAAGCTATATAAACCATAAGCCAAGTCTGAACCAGGCATGGCTAAAACGCGTCCAGCTCTGCTCAGCCGCTGCAACCAGGACGCAGATGCCGCTGGCCACAAATCGTGAACGTATGGCCGAAGCGAACTCTTTTAACTCCATTTGCCCTTTTGGGTCCTAGATCTTTTAGATTCCCCGAGATTTCTAGTTGAAGCAAGAAGGTCAAAGAAAATTGGATTACTTTTTGCTGTTATAATATATTCCATATCTCTTTCCACTAAGACCCATTGCACAGTTAATTAGCCAAGCATATTGTGCATTTTAAGTGCTATTATTTTATTCGCACCTTGTCAAGTCCACTTCACAAAGCTAAATTCAATATAGTTCATGTTATTATTTAATCAAAAACACCTGCACACACGGGATTATGTCAAATGAATTGAAATCAAAGAAAACAAACGGGCAAATCAAATACAAAACACAAATACTTAAATATAAACTTAATAGCCTTGATATCAAATACAAATACAAATAGCAAAATGTGTGCTCTAAGCAAATAGACCAGATACTCTAATTGAGCACGACCTGTGCGCACATATAAAGGTATTTTTGGTGGCAATAAGAGATACAATAAAAGGTCTATATATATCTATTAGTAGCTAGGGTCTAATTGCTGGCCACGTTTAAGTTGGGCTCAGTCAAATTAGGCACTAATTTGTAGAAATTGCATGCAATTTGTGCCTGAACACTTTTTACTGCTTCTATATATACCCTGTAGCAATTAATAGAGGGTAAAAATGGGTGTTAATAAAGTCAAGCAGTTGTATGGGAGACTCTAGAGAAGAAATATGAGTCTGGATAGTAATAAAGTCAGGCAATTGTGAGATTCTGGTGAAGAGATTCGCAAGTCTACATTGTCTGTAATATCTGTCCTTTGTGTTCCCTAGAGATTATACTATAAAGAGATTCTTCATTTGGGACCTAGGTTCTCTTGTATTACATAACATCTTGTGAAAACTTTCTAGCCTTAATACTTAATAGGAAATATTGGCATAAGCACACTTAAACATGTCCCAACTCAGGGCCAATTAACTTAAGTTAGAGCAACTAACAGATGCGGAGGCTCAGTCCTGTCGGTAGGCAACCTTTCAAGCCCTGTTACAGGGTATTTACAAGTTGGCCTGAACGCTTACTACTTTCTTAGTTACTTTTGGAGCTAGTTACTGTCTCGTTTATTCTGCTTATGTTTGCCAACAAGCAGCAAGCGGCAAGCGGCGCGCTGCAGCCAGGCTTTTGGGGGTGAGGTGGGCAGCGGGAAGAAATTGAAATTCATGGGATATGCCGTAAAATAGGCAAACGTGCTCATGCATGCGTTGCCGTTGCCGTTGCCGTTGCGTTTCTCTCGAGCGGAATTTGTAAACTGAAAGTATGCAACAAGAGCAGCAACAACAACAACAACAACGACAACAACAACAACAACAACAGCGAAGACAACAAATAAGGCAACAAACAGGTAAAATAAGTAGCAAAGCTATGTGAGCTGCCGTCTGCGCTTTGGCCATTAGCCTGCGGCTCCAGCTCCAGCCTTGACTTGGGCTTATGGATGAGCATGCGGATGCGGATGCGGATTGCGGATGCGGATGAGTCGGGACATGGAAGCTATGGCTGGACCAGGTGAGCTGCCAGGCTCGTAACGTTTATGGCATGCGGCCGGAATGTGCTGCGCCAGTTTGTGGAATTTTACGTGTTGCGGAATTTTTAGTAACCAACTCAGCCGAGATTTGGCAGCGACGAGTGGGTCGAGCCACAGTGTCAAACGGAGTCAAACTCCAGCCAAGTCGTTGACTGCCTGTCTATCTGTATTGTGTGTGTATGTGTGTGTATGTGTGTGTATGTGTGTGTTCTGGAATTTTATTATTAAATTGCGAGCATTTGCACATGCATTGGATTTCGTTTTGGTCCCTCGAACCGTTGACAGGCCGTCATTTTTCCCGGGCACAATGGATAACAGGATTATAAAACGAAATAACAAGCAGCTTTTGTCATGCATCATTTGTTTTAGTCCAACAGTTGATTTACGTCTGCTGCAGTGTGTGTGTGTGTGTGTGTGGTCGCAGGTGCACAAAAATAAATAGCTGTTGATTAATATTGGCTGACCACGCCCCATTACGCAGCTGCACACAAATATTGAACATTTACAGTCAGCAGAAAACGTGCAAATGCTGCGTCAAAAGATAAAAGTGAGCGCACAAGTTGAAAATAGTCGCAAACACACACAACCACAAATACACACACAAAATATGCGTGTCCTCTCTGTGTTTGTGTGTGTATTTAAAAGTTGAACAAAATGAAAAACCGCAGAGACAGGAGCAACAGGAATAGCAGCAACAGATTTTTTGTTGCGGTTCGTTGAGCACATAATAATTCCATCAACAGCAACAACAGAGACAACAACAACCAAAACAACAACAACAGCAACAACAGCAACAACAACAACAACAGCAACAGCAAAAACAGAGACAACAACAACATCAAATGGCGCTAGCAAAACGTTTAGCACGCCACTGAGATAACAGCTTGAGAGCAAAAGCGTTGGCAGCGCCGTCAGCGTCAGCGTCAACGTCAACGCCAACGGCACTTTGCCATATCTACAGCTGCATTTTGTGTGCTGTTGTTTTTTTGGTCAGTTTACCGTGGGCAAAATGTACGCATAAATTAAGAAATACCCAAAACAAAGCAAATTGTAGATTCAGCAAAAGAGAAATATCAAACAAATATGCAAACGTGAATGGAACGGCATTCAGCTTAGCAGCTGGCCTGTTAAGTTAACATAGCAGCTATTGCTTCAACATTACAAGATCTTCTAATGTTGAGTTAACATAAGAGAAGACTGTGAATGGAACTGCATTCAGCTTAGCAGCTGGCATGTTAAGTTAACATAGCAGCTACTGCTATGCATTAGAAGATCTTCTAATGTTGAGTTAACATAAGAAAAGACATATGCCTTAACTAATAAATGTTACCGAAACAAAAGCTGTTACACGTAGGCTAATTAACATATGTAATGTTCAAATCGAAATAGATTGCTGTTAAAAGAGAAACAACTCTTAATCATTTTAAGGCCAAGTTTCTGGCACACTTAACCCACGGTGCTGAGGTCGCTAGCAGGGAAGCACTAAATTGGACAACAGGACGTATGAGTAATGGCCTTTTGGTTACCAGCAAAGTGGCTGGGGCGCTGATGATGCCGCCAAGCTGCTTGGAGTGTTGTCTCGCTTCGTTTATTTTTCGGTAACATTATGTTGCAATTTTGCATATATACTATCTCTGATATATATATATATTTTTTATTTTGGTTAATTTAACTTGTTGCCATCAAGTTGGAAATAAAATAAATTAGTTGCTTCAGCTACACTCGCGATTCACCTACGCCAACGCACAACAGTATGCTACGATTAATTTCATGTTTACATCTACATGCGTATGTGTGTGTGTACATGTACGCATATATTTACATTTATTTGATGCGCGCTGAACTTTTGTAGGCAGGGAGGGGGCACGGGAGGAGGAGAATTGCCCAAACTTTTCTAATTAAAAATGTATGGCATGCAGAGTTAATGGGCTATTGGACAGGGCAGATGTTATTCGTATTCCACATGCCCTCTTCAGCTTCTTCTTCTTCTCCTTTTTTTGCCTATGAGTTTCAATAGAAATTACATTAATTAATTTTTAAATAAATTCGATGCATAAATTAACATATACATATATCTAACAGCACAAACGGCCGGCAGCAACAACATGGCTCAAAATATTTGCTCTGCGTGCATTGAACCGAGTCTTAAGTTGGCTAATTAAAATGCTGCTTAATTCGCTTTTAACCGGCTGGAAATTTGTGTACTTGGTGGCATTTTAATTGACCAGAAGATGGACAAGCGCTTAGCTACGGCGAATGAAGCTGCAAATTGATTGCAGGTCGAGTTAAATTACCGCAAAGTTTAATTAAAACAAGCTGAAATAATCGAACAGCTACTCGAATACACTTCCCAACACACTTGAAATTTCAACTTTACACCAGCATAAAGAAATCTTAACAGAATGGCCTTATGAAGTCGGAAAATGTTAGCGTTCTGTTAACAGTCCCCTCCCCCATTGGGGTAGGGCATCAAAATGCCACTATGATTGACTGTTAAACCGTTTTAATGTCCGTGCTCTGCTGTCTGTTTAAGTGTTTGTACAATTTTAGCATAATTGCAGCCACTTGGCAGACATCCAAATTGCGTTGTTTTGCCCGTTTGCCGGTTCTCAAATAGTTTCCTTAATTGGCAGCAGCCACAGATTTATGCTGCGACATATATGTAACTGGCAAGTATGTGCTTCTCTCTCTCTTTCTCTATATATATATATATATATCACTTCTTCAATCTATTTGGAATGTAAATTTGCTCAGCGAAGTGGCAACAGCTGAGCTGTGCGAAGCAGCCACAAAGTCGGACTTTCGTTTCTACGACTTTAGTTTTAGTTCTCTTTCTATTGTCTGCGTGCGGTACTTAACTTTAGCGATTCTTTTGCCAAATGATGTATGCATATGAGTTCGTATAAATTACATACTATATCTATATCTATACGATGTGGAATGCAAGCAACGGCTTACAGCTTTAAGAAACAAAGTATTTCAGACTTCACTCTTCGCCCAATTCTTTGACATTCGATATGCGCATCTACAATTAATTGCATGTGCTGCATATTTGAACACAAAATTTCATTCAATTTCCAATTCGATTTGTCTCGTATTCCAATTGGCTAACATAATATTTAAAATTCACTTAATTAAACAATTTACACAGCTGAAAATAATCGGCAAATTGCGCAAATATTAAACATGTCACTTAACATAGGCTCGCATCATTCGGTTATGCAGAAATCATGAATTATTGAATGAATGTGCAAATATTCGAGGTGCCTTTTTTCATTTGTTGTACATTTCCCATTGGGTTTCCGGCCACGCCCCGTTGCGTGGTAACCATTACCGACACTCGCTGAATTTATCTATGCATTATTAATTATCCAACTATTTCGATTGGTATGCTCTCGCTCCCTTTGCCAAACGAAATGCACAAATATAGTTCATTATTGGGCAATTGGACTAAATGGCCAGATGCCAGACTATTCGAAATGTGTGAAACGCGCGTTGTCTGTTTATGAGTCCGCAAGGACTGTAAATCAATTTTGCGCTTACTTAACAAGTGCTGTACAATGGCAAACTATGGCAAGCTTTTATCAAAGCAAAGGCTTATGTAAAGGTTTCTGTTATTGATACACAGGGAATACATGGGCTGTTAGCATAAGCGAAAGATGTTACTTTAACAGCTGTTAATGAGAGCAGGGGTATACTGTTAATTACAAGCTGTTAAGCTTGTTTTTTTGCTTTATCAATTCTAATTAGATTCTCTGAACACGATTCACGAGTGTTTTTATTTGCAACTCATGTTAAATATTGTTGTGATAGTTGTAAAAAAGGCTGCAAAGTTTTCATATTAATCCCGACGCTTTTTCTTAGAGCTTATGACACGTACTGAGTTAATTATTTCCATAGTCGGTTGCAGACATACATTGCGTGGGTGTATGTGTGTGTGTGTGTATGTCTGTCTGTCCGCAAACAATGTATGTTTATTTGCGCAGATGCCACATAATCGTATGCATAAATACAACATATTTGTGTATATACTTATGTATCTGATGTTTGCATAATTGCCACAGAGTCAAGTAGATTGTGCGTGGAGATATGAAACGTATAATTGAAAGCAAATAAGAGCTCACGCTTTGCATATGCAGATTTTCCATAACTTCTGACGCAATTTGCAACAATTTTCCAATACATAATGCCAATAGCTAGTTCTTAGATAAGATTTAACACACACAATATTGCAGGGGAAAATGTAAAATATAAATTGCATGACAATTTGCAAAATAGACATGTTTTTTCTACTTACTTATGGTTAGAGGAAAGTATTTTGGTTAAATTCAATGGAATAATATTACAAATTGCATTTGTGCGCGAGGAGAAAGTCATTGTTAAATGAAAGCAGAAATTGCGTCTAAAATGGCAATGGACCAAAAAGCTTTTAGCTTGCAAAAAAAAAAATATATATGTGCGCTTAAGTACTGAAAATGTTTGAAAAATGATTTTGCATAGAAATTCTGGGTGCTGTGTGTGTGCTGTGTGTGTGTGTGTGTGTGCTGTGTGTGTGTGCTGTGTGTGTTGTCTGTGTGTGTGTGCTGTGTGTGTTGTGTGTGTTGTCTGTGTGTGTGTGCTGTGTGTGTTGTGTGTGTGCTGTGTGTGTGTGCTGTGTGTGTGTGTGCTGTGTGTGTGTGTGCTGTGTGTGTGTGTGCTGTGTGTGTGTGTGTTTTGTGTGTGTGTGTGTGTGTGTGTGTGTGTGTGTGTGTGTATGTGTGTGTGTGTGTGTGCAACAATGAGCATGAAAAGCTATTTATTTTATTCAATATTTAAGTCAAAAAATGAAAAAAAATGTGTATTAAGTTAAAAAAGTGAAGTGACGCATGACTTGGTGCAAAATTCTTGTGTGTGTGCTCGTGTGTGTGTGCGTGTGTGTGTATAGATTTTAACTGTTGTACATTACAATTTTGGGCTCCATGCTGGATTTATGCGTCTTCGTTGATTTCATTGGGACCTGCCCTGGCTGCCCTGCCCGGCGCTTCTCTCCTCGTCAATATTCGTTTGTCTCTGCGACTATTTCGATATCGGTAACGATAACGATTTCGATAACAGCGATAAGTCGATAACGCTCGTTGATATGCTGCCCATTCAAGTTGACTTTTTGTGCGTTGAATTTAATTGGATATCAGCCGCAGTTGTTGTTGTTGTTGTTGTTGTTGTTGTTGACTTTTTCGGCACTTCATTTCACAACATTTGCGTTCCGTTGGCTTTTTATTTACTTTTAATTCAGTTTTTATTATATTTTGTGTGCTTTTTTTGTCATGTTGCAGCTCAGACGAAACCGTTGAATTGTTGAAAATTGTTGCTGTTATTGTTTCTGCTCGCTTTGGTTGTTATTTGTTTGTTTTGGTTTTTTGTTTTTAGGTTGTAATTAAGTTACAAAAAAGTTGTTGGTGTTTATTCAATTGGATTGATTTTTGATATTATGTACTAATAAAATGCATGTAAGTCAGTCCGTCGTTTCACAAATTGTTTGCCGTTGAGCTGTAACTGTAATATGCATATAAGTAAATACATATTTATATATATACATATATGCATAAGTGCCACACTAACACACACACACACACACACTCACACACACACACACACACATGCAAGCAGCCCCTGCAATTAACAACAATTTAGAAACTGAATTGCTGCAGTTAGCCAAAGTTCTCTTAACAATTGCGCCTGTGACAAGCCACACACATACCCCTACACACACACACACACACACACACACATTTGCACACACATTTGCACACACATCTCGCATTGCAGGCGCCATTTCAATTGCTTATTGCCCGCTTCCGGCCAAAATGCTGGCGTCTATGGGTCTCAGCTCAACTGCAGCTGCATTTTTATGTTGCCTGTAAGCCACGCCTACAAAACGCAGCAATTTCTCAAGCCATTAGGCACGCTTACCCCCCACACACACTCCCACACTCTCACACACACACTCGCACACACACATGCTCCAACGCACTGCACTTGATGCTCAGCCATTAATTTTTGGTTGCATTTGTTGGTTGTTTGTTTGTTTGGTTTTTCCGACTAGTTTTGGGCAATTTTTTAGCTTCGGTTTGGTTGACGATACGTGGAATGCGTATTTTGATGCTCCAAGTCCAAGGCGTGCACAGCGCTCGGCGCTCAGAGGAAAAGACAACTTGATCACAGCATGGAAAATGTTCAACTGACCGAAGCGGGAGCCAGCTGCCACGCTTAGCTGTGCCAGCAGCAGCAGTAGCAGCAGCAGCAGCAGCAGCAGCAGCAGCGGCAGCGGCAGAAGCAGCAGCAGCGGCTGCCGCTGGCTTTATCAGTTCGTCGAGCTCGTGCGGAGGCGCCTCGTCGTCGGGTATTGGCTCGTGCGGCGCCTCGGCTCGGCTTTTCACTCGCTTTTGGGGCCGAGCCGTGGCAAGCAACATGTTGGACTCTGGCGCAGCATCCTTGGGTGTTGCCTCGGCCATGCTTTTTCACTCAATGCGTAGCGTCACGTGTTGCACGCTTGGAGTGAAAAGCTGTGCGAGTGTGCGTGTATGTGTGTGTGTGGCAGGTTGAGCTTTCACTCAATGCTTGCCACTTGCATTTTGTTTATGGTCTGGCCAACGTGCGCTGCTAATGTGGCAAGCAGCTCGACATGCCGCTATCTCGCTGTTTGTGCTGTTGATGTCCTGCCCCGCCCCCCCGTGCCACAGTGGCAGCGCATAACGGAAATTATGTATGTATGCTGATGGATGCGTCGAGTTGTTTCGATATGGTTATTGGATATGGCAAGCAGATTCATTATTTGCCCCCGCGCCGCCAACACAAATATTTTTCCTTTCAGCTGTAAGTTTTCATCAGGCATTTGGTAATCCAAGACAGCACCTGGCCCTCTGTGTGTGTGTGTGTGGAGTGTGTGTGTGTGTGTGTGTGTTTGTGTGTGTGTGTGTGTGTGTGTGTGTGTGTGTGTGTGTGTGTGTGTGTGTGTGTGTGGGTGTGTCTGTGTGTTAGTTGTAACATGCTAAGGCGATAGCATTGGCAGAACTTTTTGGATGTACTCGCAGGTGCATTCACACATGAGCGCCCAGCTACATAGTTCGGAAATTAGAGTAATGCGACGCAGCGGGGCGAGGGGCTGCGAGGGGCTGTGAGAGACTGTGGGCGGCACAGTGGGCGTGGCAACTGAGCCAGAGTTGAGACAAGGTAATGCAATTATAAAATGCTCGCAGCCAAAAACTCATTTTTGGCAATAAGCACACGCAATTTGTAAAAGTGAAATAAGTGACACAAGAAGTTGCAGTTAGTCGCTCTTTGAACAGTGCATTGCCACGCCCAGTGCACCCTTCAACGCCCCTTCGCTGCGAATTACAGCGTCTAGTTGGCAGCACAATGGACCTACGGCAATGTACTATGATTATATTTATGATTTTGATGCTCATAATTCGTTCGCTTTGTGCATTTTATTAATAAAGTTTGCCGGCTGGAAAGGTCCCAGTTGCTTGTCTGGAAATGCGAGAGTCGAGCACAAGATATAGCAATATATACTATTATATAGATACAACTAACTATATATATGTATGTGTGTGTATGTGTGTGTGAGTATGTACATGCTGCATATGCGAGTTGTTCTTTAAGTGAAAGTTTCTGCTTACTTTTAAGCTGCGGTTCCGGTTCTACATAAAAAACTTTACATTCCTCTTCATGTTCTTAACTTACAAGCTTTTTAGTTCCATCCCATCCTCCCTCTCTCTCTCCATGTTTAACAAATATTTAAACTTTCGAGCTGCGTTTAAAATGTTGCTTATTGAAACATTTTCCAGCATTGATTATTTTATTCGGTTAAGTTGCCAATCAAATTGTATATCAGTTGGCAACTTTCTCGGCAAATGTTTAAAAACTTTTCGTATCTGTTAGTTCACAGAATGTTCGTTGAAAACTTTAATAGAAATTCTATGAAATGTTAGTTGGCATTTCAATAGAATGTAATGTTATTGCTATGCTAAGTCGCTGTAAAGCAACAGAATGTTCAGTGCTCAGAAATGCATGACGTTAGGAACTGTTAATGTGGTTTTTACAGATGTTAATGAATAACTGTTTAAATAACATATGTTAGCAAGTTTGAAGCCTGTTTAAAAGATTTATATATATATGTTTGTACATATGCCAAATTTTATTGAAAGTTTTGTGCAATTAAACTATTCCTATTTTATCAAAATACATTTCATGCCCAGTTACGTTAGTCGAAGTCCTGTAAATATTCAGTTTTGATCGTTTTGGCCATGCGGCGGCGGTCCATTCTGGCCACGTGGTGGTCCCTGCTGTCCGGCGCTTTGCTTCAGAAAACCGGAGTTTAATATCTGACCCAAATGCTTACCGGGCATTTGCGGCATCTCTGGCATCTGCGGCATAGAGGCCTACATAACCACACAGGAGAAGCACATTGTTAGATCTCCAGCTACGATTACCCATTTGGGTTTTCCCACTCACCAGGGCAACGGCCAGCATCAAGAAGAATATGCCAAATAATGCGAACTGCTTCATAGTGAAAATTGTTACTGATTTCCGAGTGCACATTCTACGCTTTTATATACTCAGTCCGCGCAGCTGAGTTATCAACAGAAAGCAATCAACATGCAATTTAATGAGCTCCCAAAAAGATACACACAAACAAAAGCGTAATTAAAGCTTGATGCAAACCGATTTGTTAGCCAACTTTAATTTCTATATGGCGTGTCAACTGAACAAAATACAAATTTGTACAAAGGCAGCAAAGTAATTATATTCAATTATTTCTAATAATATGATTAATATTTAAACTATAGATAATTCGGCATTAACTTTAGGCTTTGGACTATCCGTTCCCTGTCATCATAGCAATTATAAAACTGATTGCCCTTTCAAAGCTAGATAGAAACAAACTTCCCTTCTCCCTTCTCACTTCCCTTTAAGATCGTTCTATTGATATTATATATATATGTTTATTATCATATAAGTACAATATATCGTACCTTTGCACAACTTTCTTGGCTTTTGTCAAGCACTTTTTTCGAACTCTGTTAAATGGAATCATGTCAGTTCTTTACAGTAAATAATTTTTAGCATACTTTTTGTGGCGACAAGCTCATAAATTTTGTGGATAAACAACCCATACGGGAAAGTCAAAAACAAGCCAGATATCCATTCACACACATTCACACACAAAATACCCAATTTATGAGTCATAAATTGTGGGAATACGAATATTAGTTGAAAATTGTACAGCAATTTTGGGCGCAAAATGTTAACTGGTTAAAGAGGCCAACGAGAACTTGGCCAGTTGCATTAAGCCGAACGCAAGGCTGTTTCACCTTTATTTCTGGCAAACCCTCTTGAAATGTCACCTGCGGCTGTGCGAAGCAATTTCGCTTAGGCGCCGCTGTGCAAAAATGCCTTCAATTTGAGATTAAATTTTTCGCCAACGGTTTGCGCCAAACAAACAATTTTCTAGTTCGAGAATGGCAACAAAAGGTTACGCGACAGCCCCAACAGCCCGCGCCTCCCACGCCCCGCCCACCTGCTCAGCTACCCACAAGACCGCACACAAGTGGCCCCCAAACCCAATCAATGTGTTTCCGTGTGCCATGTGTGTGCGTGTGTGTTGGTTTTTCTTTTAGGGCAATAAATTTTCCTTTCGCTGCGAAATATGAATATTGAATATGCCTACAGTCAACCGTGCGCATAATAAACCGCAAGAAAAGCCAGCCCAATGACTGCTAACTGGCGACTGAAAGCCGTTGAGCGGAAAACTACTAAAAAAGAAGAAAGAAAGAAAGAAAGAAAGAGAAAAGACTAGCTCATTTTAAATTCCTAGCTAGAAAAGCACGTGTACGTACACTGCGAGAAATCAGCAAGGAGTATAAGAAACTTAGATACTTGGCCTAGGAATTAGCGAAAGGTTTGTAAACATAGTCATATAAAATGCAGGCTTACAGTGAGCTCTCGAATGTTAAACCTTACAGAATATAATACTTTATATACTATTTCTCCACAGTTCAAGTTCGCCTCTTCCAACAACTAGCTGTTTGAGCACTTCGTATTACTTCATCTTATTCTTATAGAAGTTTTTGGAAATTCCATTCACAAGGGTTTCCTTTTAGCATAAGTTCTGCAACTGATCCCATGTTAACTTAGACTGTTAACTACATAATATGAGGTTAACATAACATAACACTGTTAGCGTGGCTAACTCTACATATCATACATATAATTGAAGCATGAGAAAGACAAAACTCAATTTAATATGTAGGAGCTTTTTCTTAGCTTGAGGAGAAATCTATTACAGTAGAAGGATATTGTCTTAGCTTGAGGAGCAATCTATGAGAGTAGGAGAATATTGTCCTTAAAGTAACATCCGGTTACACTTAAATATAACAAGTTCTTGCATTTCGCTCAGTGTATTTGTATGGGAATTTTAGTGTCTGGCCTGCAGCCCTCATGTATACTTGTACATAGTGAATGAGATGAGTCGAGATGCTAGATGAGAGCCACTAATGAAGTTTCGGCTTGTCCTTTTAAGGACTGGGCTGCCTCATTGTTTGACTTTGCCGGCAAATGCTGCTGCGCCGTCGTTGTGCCTACAAGTCAGAGCTCACAATGTTTGCTCAGCCGACGAGTCCTGTTTGTGTGTGCGCGCGCGTGTGTGTGTGTGTGTCCTGTTGCTGTGTGTGCGGGCCTGGCATTTGCCTGCCCTGCTGGCACTCTATTTATTTATGTTTATAATAGGATTTTTATCAAAACTTTTCATTTTGCTTCTTTTTTTTTTGGTCAATTCCATTTTGTAATGAGCATTTAAAAAAGACAACAGCGACTTGCAGCCGCTGACCCGCAGCTGCTCTGGCGTTTGTCTTTTGACACGCCCAACGCCCCCGCCCCACACACACACACACACACACACACACACACACACACACACACACACACACACACCCAAACACACAAACACACACACAGAGAAAGCACCCGCAGAATGTGCGGCCAGGTCGAGTTTTTTATTTTTGTGTAGCTGTCGATTCACGCCGTCAACTTTTCATGTTCTACACCCAATGTTCTGGCCACTTATTATAATGTCGGGACTTGCTAACGCTATCGAAAAGCCCGCAAAACTAAATAATTGCCAAATATTTGAGCAAGTTTTTAAAGCGCATTCATCTCATTAGGGTTTCACACCCCGGCTTTTGCTTGTGGCTGGAACTCATTAGCCGCGATGGCTTCAAGCTGGTGTCTGTAACAAATACCTAGCTGGCTGGTCGCCTATTTCGACTGTCTGCACTGATTATACATTTACAAGCAAAAATTTCCACTTAATTCACTGCTTAAATATGCCTAATTTCATTTGCTTTTTCCTGGCTTTGCGCCAGGCACTTTGCCAAGCAGCCGCAATTAAAACAGTGTGGGGCCGCAAAGGAAATCAAAACCAATTGCACAGCATTTAAATGCTTTGAGCACGAAAGTCATGGACCTCAAGGACCAAACAGCATTCAAGAAATGAAAGTGGCAGCAACACGCAGAGCTCGGTATATAAGGAAATATAAAATTGTAATTCTATTTTTCGCTTGTTTAAGCAGCAGATTAAACAAGAGACCTTACTTGAATGTATGAGAATCACAGAGAAAGGCGAGATTTAGAAAGAGAGATAAGAGAGTGATTGAGAGGGCAACTGAGATGCAACTACTAAGTTAATGAGTTAGAAATTATGTCAGAAATGATTAAAGTCTAGTATGAAAATCGCATAGAAAGGCGCAGCGCAGCTCATTATAAATTATAGTAAATAAAATAACAGCTAAATAATCAGGGGGATTATGCTAGACTAATAGAAAGCAGCCTGAAGTAAAATTTTAATGATGAATTCCCCAAACAGAGATGCAAATGACGCGCCCACAAAATAGATACACAAACACAATTCGAAAAGCGAAATGCGAGGGGGGGAGGGAGGGCCAAGAGTAGGAGAGGGGGGATGTGAAGTAGATGGCAGTCAAATAATGACAAGTTTTCAAAGCATCATTAATCACGAAAAGTTCACAAGGACTTAATCCATGACAGAGCCACAGAACTAAGTAAGCCCAGCAGCTGGGGACACCGAGGCAAAAACCCGTCGAGCTGTCGATATTTGTTTTTCGGGGTTTCAGCCACAAATTAGAGAAAACTGACTGAAAGCTGCGTCTTATTCAGCCCCGAAAAACTTGCAGATATTCAAGTCTACTTTTTTATTTACTTATATCATTTGTGTGGCCGTGTGCAGGGGTGTACGAGTGTGTGTGAGTGTGTGGGAGTGTGTATGAGTGTGTGTGAGTGTGTGTGGGAGTGTGTGTGCGGTTGTGTGTTATAAAATTATGTTGCTCATATTTGTTTGGAATGCTTTTTTTGTTGTAACCGCAGCCAAGGGCTGGGCACAGTGACACACACACCACACACACACCACACACACACACACACACGCACACACACACATAGGACATTCCCTTTGTGCGTTGTCTCCTGCAATGTTGGCTTTCAGATCTGGCCAGGACCATGTCCAAGTCATGCAGATTGCGCTTGTTTGTTTTGCCAGCTGCCTTCTCTCGCTCACTTGGAATACTGTAAATATTTTTAATTCTTTGCCAGCGCCAAGGGCCAATGGCAATGGCAATGCGTTTGCAACAACAACAACAACAACAACAACAACAACAGGAGCGGGAGCAGAAGAAGGATAAGGAGCGTGGCGGCATTTCAGCTTTTAAGCTAAAGCTATGAAAATAATTTGGTCCTGAAATACTTGCGGCTCTTGCCGGGCAATCGGAATGCTTTTTGTGGTCCAAACAACGACAACGTTTGACGCTGACGATAGCAGCGTGTTGATTAAGCCAGGAAACAAAACAACAACAACAACAACACAAAAAATGAAAGGAACAAGGAAGAAGAAGAAGCAGCATAACTTACACGGCCAACGGGGCACATTGTAAGTCATCTTGGCGGGCAGCAAGTGGATAATAACCAGCGGAACTATGTGCATTTGTTTTATGCCGCAAACTAAATGAAACAACAACAAAAGGCAGCCGCGGCAGCCAACCAAAATGACAACGCACACAAGCTGAGGCCGTCGGCAAAAAAAAAAAAGAAAATCGCGAAAAATATAAAGAAATGGGGGCGGACGGAAATTGTGTGTGCACAGTGAAAAAGTTTGCCACGCCCAGCGCAGCAGCAGCAGCTGCAGCTGCGGCTAGAGTCAAGCGCCGGCGACGTCATCAGCTTCGCAGTTTCACGGCATTTTCGCAGCTGGGTTCTTTGCATTTTTGAGTGTCCCCCACACACACACACACACACACAGGAGCACACACATACATGCACTTAGCCGCGCGTCTTTGTGCCGCAGCCGCTTTGTCATTGCCGCTGATTCAACTTAAGAAATGCATAACTGCATTTTACATTTTCCCGCACAGCGCACAATGCGCCACCAGCTCCGTCTACGTTCGCCATTTGCCAACAGAGCGCTCGTGCGTGCAGCTGTTTGTGTGTGTGTGTGTGTGTGTGTGTGTGTGTGTGTTTGTTGGGGGCTGTAGACGGGACTAGCCCCGGGGGCCAGCACACAAATTAGTTTTAACCAGGCATTGTCACGCTGTGCTGCACCCCATTGTGGCCAGCGCGGCTGCCGATTAGGTGCGGCATCCAGCTTCAGCTGCCTCACACCACCCCTCCCCCCGAACCCCTTCTCATCTTGCCACACCTTTAAAGTTTTTTTTGCTTATCAGCAGCCGCAGCAGCAGCAGCAGCAGCGACTACCTTTGACTCAATTTTCTAATCAGCATTTCATTAATTTCGGCACATGGCCCCAATGAAGTTCGCCAGCAGCACGCGGCATTGATCAACACTGGTAAGTCGTGTTTCTGACTATCTAAAACATCTAGTTGCCTAATAAAAAACGTATGTATACCTTCTGTTAGATCCATGAACTTTTATTTGCTTAGTCTCCATACAAATATTCATATTAATGTTTAACAAATGTTTAACTATCTAAAGTTATGGCTTAACATAGAAGTTCCTAAAGAATTTAGTTAGTCACAATAGAGGGCTTACGAATCCTAATTGAAATATGCGGAAAACAGACCTCTTTCCTCTCCGCATGGAAATAATACTTCTTGAGTTATGGAAATATGTTGTTTATAGAAGTGCGCAGATATATCGTGAGAATCGATGGAATCCCAATCACAACTAGTTCTCATATAATTGCCCGCTTGGACCTAAATATTCTGGATAGGAAACATTTGGTATAGAAACATGTTAACTAGACAGAATTGCTGACAAAACAATTTGAGAAAACTGTTAACTTAACAGTCCAGAAAAATCTTTATTTTGCATGCGTTATGCCACATTTTTCATATTCTGATGCACAAGAACAATGTGTTTTTTTTTTTATATATGTTAAAAAATAATGCAAAAAACAAAAATTGGGAATTGATTACAATTTTAATCTTTGTCAAAAGAACGTGGAAACCATTCAAAGCTTAAATTGTGCGAGTCAGTGAATTATAATTTATGATTGATGCTGGATGCTGACAGCTGTGCGGAGCCATATATGTGAGTCAGGTGGGGCGACAAACCAGCCCCTCTCCCCCTGCAACAAGCTAGCCCAAGTCAGCTACCATTCGCACAACAACTAACAAACTGACAGCAACAATGCGAATTCAGAAGGCAACCAAAATATCGAGCAACACGCAAATCTATGCCAAACACACACACTCACACACACACACAACTGCAACTGTAACATCTATTGTTTGTGTGTGTGTGTGTGTTTGTGTGAGTGTGTTCGAAATGCAACATGTGATACGATGTCCTAGTTCCGCGGCTATTACTGTGCTGTTATGCAACACAATGGCACACATAAGCGCATGTAAAGTATGAGTTTGAGTGAAAGCTTTAGAGTTCGAGCAAAAGCTCGCCCGAAAGCCCTGACTCATCCATTAAGCTCAGGCTAAAGTTTAAATGCAAGCTTTAAAGCTGTTACTTCGAGAAAAGCGCACACAAACTTAACATTAACAGTTAACAGTTTAACATAAAAAGCTTACTGGCGAACAATATAACAGTTCTAGAGAAGCTTTCGGCTAAAGCTTAGCACTAGGTTGAAGTTTTGGGTTTCAGAACGCTTTCCATAGGAAAACTACATATAAAATAAATTGTGCATAAATTACATTTGAGAACTGTAAACATAACAGACCTATATTGGATTCCGATAGCCTAGCAGCAATTCTTAAAGATCCGAAAGTTATGGAATATTCAAATATATCATCTTAAATCTCAGACAAAGAAATTGCTGCTGGGCACCAAATCTTAAATTTACCGAAGTTCTATTTCCATGTCTATAATTTCTTTTAGTTCTTTATTTTTCTGTGCTTAAACTAACATATCGTTAGGTTTAAGGTTTTAGGTTTTGTCAAAGGGCATAATATAAACCCACATTGGTTAGGTTTAATAGATTATTGTTAAGTTATTTTATAAGCTCTAGTTAGTTATGAATATTTACAAAGCTTGACATGGCGAAGCACAAAAGAAGGATATCACGCGCTTAAAAATATATATATAAATATACTATATATATATCATTTTGCCTAAAACTTGTTCCATTAGAGTTGCATTGTTTAAGACTAAGAGGACTCTGCTTGGCAGGCATGAATCATATCCAAGGGGTTCATTTAAGTAATCTGTAGGTCACTTACCCATATCATCTATAATGGGTGCCATTCGTAATGTGACCCCGATTAGCATGAGGCACATCAGCAACAGAAGGCAGGCAGTTGCAATGATTGTCCAGCGTGCGCGCTGTGAGAGATCATGTGGATCGATCACCTGTTGAGCGATTGAATATGTAATTAGCCACTTATCGAATAGACCTGAAAATGATATGGGGGCTGCATACCTTAACAACTTCCGTATCCAAATCCTGCACAAGTATTTTGGGTTTTTTATGGCGATGACGCTTTTTGTGCCGATGACTAAAAGGAAAAATTATTAGAAAGGTATAACCAGAAATAGAGAGAGAGAGAGAGAGGGAGAGAGCAAGAGAGACGGGGAGAGCAAGCGAGAGAGACGGAGAGAGCAAGAGAGAGAGAGAGAGTGAAAGAGAGAGGGAGAGGGGAGGACAACAAGAGAGAGATTAAAGAGTGAAGTCGAAGAAGGTTACGATCCACAGCGCATATTCTATAGGAAGATTTTAAGGTTATGGAAGACTCGAAGTTTGGGCCTGAATGCTAATCAGTTTAATAAGACGAGTTATCTTTGTTCTTGAAAAGTTGAACAAGAAAATATCCCTTGCAATTTTTTCGTATTTTTGTTTATTTAGCTTTTAGTATTGTCTAAAATAAATTTAGTTTTAAAGTCTAACTAAATTCTTATTTAAAAGGAATTATTGGTATTTTCTGGAACTCAATTAGTCTATATAATATTTCAATTCTAATAACTAAAAATATTAAATATGTTTTTTCATAGTTTCCAATTTGAAGTTTGTTGAAAATTCACCCAAATAGAGATAATCAAGAATATTCCTATAAGTATTATAAAGTGTTTAGATTATTATACTATTACGCCAGAGGAGCGTTTATTTGAATTTATAGCTCAATCAATTACTCTTAAACTTAACACACAACGTTCCCCCCCCCCCTCTCTGGGCTAGCGTATCATTTCAGTGCAACAGCAACAACAACAAAAACAACAACAAGAGCCGCTTAAACATATTTGCTCTATTTCCGTTTGGGTTTTGCAAAAACTTCCGCATTACAAAGCTGCCACAATTTCCCCGCTCGCTGCCAGCACCCTCCCCACCCACCGCTCCTCAATACAAAAACAACATGGCGTCGGTTACCGTTACTCGTTTCACAGCGGAAGTGCCTGCTGCTTTTTCAAAAAAAGAGAAGAAAAAAACACGGCAACAACAGCTGGTTAGTGGGGCTTAGGTTTACGGTTCGGCCAGGTGCTGACAGCGAATACCGTTACTTCTCCTTCACCCAATTTCTCTCTCTCTCTCTCTCTCTCTCTATCTGTCTCTCTCGCTCTCTAACTGGGTCGCGCACAAAGCTTGTCAATCAATTTTTGTCTACTTTTTCGGACTGGGCAGGCACCCAGGGGGAATGCATTAGGCGCTGTTTGACAATCGCTTTACTGCTGGACACATTTATTAGTGCAGCCCAAGGACATCAAAGGATGTCGCTATTGTTACTGCACAGCTGACCAACTGGCCAGCTGCCCAGCTGCCCCAAAACGTCCATCAATGGCCCTAATGCGCATTCATTTATAAGTTCTCTAATCATTTCTTAGCTTGGGCAAATAGCCGGAACGTACAGTGGTTGTGAATGTATCAAATCATAGGGATAGATGTTTATAGAGCTCTAGAAGTCCAATAACAGAAGCTGTAACAGTAACAGAACGACAATAATTACATTAACAGCGACGTTACATTAGCACTAACAGTACCAGATTGTTGCTTCCTTAGTTGACTTAACAGGACTGGAACTGCAAATGTTACTGCCTCTGTTACTGTGTCTGTAACCATCTTTTCTTTCTATCTCTGTTAGTATAGTTACTCTGGTTACAAACCTACGTTAGTTGACTTGGAATAGTTACTTGTGTACATATTAAGTCTATCAAGAATTACATTCCTTTTTTTTTTTGACCATCGTTCCACTGTGAACTTACAGTTTGATAGACTTGTGGCGATAACGTATGGGACTTACCGATGCTTTCTGCGATGTCGCTGATGACCGCCGCCAGGCATCATGTGCTCAAGGTCGTCGATTTTATCACCGTCAGTGTCCATGTCCAGCTGCAGGTCGCAGGGCGAGTCCTCGGCATAGGGGCATTGTCTGCGGGTAATAAATGACATTAAATGACAGGCGACGCGTTTGTGGACATGCATGTGTTGGACATTGGAATGGGTGTGGGTGTGAAATGGATTGTGGGCTAACTGCCCAGCTGGACTTACATGGGTTGGGCATCGGGCGCCTGGCCAAGCACATGCACACACTGCTGCAGGCCATTGGGCGTGGGATAGACCAGCGCTGGATCCGAGCAGCGATGATGTCGCTCTGCGGCAATAAAGATAAGAGGGTTATGTAGTTAGAAGATTGGGCTTAACAGCAGATGGACTTACTGTACTTCCGTTTGCGGCGTCGGTACTCATCGTCGCTGCCGGTGCTTTGGGCTGCCGTCGCTGCTGACATGGCCAGCGTGGGCTTAAAGCTTTGAAAGTGTTTCTCTTTGGCGCGTGACGCCACAGACTTGGCTGCACTGCAGCAGCCAGTGGGCGCCACACTGGAACCCGTTGAGGTTGAGGTCATGCGCTGCAGCTTCTCGGCCAGCTGTGCCGGCAACGGCTGCTCCTCCTGCGCCTCCATAGGAATTACAGTCGCCTCCGGTATGCGCTGCCGGCGTATGGCCAGCAGCCCGGTGCTGCGCGACTTGAGGCGTTCCGGCTCCCGTGCGGCCGATGCTGTCGGCGTGTTCGCATAGCTGGGCAGTGCGTGCAGCGACTGCGAGTCGCTCTGGGCCAGCACCGTGCTGACAGTCACATTGGCGCTATCCTCTGACGTATTCTGTCGCGAGAAATAACGCGCATAGGCGGCGGCGGCGCCGTCAAAGTCGCTGCCAGCGCCCGAATAGCTTTCGGTACAGGACAGCTGCTTGGGCAGCAGCCGTTTGCGCTGCGACAGCGGCAACGCCTCCGGCGGCTGATGCAGTTGCTGAGTCTGTGGCACGCGCAGCGGCTCAATTTCCACAGACACGTGCGGCGGCGGTGGCGGCGGCGCCTGCTGCAGCGGCGGCCTGGCCAGGCTGGAGGGAACATTAACATGGATACGCTGAAAAGAGGCCAACAGGGGGAGAGAGAGAAAGAGATAGATAGAGAAGGGGTTAGGTTAGAGTAAAAACTAAGGGAAACATCTGCTTTCATGACTCAATTTTTTATTACAAGTTTCTCACGAAATGCATAGCATCAACCGGATCAGACACCATATCACATAGCTGCGTTAGATTATCAGTAACATTGCATTTAACATTAACAGCAACAGTAACATTAGCAGTAACATTATTCGATTGCTGCTTCCTTATTGTAATTAACAAAGATGTTACTGATACTGTGAGGTAAAAACATAGAACCCCTTGAATTATGGCAATATTAAGTCCTTTTGAAGCGACATAGGTCCGCTGTTATGCGACATAATCTCGCTCCGATCCCAGGCGGAGTTATGTCTCTTTAAACATCATAATTGAAGGACATTATCTCGCCAAGATCCTGGGCGGACTTATGTCGCTTTACTGTCTCGGGTCTCAATGTATTTGTTCATAGTCTTTGGCCACTTCAGGCCTTACTCACCGCCTGCTGCGGCATTGGCAGTGCCAAGGACCGTGCCACGCTGCGTGGAAAGATGGGGCTGCACTGTGCGCTAATCGACTTGGCTTCCAGAATGCGCAAACGTTTGGCCAGGCGCAGGCGCTCGCGTGTCTCGACATCGGCATGGGCCAGGGCAATGATCTCGGCACCGCCAAAGCTGACCGTGCAGCGTGAACTGGAGTAAGACAGGCTCTCGAGGCTGCCGCGCAGCGAAGCCGTCAGACTGTCATCCGCCATGGTGGAGCTGTGCAGGACATTTGTGCCGCCAATCATAGTTGCCGTCGCCGTCGCTGAGGTATTGTCATAGCAGGAGGCAATAGGTGTCAGATAGTCCGCCATGTCGCCGTTGGTCGTTGTACTCATGGAATGTCTGGGCTCCGGTTCGGGTTGCCGCACTGCGTTCCTTACATTCTCATCGGAGCTGCTGCTGTTGTCTCGCTGCGCCTGCACCTGGGCGGGCGTGTGCGTCTGCGCCCGCACCAACAGGCTGTGGCTGTGCCGTGGCTGGTGACCCGACGAATTGCTCAGCGTGCTGGCCACGCTGTCCTCCGGCGCCGGTTCCGTAGCCAGCACTATCGGACGTGGCGCTGGCAATGAGCCGGAGGCCTGTTGAATGTCATCGACATGGCTTGGGGCAGTCTTGTCCTGGCTTCTGCCTGGCAGCACCTCCTCCTCGTCGTCGGAGTCCTCCTTGCTGGAGCGGCGTGCGCCGAAGAGTTTGCGTGGCAACAGTATGCGTCCGATGGACTTCTTGCGCTTCTTGCGCTTGGCACGCTTGTGCGCTTCGTAGTCGCGCTTCAGGGCCTGCATCTTGTGCTGCACCAGCGTGCTGAACACCGCTTCGTAGGTGAGCGCCCGCTGGAGATCCAGCAAGACGTCATTTGTGGACACCGCCTTGTCCAACTTCGTGAGCAGCTGCAGCGAATCGCGACGCGACTCTATTCCGGCCCCGCCGCCGCTGCCCCCGCCGCTGCCCTCGCCACTGTTGCTATCGTCAACATCCGCCATGTTGACAACCAGTTAACTTTCTCTGCTCAAAGTGTTGCCTTTGTTTGTTGCCCCAATTGTTGCTGTTATTATTATTGTTGTTGTTATTGTTGTTAAAGTTTCTGTTTACGACTATTTGCATTATTGTCGGCCTGGCTGCCGTTGATCGTTGATACACGCTTGCCACGTTCTCGTCCTCGTCCTCGTTCTCGTCCAGCTGCTGGCATGTCATGTGCTTGCCACACCACAAGCTGACTGCCACATGGATCTTATGCTGTCGCACCGCATATTTGCCAGGCTGTTGGCCGTTTCGGCACTCTCGTATCCCGCTCAATGGCCACTCAATGAATCTCTATTGTGACTTTAAGTGGCGCTTACGTTCAAATGGCGCACACCTGCAACGAAGACAGTGAAAAAAACATTAGACTGGCAAATACACAAATGGTTGGGCGGTTTAATAGCCCGCCAGGAGACAAGACTCATGCCTCAGCCTAGCCCCGGCTTCACGAGGACACGCTGCCTGCTTCAACAGTTTGCCAATAGTTTTGCACATTTTTGTGATTCAAATTCAAATTCTGATTCTGATTTTTATTCATGAATGCTGCTTCCTACTTGTTGCACGCACACAGACACCCAATCACGCACAGGTGCGCCTTGTTCACATTGGAGCAGAATTCAATTGAATATGCGCCAAAATAGGATTTTCCCTCTAAACACAACAGAAATGTTAACATGACGTTAACATTATGTTATGACTAACACGCGTCTTTTATAAACTAAACGAAACATCAAAGCAAATCGATCTCTTGTGTGCATTCTTCAAGCAATAAGTAACATAAATATTTGGTTTGAAATTCAGTTTACATGGAATTAACTAGACCTGTTTACACACAAGCCAAGTTATTTGTTTATTTGTATGCAATGCAACTAAAGGAATGCAAACTTAACGAAAAGTTGCATTTTAACAGCAAAAGTAACCGTTAAGTTAAAGTTATATTTGATGTTGGCAACTCCTTGCCACTGGGGAGCTGCAGCTGCTGCTGTGGCACTGGGATACTGGGACACTGTGCTCTGGGCCATTGGGCGTGTGCCAGCGACAGGTCTCCCCACGGCCGTTGCGCTTTCTTCTGCCGCTGCCGCTGCTGCTGCTGTCGTTGCCAGCAAATAAAAATATACAATGGAAATGGATATTGTTTTCATTTCCGCAGTCACAGTCGCAGTGCTCTACTGTGCATGTTGACGGCGACATTTCAAATATGCAAAAACACAAGCACACACACACTCACACATAGCGGAGCTTATGTATTAGTGCCTCGTTGGTAGGCCTGCCAGCGACAGAGATGCAAATGGCGCAGAAAAAAAGGTCACAACAATGGCGCCATCAACCGCAATATCAACAGCAGCAACAACAACAACAACAGCAGCAAAAAGTGATTAAATGCAAAACATGGCAAAGGCGGACAGCCCTGAAGAAAGTTGCACATTTAGGCTAGGGCTCAAACGCGTGCATTTAAATGGCATGTGGCAGGCGCTAATTAAACGATACGGCCGGGTAATAGGAAAAGTTGAATGCATAAATTTGCACTTTGCATGGGCAAAGTTAACCGCATTGCTATTGCCATAGCCCGAGTGCTTAGCATCTTATCTGCCCGCCGCTTTGCTGCAGAATACAATATCAAACAAGCCAAGCGTGCAAACACAAGCTGGCAGCGAGCAGAGAGGGAGAGCGGGGAGTGGAGAGTAAGGTAAGTGAGAGAGAGAGAGAGAGGGAGAGCAAGAGCGCACGCATAAATCTAAACAAAACCACATGCCTTAACTCGGCAGGGCCGCTGCTGGCGTCGCAGCCAGTCCAAAAATAAATCATTCGAGGACATAAAGAGAAGGCAGGGCAAAAATTATAACTGTTGCTGCCGCAAAATGTAAATAACAGCCGCAGCAGCAGCGCTCGCTCAACAGTTGAGCGAGAGCGCGCGTCCTGTTGCTGAACCAGCTCCCACTCTCTTTCTCTCTCACTCTCTCTTACGCTCTCTTCGAGCTACGCTCACTGGCTGTTAAGGCGCTGTTAACAGTCAGCATGCTTTTGCTGCTTGTTGCTGCCCATGCGAGAGTGTGTGTGTGTGAGTGTAAGTGGTAACGTGTTGGTGTGCGACTGTGTGTTTTTGTCAACGGTAAATTTGTTGGACCCAAGCACTTGGCACTTTTATTCCATTAAATTTTATTTGATTGTATTTGCGAGCGAGTTACTTTCATTTTCAGATGTCAATGGCAAGCATTAATAATGCCTAATTACTGTGCTGAGCTTTGGGCCGAGCACACAGTGGGCCGACATACATTTCGTTCAGCTTGGCGTATACATGATATTCAAAGTTTGATTTTGGCTAGCCTGCAAATCGGCAGTTCGCATAAGGGAACTCGGGCATGGCAGTTGTTAATATTTATGGAGTGCAATTAGCCCCCGAAATCAGTTTCAGAATTGTAAATGCCATTAGCTGGGCCCACGGCGGCTGCTTAAATTTAATCAACATAACATATGGCCGATGCTCTCAACTGGGTATTCAATTATTGACGCCTCTTTTCGCCGCGGCGGCCTTCAAACAATTTAGTGGGCGTGGTGGCGAATGCAGCGCATACACAAAAGGCGAATGCCAAATAAAACATGCACATGGCTTAAAACACATGACACCGAAACGAGAGCTCGGCGGCTACAAAAAAAAATAAAAAGAAAGCATATTCTGCGACTGCCTGACTGAGAGATACTCTATAAATTTATTCAGTACATATTAAAACATTTAAGTAGCATAACATTAACAGCGACAGGCACAATAACACCAGCTGTTACATTAATATTAACATAAACAGTTAGATAATATCTAAAATTAACAGAAACTGTAACAGCAAAAGGCAATCTAACATTTCCAGTAATGTAAGTTATAATCTTTCAGATTATCTCTATTTCCGCGATGTCATTTTGAAAATCTTCTCCTATTTAAAATACCATTTCTTACGTTGCCTTCTAATGCAGGGTATGTAAATAAAAACAGAACAAATAGCAAACGCTTTTTGCACTGGCACGACCTTTGAAATTAGAGTTCTGAGATGCGCACGTAAAGTTTCTGTGTGCTTTGCTATATGTGTGTTGTGTGTGCGTGTGCGTGTGTGTGTGCACATTCAAAATGAGTCCTTGGCCGCAACGAGCTGCAGCATCAGTATGTCCTGGCCCTGCCCTGCACCCTGCACCCAGCCACCAGCCACCCGTCCCCAGCTTCTGTTTCTTTTTCTGTTTCAGTTTCAGTTTCGGTCTCGGCCCCTAGCAGCGTGTCAGATAATTAGTGAAAACTGTCTGTGAAGAAGAGTCTGTCGCCGTGGTCCGAGTCCGAGGCTCCGCCGGTTTCACGTCCACGGCAATGTCATATACGTCCGTACGTCCCGCTGTGACAGCCTTCGTCCAGATGAGCCATATGAAATGCAGCCTGACACTTTTCTGACACACAAACATGTAAAACAAGCGCATAAGAATATATATACGAGTGTGTGCGGTGTGTGTGTGTTGTGTGTGGTGTGTGCTGTAACATTTCAGCTGACAGCCGTAGACATTATTTTTGCTGTTGTTGTTCAAGTTCAAATGTTTGTCTGCATTCTTACGGTCCATTTAGGGCTTTGTTTAAAAGCCAAACTTTGCACATATCGATGCGAGATGCCTTGCGGCAATTAAAAACAAACTAATTGCATATGCTCCAATAAATCTGCCAAAATAAATATATAGCTAATGTCTTTAACAGCCGCAATAACTCTATTAGCGAAAAATTGAATTGGCAAAGTACAAATAAACAGGTTTCTAAATGGGCAAACTTTTCAACTGAGAGATGTTTTACTGGGTTAATTTTGCGGAAGATAATAAAAAGTTTTCCAAAATGTGAAACAAATTTAAACTATGTAGAAAGTCAAGCACACAAACAATACTTTTGCGGTTTCTTCTTGAGCTCTTTGAGATCGAAAATTTGATTTTTCAATTTGTCGGCACTTGTAGAAATATCTTTTAAGAGCTGCTTTTGGCCTCTTGTTCATCTAGTTTCTGAACTCCCTGGGAACAGCCAGACAAACAAGGGTTATATTATCGATTATGTCTACATTTCCCATCGAAAACTAATGCTACTTAATGTTATTGGGCATTAGAATTATGATTACAATTTGATAATATGAGAATCTTGGCATTCAAATGCCAACAAATTGACCACAGGTAAAAAGTTCCATTCGAATAAACAATGAGCTGAAGGCTGGCAAAGTTCACGCTGCGACGCATTCTGTTTATTTGGTTAGACGACGGGGTATATTTATAGAAATTTCTTCAGTCACATCGCAGCCAATCAAGCAATCGGCCAATAGACAGCAGCTGCCCTCCCCGAAAATCGGCTATCGTATGATATTCTTTGTTGCGTTTGATATAAACATGCGAGGCGCGGTGAATGTTTACATCGAATTGTTTTGATTTTTCCATTTTTCGAGATGTTGATATTTGCCTGCCCATTGTTGTTGTTGTTGTTGTTGTTGTTGCTGTTGTTGTTGTTGTTGCTGCTGTGTTTGGCATTTTTATGAATGGACTGATTTCCGTTTGCCATTGTAACGGTAACAACAATAAAATTCATTTAATTTTTCCGCTTAATTTCAGGTTTCAATTGCCAGCCAGCCAGAAATATTGCGTATACGCAGCGCAATCCTTGGCTCGTCCATTAGTTTCATTAACTTTTATGGAATGCCATGAATGCAGCGCTTATTTATTTTTGCTCCTTTAAAATTTGCTCCCTCTCTCTCTCTCTCGCTCTCTCACTCTCTCTCTCTCTGTTATGGTGTTGCAATTGCGGTTGTTGCTGTGGCAGTTGTTGTTGCTGGTAATGGCAGCACATTTGTTCTGGCTCCCAACTCCCGCCGCTTTCGCATGACAATCGATTTGTGCTGCTCTGTACGTAAATACAAATCAAATATGCATTACAATTGGCCAGCTACTGGCCAGCACTGCAGGCCTTGACCGTCCCCTAGCCCCTGCCTATTCTACCAATAGCCCCGCTCAGCATTTATTGCCCGAAAACTTCTGCTGTTGTTGTTGTTGTTTTTTTGTGCATTTTCAGGCAGCACTCGTAATTTAATGACGCGTTTGCTTCCAGATCACTAGCAGAGGGCACAGGGCACAGGGCGTAGGGCGCAGGGCACAGGGCACAGCTGTTGCCTTGTTAAAGTTTGCTAACTCAAACATTCCCAACAACAACAACACACACACACACGTGCACACACTCATTACACAGTTGAATCTGGAAACTTCGAGCCACATTGAAAGGAGCAAATGGTGCTAAGGTGCCAGGCTGTGTAATTTGAAACGCCTACTCACTTAGGAGCTGAAATTAGCAGCAGGCTCCTATACTACCCTAACTTTGCAGTAGATAAACAAAAGGCTAACATCAATTTGTGAACAAGCATTAACGAGCTGCAGGGGACCAAGACACGAAACCAGTTCGAGCACGGAGTTTCAATTAAAGCTAGCATCGAAACAACAATTTTTCAAAAATGATTGTAATTAAAATTAGAAACTATTGTGGCTGACTCAGCAAGAAAGCATTTGATTTATCTAAACACATTTTGTAGATGCTAATTTTGAGTTTAAATATAGCCCCCAACTTCCATATAAAAATCTGTATAGTTCGCAATACCTTCAGTAGAATTGTTTTATTCAAACTTGGAAAAATTCCCAGCAGAACGGGCAGGTGTAAATTAAAAATAGAATTGTTTCTTTAACATACAGATTAGTGTTAAGCAGCTGTTACCTAATATACCACTGTTAGTTAACAGCTGCTGCTAAAAGGGGAGCTTGAGATTTGAAAGGAAATTTGGCAAAAATACCAGGCGAGCAGAAATGCCCAGCAGGTAGACGAACTAAAATTTTTGTGAAGGAAAAATTTCATTGCATACCCCCCAAGGTGTCAAAATATTCTTAACAGTCATCTGTTAAATCAAGGGTCGTAAGTTTTAATGGCATACTTTAATATCGCTTTTAACAGCAGCCACAACATTCTGTTAGGCTGCAGCTATGTAAAAGGGGCACTGAAAGCAAAAAAGCATACATATTTCTGGACCGTTTCCGTGCGAATTTTGCAGGGATTCGGTGTTTTAGGTTCACCAGGACTATATCAACGGTATGGTATAACCAAGGATATATGGGTCAACTAGAAACCATCGAGGGGGATGGGGCTGTTTCTGAGGGACGGATGAAAATGAGAAATCATTCATATTTGGGGGACAGATGAAAATGAGAAATTATTCATTTTTGTTTACCATATCGATCACTTAGGTTCACGAGGACGATGTATTTGGTATGGTAAACTCAAGGATATATAGGACATCTAGGAACCATGCATTTTTGATTTTGATTGTACGAGTCGAAAGAGGTATATCATTCCGAAATCGGGCTGTATGTTCCCGAAATATTTCAATTTGAATTTTTTAAATTACGATCCAAACGATTTTAGGTCCATAACTTTTGTTAACCCACCGATATTGTTCGATAATGTTCGAATGCCAATTTATAGTAGGGATCCTTACGAATTCAAAATGGTATAACATTTCAAAATCGGACATTTTTTAGCCGAGATATTCAGAAAAAATGATCAAAAAAGTTTTGATTTTCGAACCGACCCCGATTTTGACAAAAAACGTGATGTAACCCCTTGCCATTTTGGTCGATTTTGGTCAAAATTTAGATTTTCTTTTTTTGGATGCCAATCGATAGTACTGATATTTACGAGTCCAAAATGGTATAAAATTCCAAAATCGGACAGTTTTTGGGCGAGATATTCCAAAAAAATCATCAAAAAAGGTTAACGTTACGATCCAAACGACTTTAGGTCCATAACTTTTGTTAACCCACCGATATTTGAAATGTTCGAATGCCAATTTATAGTAGGGATCCTTACGAATTCAAAATGGTATAACATTTCAAAATCGGACATTTTTTAGCCGAGATATTCAGAAAAAATGATCAAAAAAGTTTTGATTTTCGAACCGACCCCGATTTTGACAAAAAACGTGATGTAACCCCTTGCCATTTTGGTCGATTTTGGTCAAAATTTAGATTTTCTTTTTTTGGATGCCAATCGATAGTACTGATACTTACGAGTCCAAAATGGTATAAAATTCCAAAATCGGACAGTTTTTGGCCGAGATATTCAGAAAAAATGATCAAAAAAGTTTTGATTTTCGAACCGACCCCGATTTTGACAAAAAACGTGATGTAACCCCTTGCCATTTTGGTCGATTTTGGTCAAAATTTAGATTTTCTTTTTTTGGATGCCAATCGATAGTACTGATACTTACGAGTCCAAAATGGTATAAAATTCCAAAATCGGACAGTTTTTGGGCGAGATATTCTAAAAAATCATCAAAAAAGGTTAACGTTATGATCCAAACGATTTTGGGTCCATAACTTTTGTTAACCCATCGATATTTGAAATGTTCGAATGCCAATTTATAGTAGGGATCCATACGAATTCAAAATGGTATAACATTTCAAAATCTGACATTTTTTGGCAGAGATATTCAGAAAAAATGATCAAAAAAGTTTTGATTTTCGAACCGACCCCGATTTTGACAAAAAACGTGATGTAACCCCTTGCCATTTTGGTCGATTTTGGTCAAAATTTAGAATTTCTATTTTTGGATGCCAATCGATAGTACTGATACTTACGAGTCCAAAATGGTATAAAATTCCAAAATCGGACAGTTTTTGGGCGAGATATTCCAAAAAAATCATCAAAAAAGATTAACGTTACGATCCAAACGATTTTAGGTCCATAACTTTTGTTAACCCACCGATATTTGAAATGTTCGAATGCCAATTTATAGTAGGGATCCTTACGAATTCAAAATGGTATAACATTTCAAAATCGGACATTTTTTGGCCGAGATATTCAGAAAAAATGATCAAAAAAGTTTTGATTTTCGAACCGACCCCGATTTTGACAAAAAACGTGATGTAACAACCCCTTGCCATTTTGGTCGATTTTGGTCAAAATTTAGAATTTCTATTTTTGGATGCCAATCGATAGTACTGATACTTACGAGTCCAAAATGGTAAAAAATTCCAAAATCGGACAGTTTTTGGGCGAGATATTCCAAAAAATCATCAAAAAAGGTTAACGTTATGATCCAAACGATTTTGGGTCCATAACTTTTGTTAACCCATCGATATTTGAAATGTTCGAATGCCAATTTATAGTAGGGATCCATACGAATTCAAAATGGTATAACATTTCAAAATCGGACATTTTTTGGCCGAGATATTCAGAAAAAATGATCAAAAAAGTTTTGATTTTCGAACCGACCCCGATTTTGACAAAAAACGTGATGTAACCCCTTGCCATTTTGGTCGATTTTGGTCAAAATTTAGAATTTCTATTTTTGGATGCCAATGGTATAAAATTCCAAAATCGGACAGTTTTTGGGCGAGATATTCTAAAAAATCATCAAAAAAGGTTAACGTTATGATCCAAACGATTTTGGGTCCATAACTTTTGTTAACCCATCGATATTTGAAATGTTCGAATGCCAATTTTTAGTAGGGATCCTTACGAATTCAAAATGGTATAACATTTCAAAATCGGACATTTTTTGGCCGAGATATTCAGAGAAAATGATCAAAAAAGTTTTGATTTTCGAACCGACCCCGATTTTGACAAAAAACGTGATGTAACTAACCCCTTGCCATTTTGGTCGATTTTGGTCAAAATTTAGATTTTCTTTATTTGGATGCCAATCGATAGTACTGATACTTACGAGTCCAAAATGGTATAAAATTCCAAAATCGGACAGTTTTTGGGCGAGATATTCCAAAAAAATCATCAAAAAAGGTTAACGTTATGATCCAAACGATTTTGGGTCCATAACTTTTGTTAACCCATCGATATTTGAAATGTTCGAATGCCAATTTATAGTAGGGATCCATACGAATTCAAAATGGTATAACATTTCAAAATCGGACATTTTTTGGCCGAGATATTAAGAAAAAATGATCAAAAAGTTTTGATTTTCGAACCGACCCCGATTTTGACAAAAAACTTGATGTAACCCCTTGCCATTTTGGTCGATTTTGGTTTTTTGGATGCCAATCGATAGTACTGATACTTACGAGTCCAAAATGGTATAAAATTCCAAAATCGGACAGTTTTTGGGCGAGATATTCCAAAAAAATCATCAAAAAAGATTAACGTTACGATCCAAACGATTTTAGGTCCATAACTTTTGTTAACCCACCGATATTTGAAATGTTCGAATGCCAATTTATAGTAGGGATCCTTACGAATTCAAAATGGTATAACATTTCAAAATCGGACATTTTTTGGCCGAGATATTCAGAAAAAATGATCAAAAAAGTTTTGATTTTCGAACCGACCCCGATTTTGACAAAAAACGTGATGTAACCCCTTGCCATTTTGGTCGATTTTGGTCAAAATTTAGATTTTCTTTTTTTGGATGCCAATCGATAGTACTGATACTTACGAGTCCAAAATGGTATAAAATTCCAAAATCGGACAGTTTTTGGGCGAGATATTCTAAAAAATCATCAAAAAAGGTTAACGTTATGATCCAAACGATTTTGGGTCCATAACTTTTGTTAACCCATCGATATTTGAAATGTTCGAATGCCAATTTTTAGTAGGGATCCTTACGAATTCAAAATGGTATAACATTTAAAAATCGGACATTTTTTGGCCGAGATATTCAGAGAAAATGATCAAAAAAGTTTTGATTTTCGAACCGACCCCGATTTTGACAAAAAACGTGATGTAACTAACCCCTTGCCATTTTGGTCGATTTTGGTCAAAATTTAGATTTTCTTTATTTGGATGCCAATCGATAGTACTGATACTTACGAGTCCAAAATGGTATAAAATTCCAAAATCGGACAGTTTTTGGGCGAGATATTCCAAAAAAAATCACCAAAAAAATTTTCAAAATCTGACATTTTTTGGCCGAGATATTAAGAAAAAATGATCAAAAAAGTTTTGATTTTCGAACCGACCCCGATTTTGACAAAAAACGTGATGTAACCCCTTGCCATTTTGGTCGATTTTGGTTTTTTTGGATGCCAATCGATAGTACTGATACTTACGAGTCCAAAATGGTAGAAAATTCCAAAATCGGACAGTTTTTGGGCGAGATATTCTAAAAAATCATCAAAAAAGGTTAACGTTACGATCCAAACGATTTTGGGTCCATAACTTTTGTTAACCCACCGATATTTGAAATGTTCGAATGCCAATTTTTAGTAGGGATCCTTACGAATTCAAAATGGTATAACATTTCAAAATCGGACATTTTTTGGCCGAGATATTCAGAAAAAATGATCAAAAAAGTTTTGATTTTCGAACCGACCCCGATTTTGACAAAAAACGTGATGTAACCCCTTGCCATTTTGGTCGATTTTGGTCAAAATTTAGATTTTCTTTTTTTGGATGCCAATCGATAGTACTGATACTTACGAGTCCAAAATGGTATAAAATTCCAAAATCGGACAGTTTTTGGGCGAGATATTCTAAAAAATCATCAAAAAAGGTTAACGTTACGATCCAAACGATTTTGGGTCCATAACTTTTGTTAACCCATCGATATTTGAAATGTTCGAATGCCAATTTATAGTAGGGATCCATACGAATTCAAAATGGTATAACATTTCAAAATCGGACATTTTTTGGCGGAGATATTCAGAAAAAATGATCAAAAAAGTTTTGATTTTCGAACCGACCCCGATTTTGACAAAAAACGTGATGTAACCCCTTGCCATTTTGGTCGATTTTGGTCAAAATTTAGATTTTCTTTATTTGGATGCCAATCGATAGTACTGATACTTACGAGTCCAAAATGGTATAAAATTCCAAAATCGGACAGTTTTTGGGCGAGATATTCCAAAAAAATGATCAAAAAAGGTTAACGTTACGATCCAAACGATTTTAGGTCCATAACTTTTGTTAACCCACCGATATTTGAAATGTTCGAATGCCAATTTTTAGTAGGGATCCTTACGAATTCAAAATGGTATAACATTTCAAAATCGGACATTTTTTGGCCGAGATATTCAGAAAAAATGATCAAAAAAGTTTTGATTTTCGAACCGACCCCGATTTTGACAAAAAGCGTGATGTAACCCCTTGCCATTTTGGTCGATTTTGGTCAAAATTTAAATTTTCTTTTTTTGGATGTCAATCGATAGTACTGATACTTACGAGTCCAAAATGGTATAAAATTCCAAAATCGGACAGTTTTTGGGCGAGATATTCCAAAAAAATCATCAAAAAAGGTTAACGTTACGATCCAAACGATTTTAGGTCCATAACTTTTGTTTACCCACCGATATTTGAAATGTTCGAATGCCAATTTATAGTAGGGATCCTTACGAATTCAAAATGGTATAACATTTCAAAATCGGACATTTTTTGGCCGAGATATTCAGAAAAAATGATCAAAAAGGTTTTGATTTTCGAACCGACCCCGATTTTGACAAAAAACGTGATGTAACCCCTTGCCATTTTGGTCGATTTTGGTCAAAATTTAGATTTTCTTTTTTTGGATGCCAATCGATAGTACTGATACTTACGAGTCCAAAATGGTATAAAATTCCAAAATCGGACAGTTTTTGGGCGAGATATTCCAAAAAAAATCACCAAAAAAATTTTCAAAATCTGACATTTTTTGGCCGAGATATTAAGAAAAAATGATCAAAAAAGTTTTGATTTTCGAACCGACCCCGATTTTGACAAAAAACGTGATGTAACCCCTTGCCATTTTGGTCGATTTTGGTCAAAATTTAGATTTTCTTTTTTTGGATGCCAATCGATAGTACTGATACTTACGAGTCCAAAATGGTATAAAATTCCAAAATCGGACAGTTTTTGGGCGAGATATTCCAAAAAAATCATCAAAAAAGGTTAACGTTACGATCCAAACGATTTTAGGTCCATAACTTTTGTTAACCCTCCGATATTTGAAAAGTTCGAATGCCAATTTTTAGTAGGGATCCTTACGAATTCAAAATGGTATAACATTTCAAAATCGGACATTTTTTGGCCGAGATATTAAGAAAAAATGATCAAAAAAGTTTTGATTTTCGAACCGACCCCGATTTTGACAAAAAACGTGATGTAACCCCTTGCCATTTTGGTCGATTTTGGTTTTTTTGGATGCCAATCGATAGTACTGATACTTACGAGTCCAAAATGGTAGAAAATTCCAAAATCGGACAGTTTTTGGGCGAGATATTCTAAAAAATCATCAAAAAAGGTTAACGTTATGATCCAAACGATTTTGGGTACATAACTTTTGTTAACCCATCGATATTTGAAATGTTCGAATGCCAGTTTATAGTAGGGATCCTTACGAATTCAAAATGGTATAACATTTCAAAATCGGACGTTTTTTGGGCGAGATATTAAGAAAAAAATGATCAA
Source organism: Drosophila kanekoi (assembly GCA_037075305.1). Taxonomy (NCBI): domain Eukaryota; kingdom Metazoa; phylum Arthropoda; class Insecta; order Diptera; family Drosophilidae; genus Drosophila; species Drosophila kanekoi. The sequence goes on along the minus strand of JBAMCE010000553.1, from coordinate 4,033,406 downwards.
AAAAGTTTTGATTTTCGAACCGACCCCGATTTTGACAAAAAACGTGATGTAACCCCTTGCCATTTTGGTCGATTTTGGTCAAAATTTAGATTTTCTTTTTTTGGATGCCAATCGATAGTACTGATACTTACGAGTCCAAAATGGTATAAAATTCCAAAATCGGACCGTTTTTGGGCGAGATATTCCAAAAAAATCATCAAAAAAGGTCAACGTTACGATCCAAACGATTTTAGGTCCATAACTTTTGTTAACCCACCGATATTTGAAATGTTCGAATGCCAATTTATAGTAGGGATCCTTACGAATTCAAAATGGTATAACATTTCAAAATCGGACATTTTTTGGCCGAGATATTCAGAAAAAATGATCAAAAAAGTTTTGATTTTCGAACCGACCCCGATTTTGACAAAAAACGTGATGTAACCCCTTGCCATTTTGGTCGATTTTGGTCAAAATTTAGATTTTCTTTTTTTGGATGCCAATCGATAGTACTGATACTTACGAGTCCAAAATGGTATAAAATTCCAAAATCGGACAGTTTTTGGGCGAGATATTCCAAAAAAATCATCAAAAAAGGTTAACGTTACGATCCAAACGATTTTAGGTCCATAACTTTTGTTAACCCTCCGATATTTGAAAAGTTCGAATGCCAATTTTTAGTAGGGATCCTTACGAATTCAAAATGGTATAACATTTCAAAATCGGACATTTTTTGGCCGAGATATTAAGAAAAAATGATCAAAAAAGTTTTGATTTTCGAACCGACCCCGATTTTGACAAAAAACGTGATGTAACCCCTTGCCATTTTGGTCGATTTTGGTTTTTTTGGATGCCAATCGATAGTACTGATACTTACGAGTCCAAAATGGTAGAAAATTCCAAAATCGGACAGTTTTTGGGCGAGATATTCCAAAAAAATCATCAAAAAAGGTTAACGTTATGATCCAAACGATTTTGGGTCCATAACTTTTGTTAACCCATCGATATTTGAAATGTTCGAATGCCAATTTATAGTAGGGATCCATACGAATTCAAAATGGTATAACATTTCAAAATCGGACATTTTTTGGCCGAGATATTAAGAAAAAATGATCAAAAAAGTTTTGATTTTCGAACCGACCCCGATTTTGACAAAAAACGTGATGTAACCCCTTGCCATTTTGGTCGATTTTGGTCAAAATTTAGATTTTCTTTTTTTGGATGCCAATCGATAGTACTGATACTTAGGAGTCCAAAATGGTATAAAATTCGAAAATCGGACAGTTTTTGGGCGAGATATTCCAAAAAATCATCAAAAAAGGTTAACGTTATGATCCAAACGATTTTGGGTCCATAACTTTTGTTAACCCATCGATATTTGAAATGTTCGAATGCCAATTTATAGTAGGGATCCTTACGAATTCAAAATGGTATAACATTTCAAAATCGGACGTTTTTTGGGCGAGATATTAAGAAAAAAATGATCAAAAAAGTTTTGATTTTCGAACCGACCCCGATTTTGACAAAAAACGTGATGTAACCCCTTGCCATTTTGGTCGATTTTGGTCAAAATTTAGATTTTCTTTTTTTGGATGCCAATCGATAGTACTGATACTTACGAGTCCAAAATGGTATAAAATTCCAAAATCGGACAGTTTTTGGGCGAGATATTCCAAAAAAATCATCAAAAAAGGTTAACGTTACGATCCAACGATTTTAGGTCCATAACTTTTGTTAACCCACCGATATTTGAAATGTTCGAATGCCAATTTATAGTAGGGATCCTTACGAATTCAAAATGGTATAACATTTCAAAATCGAACATTTTTTGGCCGAGATATTCAGAAAAAATTATCAAAAAAGTTTTGATTTTCGAACCGACCCCGATTTTGACAAAAAACGTGATGTAACCCCTTGCCATTTTGGTCGATTTTGGTCAAAATTTAGATTTTCTTTTTTTGGATGCCAATCGATAGTACTGATACTTACGAGTCCAAAATGGTATAAAATTCCAAAATCGGACAGTTTTTGGGCGAGATATTCCAAAAAAAATCATCAAAAAAGGTTAACGTTACGATCCAACGATTTTAGGTCCATAACTTTTGTTAACCCACCGATATTTGAAATGTTCGAATGCCAATTTATAGTAGGGATCCTTACGAATTCAAAATGGTATAACATTTCAAAATCGGACATTTTTTGGCCGAGATATTCAGGAAAAATGATCAAAAAAGTTTTGATTTTCGAACCGACCCCGATTTTGACAAAAAACGTGATGTAACCCCTTGCCATTTTGGTCGATTTTGGTCAAAATTCAGATTTTCTTTTTTTGGATGCCAATCGATAGTACTGATACTTACGAGTCCAAAATGGTATAAAATTCCAAAATCGGACAGTTTTTGGGCGAGATATTCCAAAAAAATCATCAAAAAAGGTTAACGTTACGATCCAACGATTTTAGGTCCATAACTTTTGTTAACCCACCGATATTTGAAATGTTCAAATGCCAATTTATAGTAGGGATCCTTACGAATTCAAAATGGTATAAAATTTCAAAATCGGACAGTTTTTGGGCGAGATATTCTAAAAAATGATCAAAAAAGTTTTGATTTTCGAACCGACCCCGATTTTGACAAAAAACGTGATGTAACCCCTTGCCATTTTGGTCGATTTTGGTCAAAATTTAGATTTTCTTTTTTTGGATGCCAATCGATAGTACTGATACTTACGAGTCCAAAATGGTATAAAATTCCAAAATCGGACAGTTTTTGGGCGAGATATTCCAAAAAATCATCAAAAAAGGTTAACGTTATGATCCAAACGATTTTGGGTCCATAACTTTTGTTAACCCATCGATATTTGAAATGTTCGAATGCCAATTTATAGTAGGGATCCTTACGAATTCAAAATGGTATAACATTTCAAAATCGGACATTTTTTGGCCGAGATATTCAGAAAAAATGATCAAAAAAGTTTTGATTTTCGAACCGACCCCGATTTTGACAAAAAACGTGATTTAACCCCTTGCCATTTTGGTCGATTTTGGTCAAAATTTAGATTTTCTTTTTTGGATGCCAATCGATAGTACTGATACTTACGAGTCCAAAATGGTATAAAATTCCAAAATCGGACAGTTTTTGGGCGAGATATTCCAAAAAAATCATCAAAAAAGGTTAACGTTACGATCCAACGATTTTAGGTCCATAACTTTTGTTAACCCACCGATATTTGAAATGTTCGAATGCCAATTTATAGTAGGGATCCTTACGAATTCAAAATGGTATAACATTTCAAAATCGGACATTTTTTGGCCGAGATATTCAGAAAAAATGATCAAAAAAGTTTTGATTTTCGAACCGACCCCGATTTTGACAAAAAACGTGATGTAACCCCTTGCCATTTTGGTCGATTTTGGTCAAAATTTAGATTTTCTTTTTTTGGATGCCAATCGATAGTACTGATACTTACGAGTCCAAAATGGTATAAAATTCCAAAATCGGACAGTTTTTGGGCGAGATATTCCAAAAAAATCATCAAAAAAGGTTAACGTTACGATCCAACGATTTTAGGTCCATAACTTTTGTTAACCCACCGATATTTAGATTTTCTTTTTTGGATGCCAATCGATAGTACTGATACTTACGAGTCCAAAATGGTATAAAATTCCAAAATCGGACAGTTTTTGGGCGAGATATTCCAAAAAAATCATCAAAAAAGGGTTAACGTTACGATCCAACGATTTTAGGTCCATAACTTTTGTTAACCCACCGATATTTGAAATGTTCGAATGCCAATTTATAGTAGGGATCCTTACGAATTCAAAATGGTATAACATTTCAAAATCGGACATTTTTTGGCCGAGATATTCAGAAAAAATGATCAAAAAAGTTTTGATTTTCGAACCGACCCCGATTTTGACAAAAAACGTGATGTAACCCCTTGCCATTTTGGTCGATTTTGGTCAAAATTTAGATTTTCTTTTTTTGGATGCCAATCGATAGTACTGATACTTACGAGTCCAAAATGGTATAAAATTCCAAAATCGGACAGTTTTTGGGCGAGATATTCTAAAAAATGATCAAAAAAGTTTTGATTTTCGAACCGACCCCGATTTTGACAAAAAACGTGATGTAACCCCTTGCCATTTTGGTCGATTTTGGTCAAAATTTAGATTTTCTTTTTTTGGATGCCAATCGATAGTACTGATACTTACGAGTCCAAAATGGTATAAAATTCCAAAATCGGACAGTTTTTGGGCGAGATATTCCAAAAAAATCATCAAAAAAGGTTAACGTTACGATCCAACGATTTTAGGTCCATAACTTTTGTTAACCCACCGATATTTGAAATGTTCGAATGCCAATTTATAGTAGGGATCCTTACGAATTCAAAATGGTATAACATTTCAAAATCGGACATTTTTTGGCCGAGATATTCAGAAAAAATGATCAAAAAAGTTTTGATTTTCGAACCGACCCCGATTTTGACAAAAAACGTGATGTAACCCCTTGCCATTTTGGTCGATTTTGGTCAAAATTTAGATTTTCTTTTTTTGGATGCCAATCGATAGTACTGATACTTACGAGTCCAAAATGGTATAAAATTCCAAAATCGGACAGTTTTTGGGCGAGATATTCCAAAAAAATCATCAAAAAAGGTTAACGTTATGATCCAAACGATTTTTGGTCCATAACTTTTGTTAACCCATCGATATTTGAAATGTTCGAATGCCAATTTATTGTAGGGATCCTTACGAATTCAAAATGGTATAACATTTCAAAATCGGACATTTTTTGGCCGAGATATTCAGAAAGAATGATCAAAAAAGTTTTGATTTTCGAACCGACCCCGATTTTGACAAAAAACGTGATGTAACCCCTTGCCATTTTGGTCGATTTTGGTCAAAATTTAGATTTTCTTTTTTTGGATGCCAATCGATAGTACTGATACTTACGAGTCCAAAATGGTATAAAATTCCAAAATCGGACAGTTTTTGGGCGAGATATTCTAAAAAATCATCAAAAAAGGTTAACGTTATGATCCAAACGATTTTGGGTCCATAACTTTTGTTAACCCATCGATATTTGAAATGTTCGAATGCCAATTTATTGTAGGGATCCTTACGAATTCAAAATGGTATAACATTTCAAAATCGGACATTTTTTGGCCGAGATATTCAGAAAGAATGATCAAAAAAGTTTTGATTTTCGAACCGACCCCGATTTTGGTCAAAATTTAGATTTTCTTTTTTTGGATGCCAATCGATAGTACTGATACTTACGAGTCCAAAATGGTATAAAATTCCAAAATCGGACAGTTTTTGGGCGAGATATTCCAAAAAAATCATCAAAAAAGGTTAACGTTATGATCCAAACGATTTTGGGTCCATAACTTTTGTTAACCCATCGATATTTGAAATGTTCGAATGCCAATTTATAGAAGGGATCCTTACGAATTCAAAATGGTATAACATTTCAAAATCGGACATTTTTTGGCCGAGATATTCAGAAAAAATGATCAAAAAAGTTTTGATTTTCGAACCGACCCCGATTTTGACAAAAAACGTGATGTAACCCCTTGCCATTTTGGTCGATTTTGGTCAAAATTTAGATTTTCTTTTTTTGGATGCCAATCGATAGTACTGATACTTACGAGTCCAAAATGCTATAAAATTCCAAAATCGGACAGTTTTTGGGCGAGATATTCCAAAAAAATCATCAAAAAAGGTTAACGTTATGATCCAAACGATTTTGGGTCCATAACTTTTGTTAACCCATCGATATTTGAAATGTTCGAATGCCAATTTATTGTAGGGATCCTTACGAATTCAAAATGGTATAACATTTCAAAATCGGACATTTTTTGGCCGAGATATTCAGAAAGAATGATCAAAAAAGTTTTGATTTTCGAACCGACCCCGATTTTGACAAAAAACGTGATGTAACCCCTTGCCATTTTGGTCGATTTTGGTCAAAATTTAGATTTTCTTTTTTTGGATGCCAATCGATAGTACTGATACTTACGAGTCCAAAATGCTATAAAATTCCAAAATCGGACAGTTTTTGGGCGAGATATTCCAAAAAAATCATCAAAAAAGGTTAACGTTATGATCCAAACGATTTTGGGTCCATAACTTTTGTTAACCCATCGATATTTGAAATGTTCGAATGCCAATTTATTGTAGGGATCCTTACGAATTCAAAATGGTATAACATTTCAAAATCGGACATTTTTTGGCCGAGATATTCAGAAAGAATGATCAAAAAAGTTTTGATTTTCGAACCGACCCCGATTTTGACAAAAAACGTGATGTAACCCCTTGCCATTTTGGTCGATTTTGGTCAAAATTCAGATTTTCTTTTTTTGGATGCCAATCGATAGTACTGATACTTACGAGTCCAAAATGGTATAAAATTCCAAAATCGGACAGTTTTTGGGCGAGATATTCCAAAAAATCATCAAAAAAGGTTAACGTTACGATCCAAACGATTTTGGGTCCATAACTTTTGTTAACCCACTGATATTTGAAATGTTCGAATGCCAATTTTTAGTAGGGATCCTTACGAATTCAAAATGGTATAACATTTCAAAATCGGACATTTTTTGGCCGAGATATTCAGAAAGAATGATCAAAAAAGTTTTGATTTTCGAACCGACCCCGATTTTGACAAAAAACGTGATGTAACCCCTTGCCATTTTGGTCGATTTTGGTCAAAATTCAGATTTTCTTTTTTTGGATGCCAATCGATAGTACTGATACTTACGAGTCCAAAATGGTATAAAATTCCAAAATCGGACAGTTTTTGGGCGAGATATTCCAAAAAAATCATCAAAAAAGGTTAACGTTATGATCCAAACGATTTTGGGTCCATAACTTTTGTTAACCCATCGATATTTGAAATGTTCGAATGCCAATTTATAGAAGGGATCCTTACGAATTCAAAATGGTATAACATTTCAAAATCGGACATTTTTTGGCCGAGATATTCAGAAAGAATGATCAAAAAAGTTTTGATTTTCGAACCGACCCCGATTTTGGTCAAAATTTAGATTTTCTTTTTTTGGATGCCAATCGATAGTACTGATACTTACGAGTCCAAAATGGTATAAAATTCCAAAATCGGACAGTTTTTGGGCGAGATATTCCAAAAAGTCATCAAAAAAGGTTAACGTTATGATCCAAACGATTTTGGGTCCATAACTTTTGTTAACCCATCGATATTTGAAATGTTCGAATGCCAATTTATAGAAGGGATCCTTACGAATTCAAAATGGTATAACATTTCAAAATCGGACATTTTTTGGCCGAGATATTCAGAAAGAATGATCAAAAAAGTTTTGATTTTCGAACCGACCCCGATTTTGACAAAAAACGTGATGTAACCCCTTGCCATTTTGGTCGATTTTGGTCAAAATTTAGATTTTCTTTTTTTGGATGCCAATCGATAGTACTGATACTTACGAGTCCAAAATGCTATAAAATTCCAAAATCGGACAGTTTTTGGGCGAGATATTCCAAAAAATCATCAAAAAAGGTTAACGTTACGATCCAAACGATTTTGGGTCCATAACTTTTGTTAACCCACTGATATTTGAAATGTTCGAATGCCAATTTTTAGTAGGGATCCTTACGAATTCAAAATGGTATAACATTTCAAAATCGGACATTTTTTGGCCGAGATATTCAGAAAAAATGATCAAAAAAGTTTTGATTTTCGAACCGACCCCGATTTTGACAAAAAACGTGATGTAACCCCTTGCCATTTTGGTCGATTTTGGTCAAAATTTAGATTTTCTTTTTTTGGATGCCAATCGATAGTACTGATACTTACGAGTCCAAAATGGTATAAAATTCCAAAATCGGACAGTTTTTGGGCGAGATATTCCAAAAAAATCATCAAAAAAGGTTAACGTTATGATCCAAACGATTTTGGGTCCATAACTTTTGTTAACCCATCGATATTTGAAATGTTCGAATGCCAATTTATTGTAGGGATCCTTACGAATTCAAAATGGTATAACATTTCAAAATCGGACATTTTTTGGCCGAGATATTCAGAAAAAATGATCAAAAAAGTTTTGATTTTCGAACCGACCCCGATTTTGACAAAAAACGTGATGTAACCCCTCCAAAATGGTATAAAATTCCAAAATCTGACAGTTTTTGGGCGAGATATTCCAAAAAAATCATCAAAAAAGGTTAACGTTATGATCCAAACGATTTTGGGTCCATAACTTTTGTTAACCCATCGATATTTGAAATGTTCGAATGCCAATTTATAGTAGGGATCCTTACGAATTCAAAATGGTATAACATTTCAAAATCGGACATTTTTTGGCCGAGATATTCAGAAAAAATGATCAAAAAAGTTTTGATTTTCGAACCGACCCCGATTTTGACAAAAAACGTGATGTAACCCCTTGCCATTTTGGTCGATTTTGGTCAAAATTTAGATTTTCTTTTTTTGGATGCCAATCGATAGTACTGATACTTACGAGTCCAAAATGGTATAAAATTCCAAAATCGGACAGTTTTTGGGCGAGATATTCCAAAAAGTCATCAAAAAAGGTTAACGTTATGATCCAAACGATTTTGGGTCCATAACTTTTGTTAACCCATCGATATTTGAAATGTTCGAATGCCAATTTATAGAAGGGATCCTTACGAATTCAAAATGGTATAACATTTCAAAATCGGACATTTTTTGGCCGAGATATTCAGAAAAAATGATCAAAAAAGTTTTGATTTTCGAACCGACCCCGATTTTGACAAAAAACGTGATGTAACCCCTTGCCATTTTGGTCGATTTTGGTCAAAATTTAGATTTTCTTTTTTTGGATGCCAATCGATAATACTGATACTTACGAGTCCAAAATGCTATAAAATTCCAAAATCGGACAGTTTTTGGGCGAGATATTCCAAAAAAATCATCAAAAAAGGTTAACGTTATGATCCAAACGATTTTGGGTCCATAACTTTTGTTAACCCATCGATATTTGAAATGTTCGAATGCCAATTTATTGTAGGGATCCTTACGAATTCAAAATGGTATAACATTTCAAAATCGGACATTTTTTGGCCGAGATATTCAGAAAGAATGATCAAAAAAGTTTTGATTTTCGAACCGACCCCGATTTTGACAAAAAACGTGATGTAACCCCTCCAAAATGGTATAAAATTCCAAAATCTGACAGTTTTTGGGCGAGATATTCCAAAAAAATCATCAAAAAAGGTTAACGTTATGATCCAAACGATTTTGGGTCCATAACTTTTGTTAACCCATCGATATTTGAAATGTTCGAATGCCAATTTATTGTAGGGATCCTTACGAATTCAAAATGGTATAACATTTCAAAATCGGACATTTTTTGGCCGAGATATTCAGAAAAAATGATCAAAAAAGTTTTGATTTTCGAACCGACCCCGATTTTGACAAAAAACGTGATGTAACCCCTTGCCAAAGAGATATATCATTCCGAAATCGGGGATGTCATAAACATACAGGCTACGAATGGCTTGGAAACCATCCAAATCGTCTGGCTAGAAGCCTTCTAAAGAGACATAGAATTGGATAAGTGCGAATGCGGAGGAGAAGAAGAATTGAAAGAGTCCGAATGCGATGGATATTGCGGAGGTCTCATCCAATCGATCTGTCAGATCGGCTTACATAATCACCCTGTGCTTGTACATTGCTATGTTAGACTTAACATTAACATAACAGTAAAATTAAAAAGAAATCTATATGCAGGATATTTCTTGGTCTCAAAGTCACTTTAGGGTCTCTTTTACTTTAACTGAATACAATACAATATTTTGTTTGTTTGTAAAACTTGTATAAAATGACAAATGAAAACTTTTTAATTAAAATGCCATTTGATTAGAGTAAACAAAAACTTTTACACTCTTACTTAGCCAGGTTACGAACCAATACTTTTAGGTATAAATTGCTTTAAATAAAGATAATTTGACATACAGAATGGACTTTCAAAAATTGCTTACAGAGTAGCTTTTCCTCAGAATAATTAAAAGATTCTTAAATATGTTTTACTTAATATATGTGCTTCAATGAATATAGGCTCCAAGGACAATAGATATCCATTCCCTACAGAAGACAACAAAGCTAAACTAAAAGCTGCCACAAAGCCAAACGTTTTGCTAGTTAAATAAAAGTTTAACATTCGGAATGAGACGTATCAAAAATTTGCAGATGCATCTCAAATAGCACACACTTAACACCAGCTCTTATCGATGCTGTAGCTCCCCCCTTCTCCTACCCCAGCCCCCAATCCCGACCCCGACCCCCTTCGAACACAGGCGCAATTTTAGTGCAGTTTAATTGCAAGGCATTTAGTCAAATGCTTGGCCCGAGGGTGAGAGCAAGGCGATACATGCGTTAAGCTATTAATTAGAGATAGTCAGTCACACACACACACATACACACACACACAAGCACACACACAAGCACACACACGAACACACACAGGCACAAGCTGAATGGAAAATTTATAGGTTTTTATCGCTGCAACAAGTTTATCTCGCGCTGCTGCTAACTGACGCTCATTACGACGCTGTCTGCGCTGCTGCTGCTGCTGCTGCTTCTAGTTAATGCTGTTGTTGTAATCGTTTTGGCCAAGTTAGCAGCAGCTGCTGACTGTGCGATTTGTGTGTGTAAACCACATGGCGTATGAGTAATCAAAATAGCTTTAGCTACAGCAACTGTTGTTGTGCGAGACGCGGCATTAAAAGTTAATGTGCCCATAAATACACACTTACACACAGATTAACACACACGCACACTAATTGCGCGCGTTTTGTGGGCGTGGTCCCCATTGAGCGACAATCGATGTGCTGTAAATGCAAATCGCGTTAATCTTAATTACAAGCGCGTGTGAAAAATGCCATTGCCGCCTTTCAACTTAGCTGCGGCAGCAACAACAAACAAACAAACAAACACATATTGTTGACTGCATATGCCTGGAATATGTGGCTCATGCATATATCATGTTGTGTGTGTGTGTGTGTGTGTGTGTGTGTGTGTGTGTAGCCGACAGAAATAATATGGAATATATATACTTAGCATAGAGCAGCTGGGTCCCTGGGCCAAAAGGAAAAGCCAAAGACGCCGCAGCAGCAGTTGCAGCAATGGGAAAACGGCTTATCCTTGAGATATAAACTGACATTTAAGCAACTCAGGCAGGCGTATGCATAGCGCACACACACTAACACACACTAACACACACACACACACAGGCAAAAGTAAACACAGCTGCCAGGCTTGCCCTTGTGCCGCACGTCCCCCACCGCCCCACACACACCCAACGCATTCAATGCAATTGACTTGCAACACACTCACACACACACGCAGGGAAAAAAGTGTTGCATAGCGCGCGGCGCTGCTTCCTTTTCAGCTGCTGCAGCCTTGCCCATTTAGCTTTCGCCTTTGCCGAAGCTAACACACTCGCACACATACTCGCACACACAGAACTATTTGCATTTGATTTGGTGAATAAGTTGCCACACAGATTAGCAGCATGCCGCAAAATACAAGTTGAGCAATTAAATTAAATTGCATTTTGTGTAAACAGCAACATTTTATGAGCACATTTTCATAGCATTTTTATTGAAATTAAATTGTTCGTGTTAAATTACACTGCAGCAAATTGCTGACTCTGTGTGTTGCTCTGTGTGTGTGTGTGTGTGTGTGTGTGTGTGTGTCTGTGTGTTGCATGTGTTTATTTGTCGGCGTTTGTGTGCCTCGTGTTGTATCCTCTGGCACGTCCACGTCGCACGTTAGTCAATGTCATGTTGCCTGCCAACACCAACACACACACACCGACACACACACACACACCAACTCCCGCGCATTCAGAATCGTTTCTTTTCTTCGCGCGGTACTTATAACTTTGCCATAAAGTTTGCAGCTCACGGACTACAATTTATGTGCTTTTGTAATTACTCGCTTTGGGGCTTAAAAGAGCTCAGAAAGAATATACGTACATAAGAAGTGATAGCAAAAGAAAATAAAGCTCTTAATGTTTGTGCAAAAGTTATTCGAAGACCTTAAGTTACAAATTTAAAACCGAATGGAATTCTTGGAAAAACAGTAACAGTAAAAACAGTGACAGTAACAGTAAGTCACAGCAGCAGTCACATTAACAGTAACATCAGAATGGAATGTATAAGATCACTAACAGTACCAGTAACAGTAACTGTCACATTAACAGTAACAGCGGAATGAACTGAAAGTACAGTATCAGTAACAGTAAAAGTTAAATGTAATGTATAAAAACCTTAACAGTACCGGTAAAAATAACAGTAACGGACACGATAACAGTAACAGTGACAGGTACAGTTATACCTACAGCAATAGTAACATTAACAGTAACACTAATAGTAAGACTTACAGTAGCAGTAACAGTAACAGTAACACTTACAGTAAGACTAACAGTATCAGTTAAAATAACAGTAACAGTAACGTAAACGTACTGTAAACGAAAGATAATTCTATTAAAACAGTCTTAGACTAGACTTTCGGCTATTAAGAATTCAATTATAGGACATAGTTTACCCAATGATATTTCATTCTTTTCTCTCTCAATTGTAAATCTTGAAGTATTCATAATTCGGTGCAACAACCCATTTGTCATTCAATGTCATTTTTGCTTGACTTTTGGCTTAACTCAGCTTGTCAGTTTATCAGTTAATCAAACGCACACATTGTCGGCTTAGTTTAATTGCAATTTCCACGCACTTGTGTATATCATTTGCCCTGTGTACACACACATATTTTAATTCGTGTGAACTGAATTGTTGTTAAGCGCTTCCTTTTTGACTGCCAACCGCATGCAAATGGGTTTTAGTTTATGCAAATAATATTTTAAAATGCGGTCGCACTTTTAATTTGTTAATTTATGTAGTTAGTCAATTGGTTAGTTTCAAAGCAAATAAAATGAAAGGAAAGCAAAATGAGCTGTCGCTGTCGAAATGCTACAAAATACTTAAGTGCCCCACGCCCCACTCCATCTACAGTATCATCTACCCTCCCCCCTTGGCTGCTGCCAAAGTGTCATGCTAATTGCATTTTGTTGGCTCGCCCCAAAGGCATTTTATATTAAATTTCGCAAAATGCGAAGAAAACTTTTGAGTGCCCCAATCGACTGAAGGACGCACAATTGCGGATGCGGCTGCGGATGCGAATGCGGATGTCCTTACGACATTTGCTAAGTCGTCGATTAGCACACAGATCTGCTCGACTGTTCGTCTTATTCAATTAGCCAACATTTGCGGCATGTATATATGTATAATCCCCACTCAGGATGAAGATTATAGAACAGACTTGAAACATCGAATATATACTATAAGCCTGAACATCCGCTTCTGATAACGTGCTAAGGGGAGAGGTTATTTAAAGCAAAAATCAATGAAATACAGGTACATTAACATTACATTGCATTGCATTTCATTAACATAACATTAACATTACATGACATTACATTACATTAAATTGCATTACATTACATTGCATTACATTACATTACATTGCTTTACATTAACATTACATGACATTACGTTAACATTACTTTAAGATGAACACATGTTAAAGAGAGATGGATAAATAGACAATATCCTGACATCCTCTGGCGCCCCCTAATATCCCAAATACAGTTTGAAAGCCACTGAACCCACAATCGAGTAGACTCTTTATCTACTGCCCCAAGCTGTTGTTACACTATGAACAGAGTATTGTGTAGTCTGCTATTACTAATACTTCCTACTTAAAGAAAGAAAATCTTAACGAATGCGTGATCATTTATCTGAATGCAGGGTATCTTTCAGTCGAGCATTGCATGCATATAGCTGGTAATTGATGTTGCACTTCGCACTTTACACAATTTAACACAACGACCCGGCAACGGTTCGAAATTTACGATTTATGATTGCGGACTGTGACTTGCATTTGCAAATGCAATAATTTATTAAAAAGCTCATCAATTAAGCACAATAAATGTGCACAACAAATAAATTTAATGCTCATGTTGGCGCACATAAAAAGAGCAAGTCAGAAACCGAACAGAAACTGAAGCAGTAATTGGGGAAAGTGAGGATAGATGGGGACGGGGCACTGGTTAAATGTTGGCCGTGCAGCATCCGCAACATGACCGAAAAGAGACGAAACGACGGGAAATTGCTCTTTAATACTGGCCCCCAAGCCACGAGTGTGGGTGGACGTCTCTCTCTGTGTGTGGGTTTGATAATTTGAAAAAAAACGCAGTCAAAGTCAAAAAAGAGCTACAAATGCTGATGATATATGTCCCGTCCGGGTAGCTGCTGCTCTAAGCCATAAATATGCCGCGACATATACATATATATACATATATATATATCGATGATTAAGGAGTTGTCATATGCTAACCACAACAATGGCAACAAAGCGAGCCGAATAACAATAGAAGCCTTTTGTATTTGTAGCTGTCTTTGGGTCCATGTGGCGTGTCCTTGTGCATACTGCTGGGGAAGCTGAGTACGCTGTAGCAATCAATACACTGAGCGAAAAAAATGCAAATCGCAACAAGAACAAATTTTGTAGCAAAAGTGAATGGTGAAAAGCATCTAGAGAACAAACCAAGACTTAAGTGAAGAAAATTGAGTGAAATATGACTGACAGTAACAGTAACAGTTGAACTAACAGTAGCATTAACAGTTGAACTAACAGTACTTAAATAACATTGTTTTAAGCTAAATGTTCAGATCGAACTATTATATTGCCAGAAATAGATGTGAAAACTATCTGGAAAACCATTCCAGAATTGAAATAGTTTGAAAACTAGCTAAATCTTGAAGAAGTTAAGCAAAATATAAGTCTAGATACATTAACTCTGTCAGAACTTTTAAACAAAAGTTAAAGAATCTTTGAAATATCCTGAAAATAAGTCGAAATGAATTTAAAATCAAACTTTGAGTTTTCAAATTTTAAACATCTCAAACAAAAGTATGTAAAGGGAAAGTGCACTTTTCCGAAAATATTTATGAAATATTCATTTCCCAACAACAAATGCACAAAAAAATCTAAAGCCTCACAATCTAAGGCAGAAGCCAGCAGGTATTCCCTGTGGAAATCGGTTAAGTTGTGACAAAGTTCTCAGAGTCTGCAGTGAGAAAGCAAGGCCAAAATGTAATTTCCCATGAAAGGCGGTTAATTTTCTTGGCATTTTCCGCTTGATTAACAATTAACTCCGTTTCGTTAACGTGAATTCGTGCCTAAATACCTGATTCGAGCAGAACTTTTTGCGCTGTCGTGTGCGCCCGTCAACAAATTCGCATGCCAATGCCACGCAGATTTGTGTTATTTATGCAGCGAGCACAATATGCTGCCATATGTATACAATATATGCCCCTATATATGCTATATATATATATATAAATATATATGCGACATGTGGCCAGACCCGCAGATGCCGCGTTCCCACCAATGTGCTGGTCGGCAAGGCGAGGCGAGGCGGGGCGAGAGAGGGAAGCGAGGCGAGGCGGGGCGAGGCGAGGCTCCCAAAACCGAAACACAATAAATATTTCGTTGGGTTCGGCTTTGGTTTGGGTTTTATTTTTTTGGCTAAATGTATAGCCAATTTATGCGAAACTTTAAAACACATTTTCATTGACAGGAAGCAAGAAAAAAGGACGAAAAAGGCATTGGCCAATTTGAAGCGGATGTTTATGAAACCGAAAATCAAACGTTCCACAATTATCCATGCCAAAAATCTATATCTATATATATACTTAATAGATTTGAAGACTTAAAGTATATCTAGAACAAAGTAATTTCGTAT
Source organism: Drosophila kanekoi (assembly GCA_037075305.1). Lineage (NCBI taxonomy): Eukaryota > Metazoa > Arthropoda > Insecta > Diptera > Drosophilidae > Drosophila > Drosophila kanekoi. The sequence continues at coordinate 4,017,602 of JBAMCE010000553.1, read as the reverse complement.
GCATTCAGGGCATTTGGGCATTCAAATCTGCTGAGCAGCTTCCAAAGAAGATTTAACTTTCTTTTTTTGTTACTCATACGCCATGTGGCGCGTGCGAGCACAAGCGTAGCATCAAAGCTGTGGCAAGTACAAACTTGCAGCCTGTGGCACGCAAACAAACACACATTATCTAAAATCCATTCAACACAGATACATATATATATACAATATGCAGTTGTTTGTGTAAAAAGCAACACTTGAGACTTGGAAAGCAGCAGATAGTTGAAAGTTGACTTATGAAATGTGCGAGAGAGATCTATTAAGGCATCTTAAGGAATCTACACTTTGAAGCCTGGCATAGAGCTCTATAAAGTTACAGTCAATACAGCCAATAACAGTCTAAAGCAGTCAATCTTCTTCTTCTTAGCCCAAATGAGCCTAATGAGCCTAAGGTCAACACAATTGGCTTATGCTGCTAGGGAAATGTACTTATTAATGCCGTATAACTACCCATAAATAGCATAGTAAGGCAATATAAAGATGTAAATACTTATTTTAAAGTCTCTGGCAATACTTACATGTGATGAAAGAGTATTTATATTCCACGTCAAGTTGGCATTAACAAAATATTGCTTAAGTTATCAAAGGCGTCGCAGCTGGAAATCTTTGATCAAATCAAATCATTTGATAACACACCGAAACCGCAAAAGTTTATCATTCGATTTTCAATTGAACTCAGAACAATTTATCTAACTGTTATGTGTGATTGTTATTAATTATTCATTATGATAATTATTTGCTTAGCAATACTTGCTTTCCCAGTTGTTCTCAGCTGAATGAAAGGCAACTCGAACGGACATAAACATCCAAACGAAATGGCGCAAGTCTTTGTGATTTTCGGTTCCCTTGGGAATTCGATTGCGGCTTGTATATAAACCTATTTATTATAATGTGCCTATAAACACCTCGATGCGTATTCACTTCAAAGCACAACAAATTGTTGTTGTTATTCACTCGTGTGTATACAAAATATGTCTGTTTACACACATGTACAATCTATAGAGTCTATAGAGTCTATATAGTCTATAGAGTCTATAGAGTATATGCGATACGTTGCGAGTCGTTTGTTTGTTTGTACAGGAAGGTTCTTTCGTTTTTTTAGTTGTGCGCAAGCATTTTGCAGACAATTAATTGTACATTAGCTTTAATTGGGTTAACATTTCTTTTATTTTGCCCAAGCCTTGGTCTAGCTGCGGCCAGCTAATTGCAGAAAGGGTCCGCAGCAATGTCGAGCTGAGCACAGCAAAAAGAACGAAAAACTGGGCAGACATTTCAGCTATTTCTTTTACTGTGCACACAGTACATAAATCATAGACTTCAACTTTTGGCCAAGTTAAAGAACGGCAATTGGCCAAAATGTGGCTGCCAAATGCGGAAAATGTGACAGAAATCGAATTACCAACGAACCACAGCAGCAATTTCCACTGCCAGCTATTCAGACGGAGATATATATATATATATAGAGAGAGAGATTTTGTATATACAAACATATATATATATGTATAAGGATTATAAAGATGTGCATAAGAGCTTAGGCGTTTTGAGTTTTAGGTCCTGCTAAAGAAGTTATACGAATATACGCGCATTCTAAAGTCTTCTCGAAAGACTTTTCATTTTGAATTCCAAGTTTTCTATAGTTAAAAAGTTGCTTGTGTGCTTTTGGGATGGTTTTCGAGCCAGAAAAACTACTTTTTGTACAGAAAAGAAGCCTAAATTGGTCTAAAATGTTTGAGAAATGATTTGAATCCTATTAATTCTCCAGCTAGTACAGATTTTACTGTATATATATATGTATATATATATATATATATGATTAACATATATAGATATATTCGTATGCAGGAGCTGGCAATACTCAGAGACTGAGCAACAACGGCAATTTACACTCATCATTTATCTGTGCAGAGTGAAGAGCCTACACAAAATTTTGACATACTTCAAGGCGCCGCACACACAAACACACACACGTACACACACACACAGACACACACACACACACACACACATGCGGGCAGAGCAAGCGTGTAGCCACACAAATTGAAATTCTGGCAGCGGCAACAGCTTCAACTTGTTGACGACGTCGGAAGCAGCCGCAAGTGGTGGGCGGCGAATGCTGCGAAGGACGCGTAGCAGCAGAATATAAAAATCACAAGGCGCTGCTGGATTCAACAATTTGTTGAATGTACACATACAAGCACACGCACACACACACACACGAGCACAATTGTATGTGTGTGTATTACATGCATATACAAATAAAAGTATGTGTCGGACTTTTTTCGCTTTATGTAAAAACCAAACACACACACACACATACAAATACAGAGACGTGCACGTTGAGTGCTGGGCAAACGGTTTGCGGCAAGTCTTTTGTATGTGTGCGTGTGCGTGTGCATGTGTGTGTGCTCACGGAGAGCGAACGTAACGGCAGTCGAAACGACGACAGGCTCCAAAATGTAGCTCCGAAGCCAGCGTTAAGGAGCAAATAAATGGCTCGAAACAAACCAAAAAAAAAAAAAATTTGAAGCAAAGCGCACGCAGACATTTAACCGTTAGGCAGCGGCAGCAGCAGCTAAAAGTGCCCAAAAACTTGAGTGTCTGTGTGTTCGACTCTTCGCCTTGCTTTATTATTATAATTTTCAATTGTTTTTAAACAAATTGCTTAAGGTTTATTTTCTTTAGTGCGCGCCGTTGTTGAATTTATCGTTAAAATATTGTGTTTCACTTGCACTTTGTTGTTTATACACATTTATTTATACTTTTTGTATATTTACTTTTTTTTCCACTAGCTATTTTCTTGTTGTTTTTCTTTTTTGTAGGCTGTTGAATTTTTTATGAAGTCGCAACGCACACACTCACAGCTAACTCACACTCACACTCCCACTCGCTGGCGCACTCACTGGAGAAGGGGAACGCGGGGAACGACCCGCACAGTTTTCGACTGTCCTCTGTCTGTGTGCGTGCGTAGTCTGTGCTTATCCGTGTGTGTGTGTGTGTTTATTTGTCGTTATACCAGTGTATGTGCGCGAGCGGCCACGTTGCCGACGATGTGAACAGATCCAAATCTCGCCCAACACTGATGGGGATGGCGTCTGGGCGCTGGAGCTGGCTAGAGTAGAGCAGCTGCCTGCCTACTGTTAACAGTGCTCTGTTAGCTTAACATGATATGGCCACTCACACAGTACTGAATGCGGGCAATAGGTCAGTGTTAACAGTGAGTGCGAAGGCAAGTGTGAGCGCTGCTCTGCCACTGTTACTGTACAGGAGCAGGAGCGCACAGGTATCCTGTTAACTTGATAACTGTTGTCGTGCGTCTGTTTCTTTTTTCATTTTTTTTTATTTTCAATCTGGCTAGCCTTAGTCTGTTATTTATACGATGCTGTTGCATGTTTTAGCCCAAGCATCTGGTTTCTATCAAGAACTTTGTTGTGAGCGCTTGCGAAGAACTACTGTGTGCCTGTGTATGTGTGTGTGTGCTTGTGTGAGTGTGTGTGTGTGTGTGTGTGTGAGCGTGCAGGTGTTTACACGTATAGCCATGTTGGGTTGGAAGCGTTTTATGGCGCTGCTTCCGTTAGCCAAGCGGAAAAATGTTTACTACAAAGCAACACAACGAGAGCAATATGCAAAATGGCCTTTGTGTGCGTGTGTGTCTGTGTTTGTGTGTGTTTGTGAGAGATGTTGTTGTTTTTTCTGTTTTCATTCTTCTTCTGCTAGTTGTTGTTTTTGCCATCTGCTATGATAGTCGGCACTCGTGCATGAGCTAACGGTAATGCGGCCATTTTTTTTCTTTATGCGTATTATTTAAAATAAGCATAAAAACTAGATAGAAACTGTCGGCACGAGCTTAAGCTCGAATACAGTAGAAGCTCGCTTGAGCGAACACGCGTGCTTAAGTTTATGTTAGTTCTAAAAGTTTTGATTGTGAAGATTTTCTTCCTAAAAAAGAGGTCCGGCTTTTTATTCGCCAGAGGTCAATTTGGTTGATAAAAATTTAAAAATTGGATTGGAAAGTGATGTCCGTTCGTGGAGCCTTTACTGTATATACTTATATATAAGCATAATTGCTGTTAAATTCAACAGCTGCAGCACGTGCATTTACATATGAAAGTAGTTAGGTGTGTGGGAGAACAGGCTGCAAATCTCCCAAAAGTCAATTAAGTTAGCCAAAAGCAAAGGCCTAAAAAGCAGCTCAAAAGGAAACGTTCATAAAGTTTGGCCAGGCCGACGTGGACGTGAGCAAAAGCAGCAGCAGCTGTTGTTGCTGCTGTTGTTGTTGTTGTTGCTGCTGCTGTTGTAATTGTAACGCGCCGCGGCGTGCGTAAAACGCACACAACAACAATAACAGAAACAACAACAACAACAGCAACGACCGAAACCGACACACTTTGCTAATGGAGCTGTGTGCTTAGGTTGATGTTGTTGCCACTGGCACAAAGGGAATACACATGCCCACACAGCAACGTGTACACACACACACACGCACACACACCCACACAACGAGCTGTTGCTGCGAAGCACGCGCCTCTTTGATTAGCCTACTTGGAGGCGTTTTGTTTGGCTCTTCAATTTACATTTAAGTAGACAGCCGCACAAATCTATTGTGTATTCCACGTTTTTATTGACGTTCAGCGTTTAGTTCGAAATTGACTGAGACTAGAACTGGGAATTGAATATTCGGCGGGCGGCAACGGCTGCCACCTGCGAGCGTGTCGAGTGCACGGCGTGAACTGTTTGGTTCCCACGCACAATGCGACAATCGTAACAGCGGCAGAGGACCTCAACAGTAAAGAGAGCCTTGAATGTTAGTTAACAGGAAGCTAACAGCGTACCAAAGTTGGCCAATAGGTCAGTTACACTGCAGCTGCAGCTGCTTTGCCGCATCGCAGAAAACTCAATGTTAAAAATTAATTTTCATTAACAGACACTGAGAAAAACGAAGCTGCATTGAATAAAGAAGGTTAAATTGTTCGACTAGCAGATACCCATTATTTAAATGGTAGGCAAGCGTTTTTTTCAGGCACATTTAAGATTTACGTACGTACATCGTGTTGTATAATATGAATACACAAAGATATTAAAAATCACAAGAAAGTATTGATAATGGAACTGAAAGCAAGTGCATATTGGTCATAATTTTAGATGGCATTCAATAATAATGACCATGTTTATGCATTGATGTTTAACATGTTTATAACTATTCATATATGTATATATGTATATGTCTACTCCGTTGTAAAAGTCCTGAAGGGCAACTCTCAGCCAGCATAATAAATTAACAATATTTACGAGGCTGCGATAAGGCGGAACCTAAAAAGGATGCCAGGCTCTGCGTCTATATTCACAGGCAGCGCACAATTTATGCATATGAATATAGATTTCAAGCAGAGACAATAAAAGCAAATGCTTTTAATTGTAAACAAAGCAAAATAATTTATGCAATGTTATTCTCCATGCTCGGACCTCGTTTAATTAGAGCAGCAATAAATATAGTTGAATGTTTAATCCAAGGCAAAATTATATATTTGTGCGGTTAGTTTAAACTTTACATTTTTCAAATTTGAGCACATTTTTCTCCTGTAAATATCCCAAAAGATATTTAAATATTTATTAAATACAACTTGCAATTGAGTTGCGCAGGATCAAGTTACATTTGTACAGCGAATTAAAAAGATAACTAGAGATAAAGCTAAGGCACTTAACGACGATCGGTTTTGCCGGTGCCTCGTTTGCCGGAATACAAATGCCGTGGCATTTTGGTGCCAATGAAACGATCCGCCTCGCCCTTGAGGCCCAGGCGTGTCACCTTCTTGGCAATGTCGCGCTTGGCCATGATTTGCGCCTTCTTCCGGATGGCAACATCCTTGATGCCGAGCGTGTCGCGCGACGGCGCACGCTTCAGTGGCTGCCCGGTCTTCTTGACCACGGCGGAGGATTCTTTGTCGAGCAGCGGCTGCTTGGGTGTTGTCTTGCTGCCAACGGCCACAACGCCACGGCGCAGGTCCATCACGGATTTGTTGAAATTGGCATTCTCGCTGCCGGACATATCGACGCCCAGACCCTCCATGGTCTGCACCAGTTTGCTGACGGAACGATCACGCACCTTGGGCTGCTTGTTGCGCGGAATGATGGGCTTGTTCTTTCTGCAGGTCAGACGCTTCTCGTCGCGCAGTTCGAAGCGTTTGCCACGTATCTGTTTGGCCATTTCGCGAATCTCTTTGAGCGTCTCGTCCATGGACATGTCGGGCACGGTGTAAACACCGCCAGACTCTCGCAGACCTTCTTCGCGCTCCAGCTCCTCGAGTTTCTCGAAAATATCCGCATCGATGTAGTCGGCAATGTTGCGGCCCTCCCAGAACTCTGGTATCACATCGTAGCGCTCCTCCTCGGCTATTTCCTCGTAGTTCTTCTTCAGATCGAGCGTATAGTCATCGCCCATCTCCTCCTCAATCTCCTTCTCCAGCTTGCGCTTACGTTCAGCCTTGACTGCGTTCTTCTCAAGTCGCGCCAATGCCTGCTCGGGTATACATGGAGCTCGGACCTTGTCGTCGCGCGGAGCGGGCATTGCCACATGCAAACGGTTCAGTATGTTATCCACCTTCTTGGTGCGCATCTTTTGGTCCACGCGATAGGAGAGCAGTCGTTCGCAGGCCTCTGTCTTCACCTCCATAACGCCAGTCTCTTGCACTGTGGACATAAACATGACAGGCACCTGTTTATCCTCCTGCAGCTTGGTGATTATGGCCTGTCGCTCGGCGGGCAGATCCTCCACCGATAATATGTCGATTTTATTGATGGCCAGTATGAGGGGCTTGTTTGTGAACAACGGTTTGATGCTCTCGAACAGCTGTACCTGCTCCTCCAAGGAGTGGCCGCACTGCTCCGAAATGTCCATAAAGTACAGGACGCAGGCACGCAAATGGGCCAGAGCGGTAATTGCTTGCATTTCAATAACATTGCGCTCCTCCAGCGGATGGTCGAGTATGCCGGGCGTATCAATCACCTGCCAGCGCAGGTATTTGTAGTCTGTGTGGCCCACATACAGGGATTTTGTGGTAAACGCATACGGCTGCACCTCGACATCGGCACGCGTGATTTTGTTAATGAACGACGACTTGCCCACGTTGGGGAAGCCGCAAATGATAATCGTGCGCGAGTAGGGGTCGATAGTGGGTAGACGCGACAAATGCTGACGCACTTGCTCCAGATAAGTCAAATTGGAAGCCTGACGCTTCAAGATTGTGGCCATGCGACCCAAGGCGGCCTTCTTCAGCTGCTTGCAGCGGTACAAAGAGTCGCCGTACTTGAGCAGACGCACATAGTCCTTCGCCACACTGCAACATTTAATGAGTTATAAATCAGGATTTATATGATAAACATCGTCAATAAGCTTACTTGTCCACCAAATGCCTGGCTGTGTTTAACTGACCCAGCGCCAGTTTGTAATGGTCCTTGTCGTAAAGAACGTTCATCAAGTCTGCATAGAATGGATGGACATCATCCAGTTTGGGAAAGTCCTGTATTATCTGCGAGAGACGATCGTGGAAATTCTGTTGCGTGTACTTCACCTTGCGCGTATAAAAGGCACGAATACGCGAGATTTTGTAACCCTTGTGCACGACTGTGGGTGTCTTGCGCTGGGTTTTCGACAGCATAATGTCGATAAAGTCCTGGAAAATGTCATAGAGGATATATTATTTACATATTGCGCATTTGTAAACATTTGCTGTGAGGTTATGTCGTTGGCACTGGGTGCTCCGACAGACGTAAACAATTTAAAATGCTGCTACTTTTGCTTACCTTTGCTGGCGGCACCACCATTATCTTTTTAAAGTTGTACAAACTCATCTTTGTAGTTATTTATTTATTTTCCACGGCAAATTAAAGGAAAATAAATGGGAATCGCTTGCAAAAACACCACGCGGTGTCTGCAACAAATTCCAAAAAGAGCTGATATAGAGTCTAGAGATGGGTTCAAGGCGCGATAGTCAAAAACATCGCAAAAACTCAATTAAATGAAGAAGTCGTGCAATGGTTGGCAACATGCAAGCTAACTAGCTTCGATAACTATCGAATATCTTATCGAAGGCCTAACCTTTATCGACGTATTACAGTAATTGGACTCGTATTGTTATGAATTTAATAGAATTCGCAAAAAGCAAACAATTTGATGTTAATTAAGCAGACGAATTCGTTTAAAAACGTTGTATTAAAATATGTTATCCGACTGAGAATAAGTATAGACGCTGCATTGCGATCTAAACGCCGAAAATAATAACATGCAATGTTGTTTATTCTAGGATCATAGTTAAACAAAAACTTAATGCTATATAAAAACAAGAAACTAACAAAATGCTGAACAAAGCGAGTGGCAAACCCTTCAGATGTGACCAATGCAACTATACATCCAATCGTTCCTTCGACCTGCGACGTCATCAGCAGCGCCATGCCAGGGTGAAGCCCGTGGAAGGAACTGCATTCAAATGTAGCGAATGCTCATTTGTAACGAAATGGAAGCGCAACATGGGACGCCACATGGAGAAGCATAAAAAAACTGCGGTGGCAGCGGAAGACAGTCAACTAGAGGATCAGACTATAGAGGAGTTTATAGTGGAGGTAATTGAAGCATCCGAAGCGGAGATCGAGGAGGAGCAAGCTGCGCCCGATCAATCAACTGTCACCATGGTTCTCTCTTCGGATGAAATTAACGAGGCGCCTAGGGATAAGAAGCTGAAACGCTTCAAGTGCGAACTCTGCCGCTATACATCGAATCGAGCCTTTGATTTGCGACGTCACGAGCAAACGCATTTTCGCATAAAGGTGGTCGATGGTATGGCCTACAAATGTTCCGAATGTCATTTCATAACCAAATGGAAGCGTAATATGAGGCGTCACATGCGCAAGCACGAGGATCCCAGCGAGGAAGAATTGACAGCAGCAAAAACGAATGAGCCCGAAGCCGAGGAGTTTGTTGTGGAGCTCATCGATGCAGAGACATTAAGCTCAGATCTTGACATGGCGTCCGAGACGCAATCCTGCTCCCAGGAGTGGTCCGCACCCGAAGAAATACAAAGCGAAAAACGCTATAAATGCGACCAATGTGAATATGAATCGAAACGCGCCTACGATTTGCGACGTCACGCGCAGATCCACGCAAAGGCAAAGCCCCTGCAGGGCATCGCATATCAGTGCAATGAATGCTCGTTTATAACCAAGTGGAAGCGAAATATGAGGCGGCATATGGAGAAGCACAAACCAAAGCCAATTGAAGCAGATGATCTGGTGGACGACTTTGTTGTGGAGCTAAAGTCTGTCGAGGGAGCTCACACTGAAAAAATAAAGGCTTTGGAATTGGAAGAAGATCCCGGGGTACTGCCATCCTATTGGATAGCACTCCCAGCCGATGATACATAGATACCGCTTCATAGATACATAGTTTCCCTTCTAGAAATTCGAGATTAAAGGCTGAACTGAAGCCTTTGCTAACTATAATCAGTACACATGTACATATGTATAAATCTCTTTTTTAAATTATATATAAGAAATTGCAATTATTTACATATATTTTACTGGTAAGCTAATGACAGATTATTGCCAATAAAACAATAAACAAAAATACATATTAAAATTACTGATATATATTAAAGATAAGCACCGATAACATAGCGTTATGCAAATGTGCGCAGTGAGAACTGTGAAATTTCAAGATCAAGCATGCTAAAATGTGTGCGCGACTAATTTCACATACGCCAAAATTAAGGCTCAAAAGTAGCGACACTTTAATTAAATTACTCCTGCAAAACATTTATGAAATAAAATATACGCCAGATTAATTATATAACAGCTATTATTTAGCAATATTAAAAGAAGCTTTAAAAACATCGATATATCGTATACAAAAGCTTATCGATGTTAAATACATAAAAGTCGCAGTGACAAGAATCGATACACGGATGTTGATTCATCACTAGTTTCGATGAATTTTTTATATAGACAACCACACGGAATTGTTGCTTAAATTTGGTTTAAATTAACACAAATTGCTACGTCTAAGCACAATACATAAAGGCAAAACACAAATATTTTTATTAAAATGGCCGACGACTGGGGTAAGTGCACGTGGATGCGTCATCGAAAATAAAACGTGGGCGCTGCGCATGTGGCGCTCGTGGCGCCCCCCAAACCCAGCAGCCCCACCCCCACCACCACTCCGCCCGCGCACTTTCGACAAGAAAGGAGACGTGCATCCAACCTTGATACTTATGTATATTTTTAGCTAAATTAAGTGGCGTATATGTACATATATAATAACCAAAAACATTATGTCTCTTGTGATCTTGCAGAATCCGCCGCCGACAGTGAAATTGTCATACGTCCGAACGCAACTAACAATATAAACAAATGGGAGGGCGAGGACGACGACGAGGATGTTAAGGTGCGTAAAAAAATGACTCGCAGCTAGCATATTGTTAACAAAGCAACCCAATTGTTGCTGTTGTAGTCGTTGATCTGCTTTTGTTGGCAAGCGAAACGAGAGTTGTGCTCGTGACACGAGTGCGCACGACGTGCTCGTGGCAAAAAGTATGATTTCATCAGCTAAACACGAAAACTATTAACATTGCATCAGGTCAAAAAAATTTAATTGGAATGCAAATATGCGTAATAGAAGCTAATGAATACAAGATTTTAGAAACTAAAATATTCTGCAGTCAGTAACTATTTTTAGTTAGCGTATTGTCGACTTTCAATTCGTGTTTGTGTCGAGTTGATACAGATTCACGTTTCACACGCTTCCATCTCTAATCCAAACTTGTTTTTTTTTATTTGGTCTTTTGCTTTTGTTAAACAATTTTTACTTTCGCTTTGCCGTACACGTGGTCACTTTGCCAATGCACTTTTATACGCTAAGCCAACTAATACTTAACATAACTTTCCATTTTTAGGAAAGCTGGGAGGATGAGGAAGAAAAGAAGGATGAGGAGAAGCCAACGAAAACAGAAGCGCCAGTTAAAACTAAACCCAACAAGGCGCTGAAAGCGAAATTGGAGGAACAAGAGGTTTGGTTAAACCATTATTTGTTTATAGAAATGAATCTATTTCAACTATAAATTACTTAGCGCCTAAACGAGGAGGAGGAACAGAAGCGTCTGGCCAACATGACAGCCGAGGAGAAATTGGCGGAAAAGCTGCGCTTGCAAAAAATTCAAGAGGAATCCGATCTTAAGAGCGCCCTAGACACATTCGGTGTGACGAGTATAGGCGGCGGTCTCGACGCCTTCAATCCGGAGAGTAAAGAGGAGTTCAAGGAATTCGGTGCCACGCTTAGCTGGAAGGTAGCACAGTACCGGGAATCCATACATTTTCCCGAATTTATAGAGGATCTGGTGCGCAGTTTATGCGTAAACTGTGAGTGATAATTGCGAAACACAAATATATATATTTATTCCTTAACTGATAATGATTGTGATTTCCCCATCTAGTGAGCGCCGCTGACATTAAGAAGGTCAAAATGAGCGTGGAGAGCTTACACTCGGAAAAACAGAAAATGGAGAAAGCAAATGCCAAGAAGTCAGCTGCCAAGGCCAAGGGAAAAGTTTCGTTGCGTAAAGAAAGCGATGTAGGTCAATTTGCCATCGATTGGCTTCATTCATTAATTATTTATACCTTTATAGGATATTGATGACTATCAAAAGTATGGAAATGATTTTACCGATGATTACGATGACTTCATGTGAATAATAGGATCAATAGATAAACGCATATAACTAATTATTGAATACATATATATATATATAGTTGCTTGTTGATGTCGAAGAGAGTTCTTCTTGTTAAAGAAAATTGCGCTGGAATTTAAATCCTTTTTGTTGATTTTGAAAATGCTGTTCGCAGGCGCCATATTAATATACATATATGTACATTTAAGTGTAAGCATATATATATATTTGTATGACAGAACAGACACACACACACACCATTATACATACAGACATAAATGCATGTAAAAATTATATATATATACATATATATTTAATAGAATAACTAAAGTCAAGTCAAGTCAAGCAAGCAATCAAGAAACCTCAACGAACATTTTTCAGATTAAAAACAAAAAACACAATAAATTAGGTACATGAATGGCTTCTTGTAAATTCACTTTTGTATAATATTATAAAGCGATATTAAATTGTAAAACAAGCTCAAATTGGGATTTTTCAAGCTTAAACTGTTTTAAATAATCGTTATCGGCTCGTCAAAACGGAAATTAATCGAATCAACACTGCAGTCTTTTGCCAACGATAATTTTCAGTTTGTGACGTCATGAACTCGTGCCATATTCCAGTGAATGTTCTTTTTGAAACTATTAAAATGCAACTCTGTTCACTGAGTTATAACTCTGGCCAGGCACGTGCAGCTCTTCTTCTTGGAATCAAACGTAAACATGACCGACAGCATAAGTGATTATATTGCCGGTACCAATTATTATTATCAATTGGAATATAGTTATTATAACTACACCTACTTGGTATTACAGAAGCTGCCGCTAAGGAACTGCCGAGCTCCGAAGAAGAGGATGATATTGAGGACGAAGACACCTGTAGCGCTCAGGAATTGGCAACTGAATTTCGCACCCAATATACAAAGGACGAGGCGTCGTTATCTTTGAAGCGTGACTATGTCCTGGGCTTGTGTGCGGACCCTGGATTCACGCGCCTTGCAGCTGGGCTCTCCAATACCGCCGTTAAGATTTACGATCTGAGTGCAACAGGCGCACTGACAGCAGTTCATGAGGAGCGGGTGCCCGTCTTGACCAGTTCCGATAATGCAGTCACCATCTGTGGTGTTCGTTTTCTGGAGGATAATTCAAACACATTGCTTGTGGGGACCACAAATGGTCTAGTGCGTCTGTTTGATTTGCGCGCCACGGGCGAACAAGCCAGATTTGAGTACAAAGTCAATCCTGAAGCGGAACCAGCTCTGCCGCCCGTGCCCGAGTGCATCACATGCTTCGACCGCAATGCCAACAGTCGCATCATCTGCTGCGGCACAGAGCAGCACATGGGCAACGTGTATTTGTTGTTCTATGATGTGCGCGAACGCAAACAGCTGGGTGTTTACTACGAAAGCCACGAGGACGACGTAACGGCTGTGCGTTTCCATGCCAGCAATCCGGATCTGCTATGCACAGGCGGAACGGATGGCTTGATAAATGTATTTGATATCAAGCAGAGCGACGAGGATGAGGCGCTGTGTAATACCATCAACACGGAGAGCAGTGTGCATCGCCTCAATTGGCATCAGAATGTCTACGAGCAGGATATTATTTCCTGCATAACGCACACCAACGACTTCAAGAGCTATGAGTGCATGGAAGGCGATGAGGTTATCTCCTTTGAACGATCCGACATTGTTGCTGGTATACGGCGTAAAAATGCCGGAAACTTCAATTTGATCAATGCCCACAACCTGGAGGACGACGGCGTCTTTTTGCTAGCTGGCACAAATTTCAATCGCGGGTGAGTTTTGACCCCACATCTGAGAATTTTCGACCCGACCATAACTCTCTTCTGTTTAGTGAGGTTCTGCGTTCCGTAACTGCTCCTGCCAAGGATACCCTCAAGCCCCTTACAAACTTTGTGGGCAACAAGCAAATTGTACGAGAGAGTCTGTACGATGCGAAGCGTGATCTGCTAATAACTGGCGGCGAAAGCGGCATTATCTCCATCTGGACACCCGATGCGGACAGCATGATTAACAGCAACAATAAATTAAAGAGCAAATCGATAGCGGCTAAGAAACACAAGAAGACTCCATACTAAAGAAAAGATTTTATAATAAAAATGTGCTTATTTCTAATTTAAGTTAAACTAAAGTCTGGTTTAATTTCTCAAACTGTTTAGGTTAACTGTTACTTTTTACAATTTTCGCGCCATTTTGCCTGACGTTGCCAGATGTCGATGCTTATGCTGCTTGTTCAATTATTGCCCGTAGGTGCTGCCACTATATTCACATGTTGTTGCTCACGGACAGCGGCTGCCTGTTTTGAAACGTTACGAATGTTCTAAAACGTAAACGCACTACGTAGCGTTTGCATGGGCACGTAATGATTGAAAGTGGCTTTTCTTTTGAGTATTTTGGGGTGGTTTTGAAGAAGCTTTAAAAATCGATGCATATAAATAGGTTTTATGTACTAAATAAATAGAAATGAACTACAAACAGGTTTTTGTTAAGATTCGAATATGCATATTGTAATCGTTGAAAGAGAAGCGTTTCAATGAAGTATACCTAAAGCCCGATAAGCATGCACACATATGGAGAACACTCTCTCTCTCTCGCTCTCTCTCTCTCTCTCTCTCTCTCTCTGTGGCTCTCCCACCTAACCCGAACTCGAATTAAGCTCTGCTTAGTAAAAAATTAGCACATCCTTAACGCACAAGCTGGGCACGTCCTGCGAGCACACATAATTTCTCAATTGCCTTCCTTCGCGTCTCCTTTCGAGGCGCAATTAGTGCTGCAGTAGGCATTGCAAATGCGTGCCCACAGATCTTGTAATCCGGTGCCACCGGGAAGCAGGATCTCTCTGGCTAAATGTTGACAAATACAACACCTACGATACAAATAAAATTGCTACAGAAGTACCACCTAAAACGTAGCAGCCAAAGGCCTAACCGGAACGATATGATTTTCACAAATTTACGCCAAGCCAAGCAAAACCCAACGGCAGGACTCGCCGCCACCGTTGCCTTTGGTCCTGCGGCGCACACAGGATCGGATCGTCTTGTATCGGTTGGGATCGGATCCGAATCCGAATCGGTCTCCTCTCCACTTACCGTGGCTAATTGCTCATGAATAAATTGTTCGGTTTTCGAATTCCATTGAAAATCCGTCGCTCTCTCTCTCTCTCTCTCTCTCACACTCTACCTATCTCTCCCTCTCTCTCTCTCTCTCTCTCTGGCTGCGAGTCCTGCGGAGCAACCAAAATATTATGGTGTTCCCTGCTGTTAGCGCACAGTCAGCGCGAATTTGCTGCGGTAAGTCGATGCTGCTTTTTCGTTGCCGAGTTTCGTTGCCTCTGAGTGTCCTTTCTGCTCCTTGGCAGGACCTCTGTCGTCGGTCTGTCAGCCTGTGATTTGACATGTTTGTTAGCTAGGCTGACCCTGAGTTTGTGTTCCACTTTGATGTGATTCGTCAATGCGGTGGACTACCGGCTACCGACTGCAGACGCTGAATCCTCCGAAGACTCTGTCCCTGGACCTGGTCGGCCTCTGCCCCAGCAGGCATCTCACGAAGATGCGGATGCCCAACAGCGTTTGTTGGCGTATCTGTGTCGCTTCTACTCTGTTTATTTGTCTGTCCGTTTGTTTGTTTGTTGCCGCTGTCTCCTGTTGCCGCTGGAGTGCCATTCGCCAGGCTCGGCATGGGCCACCAATCCGGCGAACCCTCCCGTTGGCTCGCATACCGCAATGCGCCGTATTTATAGTAAACGTAACCGATCGATTGCGGTTCCGCCTGGCCATATCAAGAAGACCACGGCGTACAGAAAGAGGAAGAGCGGGAGAGACAAGGAAAGAGAGGCAAGGAAAGAGAGAGCATTTGCCTTTATTATGACTATGCTAAAGGAAGAATTGGGATTATATGACGGGCTCTATTGACAATGCTCGCAATCATGACTATATTAAAGAAATGTACCCTTATACTATTGACACCTCATAGAGAATACATAAACTCTTAATCAGACACTTTTTATCATACAGCTGCTATTGAAATTGTGGCTTAAAAATCGATTTCCACTTTTGCCAAATGTATCTTAAACAAAACTCACGAACTATCAGCTTTATTTGGCTTGCTAAAAAACATACAAGCGAAATAATAAGAAATGTCAAATGATTATCTAACAGTTTGATACTGAGATACTTAGATAAGTAATAGATACTTAGATACTTCATCAATAAGATACTTTCACAGATATGGAGATACTCATAACTGCCCATAGATACTTCGTCTTTAAGATACCTAAATTGTTACTAAGATAATTATAACTTCCCATAGATACTTTATCTCTAAGATTTCCATAGATATTTTACCTAAAAAGTACTTTGACAAATTACGAGATAATTGATATAACTTCCCAAACATGAGATACTTCATTTTTAATATACATACACAAACAATGTTATCTAGCTATAAAAACTTTCTCTCTAAGATACTTACACAGATATTGAGATGCCCATAGATACTTAATCTCTAAGATACTCATACAGATACTGAGATGCCCATAGATACTTCATCTTTAAGATATTTACATAGTTACTTCCCACAGATAATTGATTTTTAAAAACCCTTTCACATCTACTGAGATACTTTCAATTACCCATAGATACTTCCTCTACCTATCCACATAGCTATCTCCCATAGATACTTCATCTTTTAGATACTTTCACACACGCTGATATACTTTCATCTAGCTATATATACTTCATCTGCCTACCCACATGGCTACCTCCCATAGATACTTCATCTTATAGATACTTTCACACACGCTGAGATACTTATAGCTCCCCCTAGAACAGATAAGATACATAGGTAACAATATACGTATAACTACTTATAGATACTTCATCTTATAGATACTATCACACACACTGAGATACTTTTAGCTTCCCCTGGAAGAGATAAGATAGACTTAGATAGGTAACAATATACTTATAACTACTTAAAGATACTTCAACTCTAAGATACTTACAGAGAGTTTTCGCATGGCATGCCAAAGATACTTTATCTTGCAGATACTTGAGCTGAACACTTTGCGTCAACACCTCAACGCCGCACAGGTATCTCTAGATGGCTGCCCATTGAGCAAATCGCCGCGATTTCTGCCTCCTCCTCTGCCCGGACTTGGCCCTAAAAAAGAAACCGCGTGATTATGCGCCCAAACAATATCCGACAATGGCTCACCTAATTATTTGGCTCGTGCTCGTCTTCTGCCCTGTTTTTTTGTTGTTCTTTGTTGTTGTCGACAAAAAGCGAGCCAATTTTTAAACGATTCGTTTCTCTTTTTATGAGTTTTTTCCATTGTGCGCATTTTTAGCTGTGTTCGCTGCTCTACAAACCTCCTAATTGCGGCAATTGCCGCGTCCTTTGCGTTCCGCGGACGTCGTGCGTCCTTTTTATTGCGCGCTCGCATTTCCACTAAAAATTGTGCCATTTTTTCCCATTCTTTGCCAGGTAGTTGGCGACGCGCCTTTTTATTGGTGCACCTTCGGCGAAAATCGCAGTGACAACCGCAGTCCAACAGCGAGTCCTTCACAAGGACCTGACCTGCCCAGAGGCCCATACTTATCCCAAACTTATCCAGCAGTACATTAAAGAACATTCCTATAAGTTCTTCAATAGTTCATAAGTTTCTTTCAACTGAAGCTCAACTGAAGCTCAACATATCCTTGCTATAAAGTGCGAGCCACATCCCAATCTTTCTCTCACAGGCTCCCCCAAGAACTTAGGCTTAGGATCTGCTCTCCTGCGACTCACCCATCTTCAGATATACCCCAATTGCGTCCGACTTTCTGCTCTACTTAAAGTTCTCTTTGCTCTCAAAAAGGTAAACAAAAAAAGTATCTGTCGTTTTGGTCCCGTTTTGTCATTGTTTGTGGCAGAAAACGAAAATTGTTGTCATAAATTTCTGGTGCGTTCGTTTTGGTCCCGTTTTCTTGTTTCTTGTTTGTTTGCGGCAAAGAAATGGTTCAGGAATTATGGTATATGCAGATTTTTATGGGCCGTGCGCTGTGCTCTACGGCGGGCTTCGCGGAATTCCGTGGATGTCCTGCCGTGTCCTGTCGCGCATTCCGAGGACCCGTATTAGGAATATAGATCAAAGTTTTTTGTTTTCATTGTCGCATTTTTTCGTCTGCGCTAGTTTTTTTCCCCGAACCCCCTGTACCGAGTGCTCTAATTTTTTAATTCTTCACGCGTTTTTACGACCGCCGGAAAAATAGTGAAAAACATGAAAACCATTTTCCACAAGGTTACTTAGCACCATTTATGCAGAGTCTGCCTCTGGCTCTGCCTCTGCGTCTGCCTCTGGCTCAGTCTCTGCCTCTGCCTCAGCCTCTGGCTCTGCCTCTGCCTCTGGCTCTGCCACTCTACTTACCTGTTAATTGTGGCCATAATTCCCAATGCTCAGCCACATTTTTAAGATGTTTTTATTAGGGCGTGCCCTATATGCAGCCCATTACGATCGTAAATCTTTGGAATCTTTTCGCGTCTACCAGAAATCCAAAAACTTGTCGGAAACCGAGTTTCGACAGCTGTCAGTCACAGCTTGTGAATGCTTTACAGATATTCGAACTATTCTATTTTACGTTAGTTCGAGTAAGTAAATGAATATAATCTATCATATATTGTATTGATAACTTATCCAGAGCTCGACTTTCTTGCTGTTTTACATACAGTCAAGCTTCTCGCTGGGCAAATTTCTTCTTCTCTTCCCATCTTGAACCAGCAAACTTTCAGAATTCCACGCAACTACATCGACAACATGTTCTAGAATAGATCTTTAAACAAAGCTTACACAATTTTAAATCTTCTCATACTACATATTGTCAACATTTCTTATCACATGCTTGCGGGCATATGATTTCAGATTCAGCTTCAAATATGTATATAGGTGCAATATCTTTTTAAGGAATATCTCAAGATAAGAGAGCAGACATCACTTTTTACTCGGGCAATTTCCTTTTGATGTTCTTGGTTCAAATGCTTAAAAATCTATTTGTGGATATTCCATACACTGTCAATCTATAGTTAACATAATAGTTAATATATAATATCATACTTCATTCGTTTACTTTGTTAGGGAATACACAAAATATACTTGTGTATATATGTACATACATGGTTTCTATGTGTGTGTGTGTGTGTGCTTGCATACATGTGTGTGTAGTTCCCATAATCAGCATAATCAGCGAGATCGGCGCTTTGTTTGCCAGCACAAATGCCAATAAAATAGCAAAAGAACAACAACAACAACAGCAACAACAACAACAGCAGCAGCAACAACAACAGCAACAAAAGCGACTTCCACGTAGTTAGGTTTCAGGCCAAGCCAATGATGCCGAAAGTGTTCAACTCGGCCGGACTATGGATGATCGGGTGAGGGTGAGAGGTGAGTGGGAATCAGGTAATGCTGTACACTTTCGCCTGGCGCAAAGTGAAAGGTTAGAGAGTTGGCCTGGCCCGGTCGCAGCCATAAAGGGTATTTACTGTCGATGCCGCAGTGTCGCGTTTATTTGCTCTTGGGCCCAGGCAAAAGGTTGCTCATTCTGCATGGACAACGGATCGGACAGAGGACAGAGGACCGCGGCGGGTGAAACAAAAGCGCCTGAATGCACAATAGGCAAGGTTGTGGGCAAGGCTTGGGCTTGGACAGCGACAGGGACTCCGTGCCAGGTCGCTGGGCAGGAGTTGGCGATCAGGTAGAGCGACATTCGGCGAGTTAATGCAAATTGCCGCGCAATATAACCCAATAATTTTAACTAACTCACAACAGCAACAACAAGAACAACATCGACTGGGAGAGTTACTTAGTAATGCATAACAATGAGCGCAGTTGAGGCTGAAACTGAAATTGAAATGTTGATGCCAAGGGTTTGGCATTGACTGGGACTCGTCCTGCAGCCTGTATCCTGTGCGTTAATCCGTTTGCCATCAGCGACATTATTAGTCGATTTTCTCAGTTTGGCTCAGTTTCACTTTCGCCTTGCGGATACGAGTTAGATTTTATTGCAGCATCTTGAACAATCGCTCGAACTTGGAACTGGATGTGGATTTTGGACACATGCTGTGCTCTCATTGCTCTAGTTTTAGCCCAATGGCTAAGGTGATTTAGGCCGAAATTGTCATTGTCTTTGACTGTCGCTGACCGGGTTACCCTCAGGCTGCGACTTTCGATTTAACTTTCAGCAACGACTTTAACTCCCTTTTCGACTTGACGGACTTTCCACAGGCCACAACATTTTGTTTATTTGTTTATATTGTGGATTAGAGAGAGAGAGCGAGAGAGAGGGATGCAGGGTGGGAGTGAGAGGGACCTTTGGCGAACTGATCCACACGCATTTTCATTAGAAAGCCATAAAAACGCATAATTATGGCAACAGGGATTAGCCGCACACACACACACACACACACATGCATATGTGTATATGACATAATTAGCGGATTCTGAAATTGGGTTATTTTTGCCCTCTTTTTTCCTGGCCCAGCTTAACCCTAAGCCAAACCCAAACCCTAGCCCAGACCCAAGCAGGTAACGGCCAGGCGGACAGCTCAATAGCTTACGCAAGCAAAAAAAAAACGGCAAATAAAGAAAAACTTTCAAGTTGGCAGCACTTTAGCCCCCCCTCCCATTCCGTCGCCAGTGCTGGCCCATGTAACTGCGCTCTGGGTACAGTTGCGCCTTTAGGCAACATGATTATATCATCATAATAAATGTTTGCCGCAACTAAACTGAAACTTTTCAAATTAAGTTTCAACAACTGCGCCCCCAAAAGTATTTCATTGTTTATGCATGTGCGGCTGTGTGTCTGTGTGTGTTGGGGTGTGTGTGTGTGTGTGGGCGTTGTCTAAAACTTTTGCTATATTTGGCCAGATAAAGTTCATTTACTGTTTAAGCTGTGACGCAGCCCCCTTCCGCTCCCACTTTATAGCATTCGCCCTCGCCATCTCCCTCTTCCTCTTGCATGGAAGTGTGAGCCCGTTAAACGTGCGGCATAATATTAAGACTTCATAAAAGAGCAAATTATTTGGCTGCCAGCGATCGATATGGCAACCTCCTCCACCAGAGCTCGTTCTCCATCTCGGTCTGTGCATTATGCCATATCATTCTTTTGCCTGATGAAGCCGATAAAATCCCATTATTAAGGGGGCCACTCACGTCTCGTTCGCACCCATGGCGCTGCCCGCTTGCGGACAAGCGAAACAAAAGATTCGCTCATACGCTATGAATATATGAAATCGCACTCGCCTCTCCCACTGAGAGAGGGAGAGCAAGAGCGAGAGAGCGCGATGCTGCTGGCGCTGCTGCTGCTGCTCCATGATAACTTGATTATGGGTAGCAGCGGCTGTTGTCGCTGCCTTTTCCCTTGGACCACCGCCAGGCTGTGCATTATCACGCTTTTGCCTTGGCTCTCGTCCTCGCTGCTTTTTTATGTACCATTGTTCCGGCATCGTAATTGCCTTCATCGTCGCATAATTGTCAGCCAGCAGCCAGCAGCAGCCAGCAGCGGCAGCGGCAGCACCACAACATTAGCACCATCGTTCATTGCAACCCGTCAAGCAGTGCGAGGCAACGGCAATAGCAGCAGCCAAATGCACAACTGTCGCCGTCTCGCTTGCGCCTGGCGCATAGCGCTGCCATTGGCTGTACGCTTGCCTGCGGCAGCCATTGCTATGCGGGCTGGTATAAAAGAGAGCCGGGGTAGCTGAGAGCGACACACTTGAGCTGTAACCATCGCAGAGTCAACATCGTCGCTTAACCGTTTTAACTGTTAAGTCGTTTAGTCTAACGCACTGCCAAGTCGAGAACTGAGACCTGATTAATTGGAGAGAGAGAGAAGAGAGATATAAGATATATATATAGCAAAATGCACGGATATCGCACCTACAACATGGAGAACCATCACCACGATGGCAGCAGCAACGCCGTTGACCAGAAGCCGCTGGTCGTCGATCTGATCTCAACACAATACGGCAAACCGCAAACGCCGCCGCCTTCGCCAAATGGTAAGTTCCACAAACAGAGCGTTGTCCCATCTAACAGCTCGACTAACTCTCCGCTCTTCTTATCCGTTTTCCTCGCAGAGTGCCTGTCCAGTCCGGACAACTCGCTGAATGGCAGTCGAAACTCGGAGATACCCGCTGATCCGTCGGTTCGTCGCTATCGAACCGCATTTACACGCGATCAGCTGGCGCGTCTCGAGAAGGAGTTCTACAAGGAGAACTATGTGTCCCGGCCGCGTCGCTGCGAGCTGGCCGCCCAGCTCAATCTGCCGGAGTCCACAATCAAAGTGTGGTTTCAGAATCGCCGCATGAAGGACAAACGCCAGCGCATTGCCGTCGCCTGGCCCTACGCAGCCGTCTACTCGGATCCCGCTTTCGCCGCTTCCATCCTGCAAGCGGCCGCCAATAGCGTGGGCATGCCGTATCCGCCATATGCTCCAGCTGCCGCCGCCGCCGCCGCTGCCGCCGCCAATCCCATGTTGGCCACCGGCATGCCCACCATGCCAGTGCCCGGACACTCGCCGTATGCCCAGTACCGTTATGCGCCGTATCACATTCCCGCACGGCCGGCACCGCCGCCAGCCCCGCACATGCATCCGCACACACACACGCATCCGCACTCGGCGGTAGCCATGCAGGCTGCGATGGGCTATCCGGCGGCCATGTTGGGCGCCGCTGCCGCCGCCGCAACGATGCCACCCAGCTACTCCGGCCAGCAGCTGCAGCTGCCCAAGACTCAGACGCCGCCGCTGGATCTGCAATCGTCCTCATCGCCGCACTCCTCCACGCTGTCGCTGAGTCCCGTCGGCTCCGATCACACCAAGGTCTTCGATCGCAGTCTTAGCCCGCTGCGCAGCGCGCCCCCCGCACCCGCCGTCGCTGCCATCCACACGACCAGCAGCCCGCTGCCCGCGCCCGGACTGCTGATGATGCCCAGCGCCAAGCGGCCAGCGTCGGACATGTCGCCGCCGCCGGCGACCACAGTCCTGGCGGAGCCCAAGCCCAAGCTATTCAAGCCCTACAAGACTGAGGCGTAGGTGTTGCCACGCCCCTGCCCGCTGAATCACAAACCCCGCGCTGCCCGCTCGATTGTACAAATTAGCGTTAAATTGTTGTTGCCCCTCAACTGCGTCCCCCTCACCCCCTCCTACACAGTGTGTGGAGCGGGATAAAAATCGAAGCTATTTATCAGTTGTACATAAATTGTAAACTAGTTTTTAGTTTAAGTTAATTTTAATTATTTTTAAAACGAAATCCAAATCAAAATCAAAATAAATTTCTTAAACCTAAACGAAAATAATTCCGTCGAGTTTCAAATACCTGAAGAAACACAGTTGGGCAGGATTTTACCTGCAGTCGCTGTCTGGCCAGTTGATCCTGTGGAGAAACCTTAGAGCAGCAGCTGCACGAATCCTGCTGCTGCTGCTGCTTGACCTCGAGAGTGCGGCACACGCTCGGCGACCTTCGGCCCGTTGGCGAGCGGGGGGTTCGCATGTGGCACAAGCCCAAATTGCTTATTAATGCGATTAGAGGAGGACGAGGCGAGGCGCAGCGACTCCTCCTGCTTGTCACACGCAGCGCATGGACGATTCTCGGCCGCATCCTTTGCAACTGTCGCGCCGTGTCCTTGCCGCTGACAGCATGCCACATTTGCCGCTCGGGCCACCCTGCCACGCGTCAGGTTGCCTGCAGTCAATGCGTATCAATTGTCCTGGCTAATTAATTGCCGCATCCGGCAGCCTGCCGTGTTTGTTTGCTTTTACCAATTGTCATAATTGAGAAATCATCAGCACAAGGACACAAAACACAACTGGCCCAAAAAGTGGGCTACAACAAACAACAACTCAGCCACGGCAATCAAATTCGTATTTAAGGGAAACATGTGTTTCGAATTGTTCAAAGTGTGCTCAAAGGGTGTCAATTGCCGCGCTTATCAACACCAGCATATCCCGTTTAACTCCAGCCGACGAACCCTTAAGCCCAGATACTTTATCTGTATCTGCCTGTATCAAAACATGTTTTGACAGCGCATAAAAAATGTGCTCAACCCCTTTTCGATTCGTTTTCGGCTGCTGCAGTTGGGAATCTCTGCGCCAAGGCAGCCAAGTGGCAACATTTTATGATTTGATAATAACAGATAGCGCACACTCAAAACAACAAAACAAGTGGAGCATGCTCGACTAGAAGCTGCCCTGTAGTCAGCCTGGCAGCTGCTCTGCCTTCGCATATTCCTGCTCAGAAGTCGATTATATGCTAGAGCAGAATCTAAATGCGAAATGTGTTTATCATAAGGTTGAAAAGGGAAGCAGCCAATCGATATTTATCGATTTCTCTCTATTTAGTCGAAGTTTTCATTGATATCAAATGGGCTAGACCCTTGCGATTAACTAAATGTCAAATTTGCTATGCCTAGCTCTAGTAATCCATCAAACATGTTTTAAAGGCCAAATTTTGAAATCGATATTTATCGATTTAGGCAATAAAAGATAGTTTTGCGTATGGTACACCTATAGACTAAAGATTATAGACGGGTATTGCCTGAGCTGAGCTGAGATATATTATGGGATCGAAGATGTCTCCTTACATTCCATTCCATTCCATTCCATACACAGCCTTATATTATACCCCTTTAAAGCCACATGCAATGAGTACAGGGTATCATAAAAAAGGGAACAGCGAGTCGACCCTGGGGACCTGGCTCTGGGGTCCTGGGTCTAGAAGCAAGTAAATTAAAAAGCGCAAGCGGAACGTTTGGCCTCAAGTGTGGGCAGGGCTGGCCTGGTGAGGTGTGCTGCGGGGGGTGTGTGTGTGTGTGTTGGGGGCGGGGTAAACAACTCGATTAATTCCTGTTTAGGGGTGTGATCGCCCGCTTTGCAGGTTGTTGATAATTAATCATGTGGGGATTAAGCTGTGCAGAAATATCAGCAGGCAGGTTCATTGAAAAATTATGCGCCATAAAAAAATACAGAAAGAGAGAGTGGGAGAAAGGGAGAGGGTGGGGGAGGGGGAGATAGATAGCGAATTAGAAGCGAATCGATGTGGATTAGCGAGCAGCAGCTGCTAACAGAACGGGGCATAAAAAATGTCGGCTTTAAGGAGTTAACAGATTTCCGATTGCCAAACAATATAAATGCGATATTATTATCAATTAGGCGGGCGTATCTAATTCGAGACGCGATTCGCTTTTATTGCGCTCAATCAATGGCATTTGGCACTCGAATCAATGGCTGCCACTTCATGAGAACTTCTGCTCCCACAAAACACACAAAACACACACAGAAAACAATGCATAATTCAATAGCTCAAGGCCCAGCCCAAACGCATTTATGGAGCTGTAACCTACCCCCCATCCCAATCCCCCTCCCCTTCTGTGATGTACAAACAAAATTAAGTTTTATTGGTGCGCAGTCGCCGCTGCGATGATGCGTGAGAGCTGCAGATGATGAGTGGGAAATTGAGCGCAGCTGAGACACCAGGCCCCCAATCCTAAGCCCGAAAACCCAAGCCCAAAGCCAGCCTCTGTTCAATTCTTGAGCCTCTTTATACAAATCTTTTCTTAGCTAGCCCAAAATGGGGTATGCTGGTTTTGTGCCAAGGTATGTAACAGGCTGTTGATTCAATCTTTCTTCTATTTACAATATATCGATAAATATCGATTTGGACACAAAGTCTTTTGAGCATAGCTCGAGATCTATCAGAGCTAACTATATGAAACTTGTTGTATGGGTTCTTATAGGGTATATATAGATTGGGAAGATTTCACTTTTGGAATATCTCTTGCCCTAGCTTCAGAAGATGTATGAAAAAGGGAAGCCTTAGTAGTATAGCCTCGGGCTTGGGTATGTACACTTATTTGTAATTGCCGAAAGAAAGCTATAACTCTCTCAATAACAACTCGTCGCTGTGGTCAGGACATCTGGCAGTCGGGCATACCCGACTAGAGCACTTTGACGGATTTTCATGTGAGTTATTTTGTTTTTTCTGATTTCTTTTAATAGTGAATTAGCACCTCGCACTGTCGGCCTGTCAGTGTTTGAGTTGGCTTTATGGCCATCATCTGGCCGACTCTTTGTCTCTCTCGCATGGGCCGCCAGTTGCCCAGTTGCCCACTTTCCCAACCCGAAACGAACCGTCGGCATTCGCACAAAAGCCAGCTTTGTGTGTGCGTCTGACCGGGCGACCGCAATTTAGACATCCACAAATCCACAGCTTTGCCCCTTGCTCTTTATGATGTACGAAATTCACACTAAGTGTCAATGAATATAAAGTGATCATGGCACAGTCACAGTCACAGTCACATTCACAGTCACAATCACAGCTGTTGCTTGGCGATCGGCGAGATCTGAGCCCCCCTTCAATGTTATACAACTCGCTTCATTCCCAGCTTAGTTGTCCCATTCATTGCCAACAGGAACAAAGCTTAGAAACCGCTCAAAAAGTATACACTCTACAACAAAGTTGGAGCTCAAGAGCTATGAGCATCAAAAGAAGCTTGTTTGATATGATTGGAATAGGCCAAATGGGCTATACTCTAGAGTATCTTGTCTATGATAAGCTGGTTAGATATATATAAGATCTTTGAAAGCTTTTTCATGTATCTGAAACTGAGAGGTTGAAAAATCTGCAAGAATTTGAATAGAGTTTCTTTAGAAGATAGATGATTAGCTAAGTTTTAAGTGAGGTAATGAGGGTAAGCCTCAGGCACAGATACATATAGATTATACATATAGATTATACAGATTAATATAAATAAATAAAGAATAAATATATCTATCTTATGTACTAAACATAGATGGAATATGAGTTCTATGAAAGTAAAAGAACTCTAGGCATCTTTTAGCTAAGTTGAAGCATTTTCTTTGGCTTACAAAAAGGATTCACGAAAGCATATGAATACCAAGAAGACACTTTTCAGACCAAAGAAATCATATGTTAAAATAAATAAATATAACAATCCGCATTTGGTGAACTTAAATTTGTAGCATAGTGTAGTTAAAAGCATGTTTAGTTGTTTATTGTAAAGACAACAATTAAGTTTTCTATTGTCTTCTGTTGTTTTTGGGCAGCTTTTGCAACCACTTGCGGTTTCCTCATACACACACAGACACACACACTTCACACGCACACACACCTCACGCACGCACACCTCGCACACACACACCTCACAGACGCACACACACTCTTGTCTAGCTGCTAGGCATGAATAAACATCTTTGTAAAATGATAATGCCGTCGCACAAATAATTTCACACATTTAACGCATACACAGCGCCCAGTCAATCAGTCAATCAGTCAAGCAGTCAATCAGTCAATCAGTCAATCAGCCAGTCAATTAGTCAGTCGTTTGTGAAACAGGCATAAAACATGTCCAAAGACATAACTTATGATAATATGTCGAATCGCAACGGATCGCAGCGAAACGGAACGGATCGCACGCGAGAGGAGGGGCATTGGCTATGCTGTTAAGCAGGAGATGGGAAGAGAGGGTGGGGTGGGAGGTGCTGTTCTGGTGTTTTGGCAGTTGGCCAATTTGCACGCTGTCCATTAACATGGCCATGCGCCGCTTATCTAACGACGGGTCCAAGCATTTTCCGTTGGTCTCAGCATTTTCATGCATATTAACATGCGATAATCGCAACAATCGAAACGCGGCCAAAACAACAACAAGACAGTTAAAGGAGGCAGGAGGGGGAGAGAGGGAAATTCGAATGATGTCAGCAATTTTGCATTTCCATATGCGATTCGCTGCGGTGCAATTGGAAAACGCCAAGGGTGAGCTCTGGATTCTGGGCTCTGGGATGGGGGGTTCGGGGCATTAAGGATGCGTGATAAGCTCCCGGGTAATTGCAATGGAAACACACACACACACACACACACAGAGAACGAAAATTGGCCTGACGAAATCGGACCAGTCGACGGGGGCAACAATAAAGCGAAATAAAAATCAATTGCTGTTGATAGATGCTGCGGCTGTCCGAAGAGCTTGGGTCAAGCGTAGAGGGTGGGCCCAACAATAAATCTGCAGCTGAGCTAATGAAACTAGAATGATTGCGGCAATCACGGGTGTGGCGAGTGTAGACGGGCACAGGCTACGGCCAAAGAGGAGCAACGGACACGGGACACGGAACACCGGACACCGGACACCGGACACTGGGCTGTGGCTGTGCTGTGCTCTGCGCATGTCCTGCGACCAAATACATACATTTTTTTTTGCTTTTCCTTTGGCATACATTATGTACACGTCGTTGCTGGACCCAGACTCTTACCGGATCCTGCGCATTTGAACGTGTCAATTTTATTGCGGTTTGACTTTGCACAAAAGATGAAGAAGAAGAAGCGGCCAGGAAAAGCCCTCCAAGGCGTTCTCTAGGCCCAGCTCAGCCCAGCTCTGCTCTGTCCTCCTCTGCCCAGCTCTCTCCTGCCCTGCTCTCTCCTGCCCTGCCCTGCTCTGTCTTTAGTCGACTTTTTGGTTGACTTTATGATTTACAGCGCTCATTTTTTTCGCGTTATTTTTTTAGGGAGCGTTAATGGCCATCGTAAAGCCGCAGTGGGCCAAGTCGACGTCGCCGTCGCCGTCGATTCGCGCACTGATTCTAAAAAATGAAAACAGTTTTTATGAATTTCTGACAACGCGAGGCGCGACTGCGGACTTGGCCAGATCCTGTGCGTTGTCCTTTTTCGCCGTGTGTTGTTTTTTCTCTATCTATTTTCTTTCTACTTTGGCTTTTTACCTAGCCTGGTCGAGCCGGGCTCTTTTATGGGCAAACAAATGGCAGCGATTATATTCGGTTTCGGTTTTTGGTTCTGTTTTTTAGGCCATAAAAATTAGGCGGCATAAAAAAACTGCATTGGAATTCTAGTTCTAGTTTCAGATTTTTAGGTTTTCCTCGCGTTGCTATTTCTCTGCTTCTTTGTTTTTTATAATTTTCGCGGAATTCGGAAGCGGAACAACGCGACCCGACCTTGCCGTTCTCGAAGAGCTATTCAAAGCGAAGCATTTGGCAATTGACTCGCTGCGGTGCGCGAAATATTTTTTAGAACTGACTTTCGTATAGCATGTCAATTGTCTCTGATCTGAGCTGATCGTAAAACTGAAAAGAAAAAAGATCCGAATAAACGTTGCCGGGCATCATTTTTTTATGATTGGCCTAAAAAACTAAGACGTCGCCTCGCACAATGCAAGGCAGGGCCAAAAGTCACCAAGCCAAAAGGCAAAAAGTGCCCAAAAGGTCGAGCGAAGAGTGCAAAGTGTGATAAAGCGATTATTCACAAGGTTATAAAATCAAAGTGCAAATGGGAAATGGGAAATGGGAAGTTCGATTTGCGAGAGACCGAAAACTGTTTCAGCAACAGTTTCAACGATTCTCACGATATATCTTATATCTTTTCAAGATCGGACTTTACATAGAGCCGATATCATCTAAAGTTTTTGGAAAACGTTTAACTAAGTAATATCTCGAGATAGTATTAGATCTTCGTATAATCTAGCTTTTTGTTCTGATTTGAAACATGCTTTCATGCGCTCACACTTGGCTTTAAATACAATATATAACGTTTACATAATGTTAACATAAGTTTTACATAACATTTACATAACATATCCCTTTAACATAAGCATTGCAATCTTTAGCATATCTGTAAAGTCTATAGATACATTGATTATGTTATTTTTTTTCATTTATTTATCTCATCTTTTTTTCAATTTCTTTTCTTTTCTTACGCAAACCTCGCCCAGTTCAAAGAGTTGTTTGCTGAGAAAAAAAATGGAAACCTGATAGATTCGTACGTGGAAAACCGCAGGATGCAAAACGGATAACCTCAACTTCAAATGGCATTTGGCCGACGCGAATTCGCGCGAAGTTCGCAGCGATTAGATGCAGCTTTTTTGAACTGCGTCGACACGAGGCAAGCCGCAGATGCAGATACATTCCGGAGTTGCATCCACATGCAAATTACGCAGATTAATTGAGGCAGCGGTCACGCCCCAGCACAACAAGGCCCAGGGTGTGTGTGCATGGGTGTGCGTGTGCGCGCGTGTGTGTGTGTGTTGCCTGTTACGTGAACAGCTACGGCAGCCGTGACCTTCGACCTTTTATAGTTGTTGCTGCTGCTACTCTTCTTTATGCACATTTTTTCACAGGCAATTTCGGTCTGCCGCTGCGGCCGCCTCTCCAGCCTGTCCGCGCCTGTGTCCTTTTTTGAGGATGCTAAAAATCGCGACATCTTAGCCAGAATTTCTGGCCGGATTAAGCATTTTATGGCCAGCAAATGCTGTCAATAAAACGCTAAGCGCTTCCCACTAATCTCCAACCGTAGACGTATCTTTAGTTGTATCTGTATCTGTATCTGAATATGTATCTGTATCTGTATCTGTATATGTATCTGAAGCTGTAGCTGTATCTGTATCTGCATCTGTATCTGTATCTGTATCTGTATCTGTATCTGTATCTGTATCTGTATCTGTATCTGTATCTGTATCTGTATCTGTATCTGTATCTGTATCTGTATCTGTATCTGTATATGTATCTGAAGCTGTAGCTGTATCTGTATCTGCATCTGCATCTGTATCTGTATCTGTATCTGTATCTGTATCTGTATCTGTATCTGTATCTGTATCTGTATCTGTATCTGTATCTGTATCTGTATCTGTATCTGTATCTGTATCTGTATCTGTATCTGTATCTGTATCTGTAGCTGTAGCTGTATCTGTAGCTGTATCTGTATCTGTATCTGTATGTGTATCTGTATCTGTATCTGTAGCTGTATCTCTGATGGCTGCCCATGTATCTCCAGCTATAAATTTTGTATATTTTGTATGTTTACATTTTTTAATGCACTCCCCCCTCGACAGCCCAGCAGCTGGCATTTGAAATGCCATCAGAATATGGTTCCGGATGCCAAATATAGTACAAGTATCTCGGAAAGTATCTCATGGATACGCAACGGTTTTGTGACAATGCAATCAATTAGCATACAATTAAAAAGTGCTTAAACAAGGAAATCAACTCGAGCTGCAGACGTACAGCCTCCGATGTATCTGTATCTAACGCTGCGCAACTGTATCTGTATCTGCATCTGCAACTGCATCTGTATCTGTATCTGCATCTGTATCTGTATCTTTGTCTGTGTCTGTGCAGATGCCTTGTAAGTGGGCCGCAGATCAAAGCGACGACGACAACATAATTGCTCGTTCACTTCACAGTTTTTTGATGACTTCGACATGGCCACAGCAAACACTTAATGCTCCATATATATTTCAGCTACACTGCAACAAAAGAATGCATGACTATCAAATGTTAAACTTAATTTAATCTATATAAAATATAGCCCATTATTTCTTTATGAAAATAAGCATGGCTTGGGTTATTTTCAGTAGAAGGGGCAGATGCATACATCTGTGAAACACAATTGAAGCATACATGTTTTTCTTACAGTGTACGTTGTGCAGCACGAATCTGATCGTTGACAAAATTGTATCTTTTATGTTATTTGCGGCTTGTTGCGGCTGCTCTGGTGGCCCTTGTGGCGCCACAAGCTCCTTTTTGCCGCTGCTAATTGAGTTTTAAGTAGCCAGCGGCATCCACTTGAACGCTGCGGAAGTTCCAGGTCCTGCATTTCCTGTTGCCGCTTGCCCTTGACAATGCCGAGTGCCTGTACGAGTGTGTGTGTGTGCGTGTGTGTGTGTGTGTGTGCTCTTTGGCCTGGCCAAAGTCAAACTCTAATCCACAAATATTTTCAACTCTTTGGCTCTAATCGCTGCCTCTAATCACTTCCACGAAACGCATAATTGTGCCATTGCAATTGATACGCTAAGCCGACCTGCATGCCCTATAAACCCTCTATACCCTGTACAGAGAGAGAGAGTTGCCCGCAGCCAAGTGGCAAATCCGTGGGCAGACAATGCGCACAGAATGAACGACAAGTAGCTGCGAATTATCAATCCTATCATGCTTTTATGGCACGGTCCCAACTCGTCTCCAGTTCAGCGAATTTTTGCATACCCTTACCGCGACGGACGGGCACGGGCTGCTACCCGTCACCCCTTCTTATGGCAGCGGCTGAGCTGATAATCCTTCTAAATGTTTGCATTAATTTCGAGGCGTAAACGGATTAGGGCGTCGTCGCTGGGCGTTGCCCGGCAGCCAGCAAAAACCGCCGACGACACGGATACCACTGACCTGCACCGGCACCGGCAGCGACGGCAGCGGCAGCGGCGGCGGCGGCGGCCACGCCCCGCCAGGACGATCGTTTTTAATCCTTTCGCATTTGCGCTGACTTCTGGACTAAAACGGCGGCTAATCCGGCGAACGGGTTGCGCATGCTACTAACCGGATTAACTCCGATTACTCCAGATGATCCGCAGAAGTCAATCTGCCTTCAGGCTTTAGGCTAAAGACTCGAAACTCCCAAATCCCCGGCGCAGCAAATCCAAGCTCTGCTACAGTTGATATGTTTATTTGTTTGTTTTCGTTTGTTTTGAGAATTTCTGGCAATTAAGTTGGCGATTTGCTGCGCCTATATTACGGGCGGAGCCCTAGCCGGGGGCGTGCCCGCAACATACCTGTTGGCCAACTGCAGCAACAGCTACTTGATGTCCGCTCAAGGCCAAAGAGTCAGTTTTTTAAGCAGAAACTTTGTTGTTTTTTTTTCGGCAAATTGCGCAGATTATGCGAGGATTATGCGTTGATTGCGTGCAATTATCATTTGCTGCTCCTGCCGTGCCTTGCGGATATGTGAGAGAAAATTTTTGCCAAAACTGGCTTTATGATTCACGCTAAATCCTTTGAGCACCCCTTTTGTCTGTCGCCTTGGTCCTTGAGCGTCGGTAGCTTGCGTAAAATTTCATAACCCTAGCAAGGATTTTCGTGGAAAACGCAGCACAGACATATCCTTTTCATATCCTTTTCTCCTTACCTCTTGCCAATCCGTTGGCTAAAAAAAAGAAACTGCGAACGATTTCCGCGTATGCCGGCAGGTAAAACGCCTAAAAAACAAATAAACAAACATCTTGCAAATGTTTCGCAATAAACACGCAACGCTTATATAACGAGTTGTGTGTCCGGTGCTGCCATACATATGTATGATATATGGCACCGAATGTATGGCAGCCATTTTGGGAAATTGACGTTAATTGCGCTGCGGCGGCAATTGCAATTGCCGGCAATTATAAACTGTGCAGATGTGGCTGCAGCAACAGCAGGGAGCAGAGAGCAGGGAGCGTGGGCGGGGGTGGGGGGTGTGGGTTGATAAATGTGCGTGATTTGGAATGAATGTGCATCGATTAAAACCGCAGGGCAATCAATTTGCGCCTTTTAACCGATTTCAACGCCAAATTGGCTCGAACACAACCAATTAATGTCAGAGCAACAACAACAATAACAACAACAACAACAACAACCCCCGAGCAAAACAATTAACAGACCGTGTGCGCAGGGGGCAAAAGGGTCGACATCGGCGTTTAGACACATTCCACGCGATAAACTTGCAATAAAGTCAAGTCGAGGCGTTTAATTGCTGTTCAGCTCGTCAGTTGTCTGTTGCCTGGGCGGGGGCCTGCCAGGTTTTTTGATTAAACGCACACCTGTAATGGCAACGCCGGCAGCTAACGGTTACAGCATCATCGCAGTACGCATCATATACCGCAATGAATAAGTGCCTATAATTGGCAGTTTTAGAGCATATTTGCAACGGGTCTGGCAAAAGTCGACGGCCATTTTTATGCAGCAGCTACGGTAAAAAGCTGTTTACATACGCGAGAGCTTACTTTTTACGCTCTCTCACACACACACACGCAATCTCTCTCTCTCCCTTTCTCTCCTTCTCTCTGTCGCTTTCCGTGCTGCGCCGACTCGCACTCGCTGCGCGCTGATTGGCTGTTTGGGCTTTTGGAGCCATTGCTCCATTTTGTCAGCAGACACGCCCTGTGCTGCCGCTGCCGCTGCTGCGTCGCTGTCAAAGTCGCCGCCGCTGCTAAGAACTAATAAAGTAAAATGAAATAAAATGCTGCCATAATTGAAGTCGTTAATGCTAAAACCATGAATACTAAAAAGTTTTCATTTACTGCAGCTGAGCTGCGGCTGTAATAACAGTAAATTGCATTGCTTAAACGACGCGGGTTAATGGTCGCGGTCAAAGATAACGTTTTGAGAGAGTGGTTTTATTTAGGAAAATGTGGACCATTAGAAAAACATATATACACATAAATGCAAGCATATATACATATTTATTAGCATCCATACAAATATATTGTATTTTTCTGCATCCGACGCTCTCTATAAAACCGAACATGACGTAACAACGTACAACGTACTTGCCAGCACTACGTGACTCGCCAGACATAGCGTAAAACAAGCGCAATATTTTAGTACATTCATTCGATTTATAGCACTTAGCTTACGCGCGTCAAGCTGCTTGCGTTGCCACTGCCGCGAAAAATATGGCAGCACTATAAGTGGCCACACCTTTTTCAATGTCAAAGTGTGACCATACCATTGGCTGCGTTGCATATCGATTATATACATGGTCGCAGTGAAAACGAACCGATAGGCGACTGCCAACGATAATTAACAGTGCCCTTTGAGGGAAACAGCAATTTAACACTAGCTTAACATCGCATTCACACTTACATTTATATTCGGGAAAAAACATTGGAACGGGTTGGACGCGGAGAGCACACTTCTTCATTTTTCTGCGAAAAAATTCAATCAAAGCTCACAAATAAGCGGTATATACAGGGAAAATATTCGGCTAGCGCTTACAGTTTAGTTGATTGCAAACACGCGCATATTGTTTGTACACAACGCAGTGCAGACAAGCAAGCGAAGCCAACGAAAAAATATCGGGGAATAAAGTGCGCTAAAAAAAAAAGTGAAATCTAATGCTAAAAGTCAATTTCTTATAGTCGCAAGCGTGATTCAATAAATAACCAACAGGGCAATTAATTTTTATGTGACGAATTGTGGAAAATCGAGAATGGGAACGAAAGTGCAACAAAATGACGACGCTGCCGCCGTCGCAGCGCCAGCGGCAGAAGCGGCCGCCACCCACAGCAACGCCAACGCCAACGCCAACGCTACGGCCACAACAACAGCAACAACAACAGGAAGAGCAGCAGAAGCAGAGGCAGCAGCAGAGGCAGCAACAGCAAGCGCAACAACACCAACGCAAACAACAACGGAGCTAAAGTCACAAACGCTGCCCACACATACCGCAGCGCCGACGCAAGTGCTAATCATTCCTGCCGCCCAGGCTTCCACGATGGCCACAAATGCCGCCAAAAAGATACGACGCGCCTTCTCCATGCCACGCAATCCGTTTCGCTGGTCGCGCAAATTCAAGACGATCGCTGCCACAGCCGGCACAGCTGCCGATGGCAGCGGCGTTAACGTCGGCAGCGCCAGCAACACGGCGATTTCGTCCTGTGTGAGCGGCGGTCGCGGACGCAGCGGCAGCATTGTCTCGCTCAGCAGTTACGAGGCGGCCTCTGACGCGCCCATCGGCAAGGACAAGCCGAATAGGGCGGCGACCATTGCAGTCACCAATAACAACAACAGCGGCAGCAACAACAACAACAATAAGCGTGCGAGCGGGCAACAAGCACGTGTGATGCGTCGCTCTTCCTTTAGGAAATTTCTCAATCGCATCGCGCAGCATTTAAGCGCAACGGTGAATGTTGGGGTAAGCACTAGAAACTTAACTGTAAATATGCATACATGTATGAATATACAATGCGTGCACTATTGCCTAGAGTTGGTCGCGTGTCGTGTCACGAACACGCTAGATGCTTCGGTTGGTCGACTTTGATTTTTGAACGTGTCGTATTAGACAATTCCCAACACGCACCCATCTCTAGCTTGCACTACTGTCAACTACTTCTTAGTATACAAGTGTGTACATATTTTCGCTTTCTTTGTTCAAAAGCAGCATCAAACTCCCCTCTGATAAGCAGCGCAGTTCTAACGACTGCTGCTGTGCTGCTCTGCCTCTGTGTGTGTGTATTTTTAAAAACATCGTTTGGTGTCGGCGTTATCGTTGCCTTTGTTTTGCTCTGCTTTGCCGCCTTTGTCTCTCGCTTGCACTTTGCTGCCGTCTTGTTTTTGTGCAATACATTCAAATAGTTTGACACGCATACATATATACATATCCATATAATATAAATGTATTTACACATGTGTGTCCTGCATTGCGTGCCAATTGTTCTTGTTGTTTGCCACCCACTGGGCCCGCCATACGCTGGCCAAATCGGCATTTGCCACGTTTCCATGTTTCGTTCGGCCGTTGTTATTGTTGGTTGTGCCGTCTGCTGAGTCATAGCGAAATGCGTGTGTTGATAACAGACAACGTATCGCTGTATTTCAATGTAGTCTTATTCGGCGTGTTGCTTTCTTTCACAATACGCCTGCAAAAGTCCGAATAAGGCATGTAGTGTGTACAGCCAGACCTGGCAGAGAGAAAGAAGAGAGAGAGAGCGCAAGTGAGTGTACGTTAGCTATGTTATGTGGAATGTGATATATGTAATTTACATAGTAATGTAATGTAACAGACATGTTTGTTTGCATGTAGGTCAGGTACCGTTAGGTATCAGTTAAAAGCACTCGAACTTAAGTTTTATACACATTCGTATATATATCTGTATATGTACATCATATAGCTTCAAGTATATGTATGCAGAGTATCTAGTGTGCGACTTGCGAATGTTAACATATTTTTTATAGAATTTACAGAATAATTACCATGCGGACAGCGCATGGAAATTAATGTTATTTTTAAACAATTGCTGTCTCATTATTATTTGTATAATTTATTTAGCTGAGAGACCCTAAATTTGTTGCAGGTGCTGCGTGGGCGTTGGGCCAGCGTCAGCTATTGTTTTGTATATTATTATTATTTTTTGTTTTTTTGTGCCCAACAATTGTTCAAACAATTTGTGTAAATGTTGGCAACATTTGTTGCCGCGGCTGGCGCTATATAATAATAACAATAAACAAGAACAGCAACAACAGCAGCAGCATATAAAACTAGCACAAAGACAACAATAACAACAACTAAGCAGCCGGAGACAAAAGTTTGAGTTCGTGCGCTGTTGGAGCGTAGCCGCAGCTGCCAGTTGCCCCCCGCCCAGTGGGGCCACAGACAATGGACTCCAGTCCTGAGACGCGACAGACAACTCCTCGCGGCAGATTGACAAATGTGTGCCACGCTTCTCTGTCTCGAAGACAGGCAGAGGCAGAGGCAGAGTCAGAAATAAAAGCCTGAAAGGCAAGTGCAGGGCGACAGTTGTTTACACTCACATTGAGCGCACCCTACCCTAAATTCACATTTGATCTAAAAAAGCAAATACATACGTGCACGTATGTGTGTGTGTGTTTGTGGCACATATATGAATTTGTTGCCGTTGTAATAAGCTCGTTGATTAATTGTAGAGGGCAAGACCTTAGACTGCCGCTGATGACCTTTTACGCGCCTCGAATTCCTAAACGTTAGCACGAGAAGCACAATTTCAAATGCACGAAACGAATTGAATTGGAGGCAACTTCAATGAAATATATATGCATGTTATATTGATGTACAGTGAAAGCTCTCTAGAGCGAATATATGTATGCATGTTATATTGATGTACAGTGAAAGCTCTCTAGAGCGAACAGATAGGCAGATGTTTGCTTTAAAAGGGATTAAAATCGGTTTTAAATACAGGAAACTCTTGATATTTGATATTAAGCACAAGGCAGCTGCCTGTCCGTTCGTTGAGCTTTCACTGTACTCAGTTGGCTGTACTCTACATTTAAGTCAGGCTGACCAAGTGAAGGCCTTATGTCATTAGCCAAGTTTCGGCTGTGCCACCTTTCACCAGCTGCCACTCTGCTGACTGTTGCTGCGGTGAGGCAATTGCCCATTGTTGATGCTGATGCTGTTGCTACAATTGCTGCTGCTGCTGCTGTTGCTGCTAATGTTATTGTTGTTGTTATTATTGTGGTGATTACCTCACACTCCAGCTGTGAGCCTCGCTAGCTGATTTATGATTCACGCTGCAAGCATCTCGCATTGATTTTATTTAAATAGCCCAGCCAAAGCAAGTGCAATTGAATGCGAATAACCTGAAATAAAAGCAACAACAACTCAATTCGGCTTATTAAAATGCCAATTGGTGCATTGCGCGTGGGCCGACGTCGCCGTCATCGTCGTCGTCGTCGCATTGTGCAAAAATTGCATGCCAAAATATATATATATTCCGCACTAACGACAAACGGCAACAAAATGCCTAAAGGCTAGGCGGAAGGGGGGTGCTCGGTGGGTTAGACGCTAGACGGCATTCAAGTCAAACAAAAAATGACACTCAATAGTGAAACGTGCGACATGAATTTCACACGCCGCGCAATAACTGCCAGAGATGGTTGCGTGTGCAACAAAACACAGACTAGAAACATCCAAACAAAGTCTTAAATATAGTCTTTTTTTTTTGCTAGAATTTGCTTAATTTCCCTTGAATTTCCCTTTAACAAGCAACGTGCGTGTTCGTGTCACGAACGACACGCGCCCAGCTCTAATAACAACACGTGATTCTCTTGTATGGCTGTTTGGCTAAACATACATACATAGGTAGGCAGGCAGCAGGGAGGGTCTGCGGGGCGTTGTTCGGTGTCATTTGCAAGCCATTTCCGTAAGCTTTCGGCCACCCAATGTTAGACGTGCAATACTATAGAGTATGTGGTTGTTGTGTAGTAGCAAATGTTGTTGTTGCTGCACTTGTTGATGGCCGAGATTAGTACGTAACAGCGTGTGCCTGCTGTGTGTGTGGGTGTGTAGGTTTGTGTGTGTATGCCGCTGCTTTTGCTGATTTTCTATGATATTCAAGTGCTCTTTGTGTTTGTTTCGCGTATTTCCGCCAGGCAAAAGCTAGCACGTAACTTTTGCGCTTCTTCTTTCTGTTGATGTTGTTGTTGTTGTTGTTGCTGCAGTTGTAGAAACTGTGCGAATTATTATTGCCTGTTGTTGGTTTTTACCGCACGTTTTCGGTTCTCTCTCCCAGACTCTCCCGCTCTCTCTCATTTGCTCTTTTGAATTTGCTTTCAAGGTAAAATCAATTGAGATCAAACTAATTGAAAATGTTTTTCAGAATGGGTGTTTTTTTTTGTTTCTCGTTATATTCTAGTATATCTCTGCCTCCATTTGATGTGTGTATTTTTGTAGCAGCATATTTTCATAAACAAATGTAAAAATAGTTGCCTTGCAGCATTAACGGCAATAGCAAAAATTTGCTCAACGATGCCTTAAGCTAGTTTTTTATTCAGCTGAGTAAAACAAAAAAAAAACAAAGCGTAGATCAGCAGCCGCAGTTCATTCACTTAAACCATTAATCAGTGTTGCGTCTGGCTGTAATTGTCATGTTCAGTGTTGCTAAGCCAAGTTAGGTAATCAGCATCAAATGTTGAATTCACTTGTGTATACAACTAATCTATTTATAAGTGCGCTATCAGTTTACTAGACCAGACGCAGTCTCTGGCTAAACTGATTTAAATTAGTTTTACTCAGAGATTAGTTTAGATTTTATTCAATTGCACATAATAGTCGCACGTTATAGCAATAGGAATATTGTAAGCTCAGCTTATATAGCATTCAGCTTTTGCCTATATACAAATAGTCTAATACAATAGTTCACTCGATTAGCATAACGATGGCATCTTTATCAATGGAAATTTTAGAGCATTGAGCTGAACTTTCACAGCATTCAGCTTTCATACGACATTTGTCACTCTGTTAGCTAACGGTAATGCGTTCAGTTAATAAATTAACTGGTTCGCCAGACAGAGCTGAGCTCAATTGTTTTTATGTCTTAATAATATACAAATTTAACCTTGAACTCTCGGGCTTATGTCTTTATAAGTATATGCCCAAAATGCAAACAAAGGTCAGTCTCTGAGAAATAAACGTCAAAAATAGTCTGGAATAAAACCACTTGACTGCGATACTGGGGCTATAATGGTTAATGTTCGAGCATACATGTGTCTAAAGAGCTATAGACATACAAATATATATATCACAGACATAATTAAAGTGGAATTGCTTTATGCCTGACGTCAAAAGCAAAAATTTACTTCTCTTCAACCTAATTACACACATAAATTCAAACTCGCAACGCCCATTATAGCGCCTAGCTATACTGTGATTGTACACATACATATATGTATCTATAGTATATATATAAGTACTTTTAGCTGTAATCAAAGCTGTTCACGTAAGTTGTGTGTGTTATGCAGTCGAGAGTGTTTGCTAACCAAATAAAAAGTGCAAATTTGCCCAGCTAAAAACTGGACCGTTTGTCCTTGTGTTATCAGAGAACATAACTGAACGGAACTGTTGAATAAAAACCTGCCTAACGAATATATATATTCACACATATTCACATTCGTTTTGCGTATCGCGCCACTGATAAGCACAATTCACACTGACTACGCTCGAGGCGCTGATTGGAGAACCTTGGCTAAATATCTGTTCTAGCCAACAAAAATGTGGGCGTGTCGGCCACGTGTGACGCGCGCGCGCCCCCCTTTACATAAGCAGCCGCTGTCGTGGGCAAAAACAGTCGCTGCGCAACACATTCAATATAAGTTTCTACGTAGATGTATTTATATCAAAGATCGGCTGATCGAAACATTTGTCAAGTGTTAAATACGCTGGCAACGGCATTCATCAAATGTCTTAAGGTGTCAAGTGTATTTGTTCGATTGCATGTTTCGATTCAATTGAATTGGAATTGGCATCGGAAACGGAAACGTTCATAAATCAAGTTGTACAGCTAATTGCGTTAGCCAGAAGAGTTGAGTAGAGCTTTGTTTTCGGCTATATTGATTATGAGTCCCCCCTCCTTCTCTCTCTCACACTCTCTCTCCCTGACTTCATTTGCCACACACTAATCGCTAAATCAGCGAAATAATCAAACATTTAAACGGTACCCATATAAAAAACATACTAAAATTAATTAGCAATCAATTTCAATGACGAATTCGTTCTGTCACGTGAGCACATTTCGCTTAGCACCTCAGCCGTGCACAATTACCAAGTGCAATGGATGAAGGCATATATTCAGATACCCTGTAGACAAAACTAGATAGAAGGGTATTAGAGAGTTATGCAAATGCATGTCTGGGCTTATCAGCTAGACAGATAACAGATAACTCAGAGACTAGAGCCAACAAATGAGGAATGTGAGAGCACGGATGCCCTAACTTGATGAATTCCAACTGAACTCGAATATACATATATACCCATTAGCAGCATTAGAGCAGGGTAACTGCTAGTTGAGCTATTCTTGCCCAGATATATTCAGCTTGTTTCTATTAATAAAATGCTGATATGACGCGTTAAGCATATGACGTTAAAACAACTCGAGCCAAACAAAACTGATTCGTAATAGTCGAACTATGTAATTCATATGAACATACGAATATCGGGAGCTATATATATGCACATATGTATATAGATGTGGGCATATGAATCTAACATGATAACGTATACGTATTTGGTTT
This sequence comes from Drosophila kanekoi, assembly GCA_037075305.1. Lineage (NCBI taxonomy): Eukaryota > Metazoa > Arthropoda > Insecta > Diptera > Drosophilidae > Drosophila > Drosophila kanekoi. The sequence continues at coordinate 3,976,275 of JBAMCE010000553.1, read as the reverse complement.
ATAAATTCCATAGCAAAGTTGACGAACCGGTAGAACAAACGACTTTGTGGCTCTCTGGGCCAAGCCTAGTTTCAGCTAAGCTGTTATTTCATTCATGCTGGCTTTCGACTCGGCATCAACGACGACGTTGTCAATTATCTTCAATTATTTACAATTATTTAATAAAACGTAAGCGTAACAGCAGCAACAACAACAACAACAACAAATGCAACAATTGCTGCCACTTGCAGTTATGTAAGAACAACAACAACAACAAACACAACAACAACAACAACAAATATAGTCATAGTACTCGATTACTTTTAGACAGATAAGTAATCGATGCCTGCGGGCCTTATCGAGACACAGTTTTCAGCGCATAAACAATTTGGCCAATGGAATTTTTAGAGAAAAATACCTACAACACCTGCCGCACGCCCCCCTGCGAGGCACATTGAGCCAACAAATCGAATGATTCGAACAACCAAATAAATTGTATTCACAGCCCGAAAGATAAGTTAATGCATATATCCATATACATATATATATATTTATATATCAGCCCGTTGTTACTTGAGACTCGGCTCGTATTTTCAGTTTAAATATTAAAGTAAACAAAACAAAAGCGCATGCAAAAACAAAAGATAAATGCGCTAAATTTATAAATAATAATGATGATAAAATTGCTACAGTAAATTGAGACAAGTGGCGACAACGGCGCAGACGACGACAACGACGACGACGACGACTTCTAAGATTGGCCAGCTCAATTAACAAAATAAAAAGCAAATAAATAAAAGACAAGATAGAAGATTAGATACCCTAGCAAAAATAAGGCAGCAAAAAGCTTGGATCGACTGAGTTTCCTTCAAAGAACAGTTTCTTCAACAGTTTTGTAATAAGGAAAACAAAAGCTGGAATACCCCTAATGTTTGACTATATCTACGCTCAGTTTAAAGCCCTTTGAATGCATTTGTAAAATAAGGCAGCAAGAATTATAGTTGACAACCAAAAAGCTTTTGATAGACTTAGTTTCCTTCAAAAAACAGTTTTGTAATAGGACAAACAAAATCTGGAATACCCCTAATGTTTCAGTTTAAAGCCCTTTGAATGCATTTGTTAGCTTTCACTTGTTTCCGATTGCAATTCCCATAAATAAAAACAGAAAAATTAAGTAAATAAATATTTAGATAGAAGTATTAAGAGAGTATTAAAAAGATGATAGCCGAAGCTTAGATACTCTAGCAAAAGTATAGTATGCAATTATGTCGGATCTCGAGCCAGCCAACAAACTAAATAGATAATTGTCATAGACAATAAACAAGTTTGAATAGTTTTAGTTTCTTTAAAACATATTTCCCTGGACAGCCTTGTAGTACGTGTAATACATCAATTTAAAGCAGGAATACCCCTAATATTTGATTATGTCAACGCTCAGCTTTCAGCCCTTTCACTTGCATCTGTCGCATTCGTTTTATACTCAAAATAACAACCGATTAAGACGCTTTGTGAATTGTTATTAATGAATAACGAAAAACTTGTTGTTAATTAAAACTAACTGCAGATCATTGACCCTATAAATAAAGCTCTAAACAACAATTCTTGTTATTATTTTTACAGAAATTTGTTAGTTCTTGAGAGTATCTACATGCCCAGACTTATATAGATATAGATAGAGATATGGATATATATGAATATGTATTTAGATATATTGCCGTACCGGTTTCTGCTGGCCGGCTAATGCGGCGTATGCGCAATGCCAGAACGCGAACAGTGGAAACAGACGACGACGTCGTCGCCGTCGCCGTCGCCGTCTCCAGCTGTGCGAGAAATGCTTTACATTTTGTCTGACGCTGGCCACAGCGATTAGGTCACGAATATATATACAAATGTACATATATGTATATGTATATGTATATATATATGTATATATGTATATGTATAACTGAACATGCGTTAAAGCAAATTCCACTCAATTTACTTATTGAGGCTCGTCGTCGGACATTTGTGCGTTTGAAATGCCTTTGATTCAACAACTGGGCAAATTTAATGTCTCGACTCGATTCGCCTTCGCTCGCCATGTCCCTCTCGTCTCCTCTCCTCTACTCTGCCTTCGCCTTTAAGCTGTGTCTTAGCTCGGCTTATGGCATTTGTTTTTAATTGGGCTTTGTTTAATTGCCTAAGCTGCTTTTCGGCTTAAATTCAGACCTCAAGTCCAAACATCTAATCGAATTTGATGTTATGAATAAATGCGTAATAATAATTTACCTAAGCAAATCTTGGCTGCAGCTGCGAACAAAGTTCAACGATTTATCTTGCGTAAAAGAATGATCTAATAGCGAGGAAGTATTTGAGTTCTCTATAGATCTATTGATTCCTAAATGCTGAATAACTGAGGTTATGAGAGGTTTTAGGGGCAACTGTGAGAGTTGGCAAGGAAGTTAACCAAAATGGACTTACATATAATATGCCAGAGCCCATATATAAAATTTTCTCTGTCGAGCTCTTTTACTGAGCCTAGTCCAGACGTAAGGCTAAAGCAATTTGTTATAAACTAATTGAAATGTTGCCTTCAAAATTTAAACTAAAACTGTTTCCGACACTTTTAAAGGGTATTCGAATGTTGTATATATATGTATATGATATATATATCTATATGAACTGACCTTCATTCAGTTGGAAAACAATATAACAATTTGCAACTGAAATCTCTCCGAGCTGTCAGCTAGGATATCTTTATGTGACCTCTTTCTATCCAGATGGGGAAAGAGGGTGGTTGGGCAGGGGGCGCACACTCAATGTCATTTGTCCATTTGTCGAATGCACTACGTTCCAATGCCAGCGCAATGTCAATTGAGATAAAAACAACGGATGCCGGGTACGCTCTAAAATAAAATAACAAAACAACAACAACAACAACAACGGGAAAAAACAACAACAACAGCGGGAAAAAACAACAACAAAAGCGCCAATAACTTGTTGCTGACACACTCATGAATGTATTCATCGTGACGTGGGCGAAGGGGCGGTCGGATGGGCATTCACCGACATTCACAATTCACAAACAATGCGAATAGTTCAGAGTATGCTTAGGATTGGGATTGGGATCGGGATTGGGTTGGGGTGTGGTATTGGGTTGGGGGATTGGCATTGGAATTGGTGTCACATGCACTCGGCAAGAGTTAGCGGTAAATCGCTAATGACATTGCTCAACCTGGTTGTGTAGTGTATGTGACACTTATGTTTAGGATATTTAGTGTGATTATTGCAGAAATGAAGACGACATAATGCTAACGACTAAACGATACTCTACCAAACTTTGATATGAAGAAAAGGATACGAAAAACTCTTGACTTTTGCATATTTCGATTGTATTCTTATTGTTTGGCAGATGTATGTTGCTCAACCTAGCTGGGCAGTGTATGTGACACGTATAGTAAGGAAATTTAGTGATATTGTTGCTGATATAAAGACAAGATTGTGAGAAGCTAACGGCTACGCGATACTCTACCAAACTTTATACACTTTTATGGTCGAGGAAAGGGGAAATGCGGAACAGGAAAAACTCATTTTTTCTCATAATGAGCACTACGAGAAGTTGGGTTCATTTTGGAGCAAGTCTCCGCCAGCTTCTAGCTGGAGGTTAATCCTTCACAATGTGCTCTAAACTCTCTTCGCTCCAAAGAGAAAGTCCTCACTTTAGTTTAATACAACTTAAAATAAAGCAGCAACAAATATATAGTAATATCTTTGCAGTAAATTCTTTACCTTATTCCCATGCAAGCCTTAATTTATGGCGTGCCATAAGACCGAGGCCCGCTAAAACTTTCCGCTTAAGTTGATTATATATGAAGGCTATTTAAGCTTAACAACTTGCGCTTTTAACTTATGGTCCTTTCTCTCTTTTTCCCCAATCTTTATATCTGACTGCAACCATCTAACTTTATCTCTATCTTTATAATTGTATCTATCTGCAACCGAACGCAGTCGCCGCCCGTGAACAACACTGCGCAACATCGCACAACTTTCATAGAAATTGTGCCATTCTACACCGGATGCTGGCGACGAAAAGAGGTATGATGAGGATGCCCTTCGTGTCGTTATCCCAAATCCTGTCATGCTCCAAGATCAACTCCCAAACACCAAGTGCTAACCCAACCCACGCCAGCTTCTAGCCCGTTTTTGCTTTTTGCCCGGGCCAATTGTGTCTAGTTTTATTGGCACCAGTTTTTTGTACATTTTTTTTTATTTTTTGTTGCGCTTTTTGCTTGTTTATCTCTTTTGATTTCTTTGGCCTAGAGTCTTGCGTGGGTTTTTCTCCATACACAAAAAAACAAACCGGCTTTTGATTTCGCTTAGCGCTTCTTTTGGGGTTTTTTTCTTCTTCTTGTTCCATTGACTGGCCCCATGACGTTATGAGCTTTAAGTGTTTGCCCTCTTATAAATTATGGCTCACACTCTATTTGGCTTGGCTCGAACTGATTTTGGCTGCGTTTGCCAACATTTCGAGCACTTAGCATTGACCTCAGAGTCGACACATAACCTTTGACCGATTGCCTTTGCTTTTTTCATTTGCTTGCAATTTCATAATAATTCACTTCAGTTTTCTGTGCAACACGAAATTGCGTTAAGTCCACTCGCAATACTCGCCCCAAGAAGCTTGTTTATAATATCGTTAATCCGTTCGACCCGCCTCCCCTCGCCAACCCCCTACCCCTATTGAACGACACGTGCGCCCCGCACAGCGCTCCATTTACATAATTACAAATGCACTTTTTATTTTATTTACCTAGATTCGTATATATTCAGCAGATTGTGGCTCTTCGGAGTATTGTTTACGCTTTTATTATGTGCGTTAATTTGTGTTTGTTTTTCTTCTAATTCCCTTCCTTTTTATTGCAACTTTATAAATAGCCATAATCACATCGAACCAGCATCTTCTCTCTTTAAGTTTACCTTAAGTTTGCCTCAGCATTTAGTTCTACACTTTCGTGATTCTTCAACTCTTTTAGAGCCATAATCACAAGCATGCCCTAGCCTGAGCATCGAACCAGCATCTTCTCTTTTTGAGTTTAACCTTAGTTTGCCTTAGCATTTAGTTTTTCTACTCTTTCTTGATTCTTCAACTCTTTTAGAGCCATATTCACAAGCATGCCCTAGCCTGAGCATCGAACCAGCATCTTCTCTTTTTGAGTTTAACCTTAGTTTGCCTCAGCATTTAGTTCTACTTTTTCTTGACTCTTCAACTCTTTTAGAGATTGTTCTTTAAGTTTAAAGTACGAAAAGCTTGACCTTAATTCATCTAGATTAACTAACTTTAATAAACCTCTTAAATGTAAATGTATTTGCCTTAACTACCTTAACTATATCATTAACGAATCGTAAACAAATTAAAAATACCCTGTACTTATTGGCGCAGCTAAACTCGAACTAATTTGCATTCAGTTGTGTTTGTCTGTTTGTTTGCTCTGTTATTAGCGCAGTTACAAAGTAGATATCTCCTATACCTATACCTATATTTATCTAGCATTATCGCCTATAATTCGCATATTAAATATTAGCACAGCGCTTCGCTGCAGAATCTGTGTCCAAGTTGAGATAAGCTCCGAGCGGACCGACAAATTGTTTGCTTTTTCTTTTTTCTTCTTTTTGCTGCCTTTTTTTTCTCTAAATATTTCTTCATTTATCGCAAATTGGCGCAGCTCTAAACAATTTTTAATTGGCAACGAAATTGAAACCCAATTGCCCCGAATTCCCCCCGCACAAGCCCCTCCGTTGCCCCTTTGTAGCTTATGTTGTCCGCTGGAAACGAGTTTCCTCGCAATAGTTTGCAGTCTCCAGTGAGTAATCCAACCGTCTTTCGTCTTACAGGCGAATAAACATGGCCAGGCGAGCATGGGAAATGGAAGTGCGAATGGGGGCACGGAACGTGTGCCGCCCATTGGGGGCTATCAGTGGCCCGCGGATCAGACACCCGGCGTTATGGGTCTAAAGAATCATGGCAACACCTGCTTCATGAACGCGGTGCTCCAATGCCTCAGCCACACGGACATCCTGGCCGAATACTTTGTGCTGGATCAGTATAAGGTAAGATCCAAGCAACATTTAAAGACTTTCAATAAAAATATACACTTTTCGGTTTGCAGGCGGATCTGAAACGCCGCAACAAGATCAACTCGCGCAAGTTTGGCACCAAGGGCGAACTAACCGAGCAGCTGGCCAATGTGCTCAAGGCCTTGTGGACTTGCCGCAACGAGAGCGATCACAGCACCAGCTTCAAGGCAGTCGTTGATCGTTATGGCACACAATTCCGTAGCTCGACGCAGCACGATGCGCAGGAGTTTCTGTTCTGGCTGCTGGACAAGGTGCACGAGGATCTGAATACGGCGAGCAAGAGGCGCTACAAGAGCATCAAGGTAGGTGGCATTGCATTACACGCCCTTATACCCGCTCATATTAGGATTTGTTCAACACACAGAACTCGTACGGACGCTCGGATGAGATAATTGCCGCCGAGACGTTGGCGAATCATATACGCTGCAACAATAGCTTTGTGCAGGCCGTGTTTCAGGCACAGTTTCGCTCCTCGCTGACGTGTCCGCGCTGCCAGAAGCAGTCCAATACCTTCGATCCGTTCCACTGCATATCCGTGCAGCTGCCGCAGCTCACCCAGGTGACCATCTTTGTGACTGTGGTCTTTATGAAGCAGCAGCCGCGCCAGCTCAAGATGGGCTTGCGTGTCCCGGCTGGTTCGCCCATTGTTGCGCTGCGCGAGCAGCTCCAGGAGACGGGCATTGCGCCCGACCGCATGGTGCTGGTGGATCTCAGCTCGGAGGGATTCACGCGAGTTTTCTACGACACTCAGCCCGTGGAGACGCTGAGCAGCGTGGAGAACATCTACTGCATTGAGGTGCCCGAAGTGAGTCCGGCGCCAAAGGCCTCCTTGGATGCAGCGCCTGCGGATGCCGCAGAGAAGCCAGCGGCAGCTGCGTCACATTCGACGGATCTGCTGTTGCTCGTGGCCAATGTGCACAGGACGACGGCGAGCGAGGGCGAGGCGGATGCCAAGGACGTGTGCGCGCGTTTTGGTGCACCGTTTAGCATGAAAGCGCCCAGGGATTGCAGCTACCAGGAGCTGCAGAAGCGCATGCTGCGCGAGATGTCCGCACTCCTCAAGCCGGAGGTCTTTTCCTATGCAACGCCGTTGACGGACATGTTTAAGATACGCCTTCAAGATCCCTCCGCCGATCCGGATACGTATTTGGAGCAAGTGGAGCATCCGCTGCTCACCGAAATGATCGATATGGCGCTTTCGGTGCTCTCCTCCGAGGCGGGACCCACACACATTAAGCTGCTGCTGGAGTGGAGCGCGCCCGAGACCCATTTCGTTCAACTCCAATCGGACGCAGATGCCGTCGTGGAGCACGAGAGCGTGGCCCGCCTTAGCGCCAGCAAACCCAACGATACCGCCGCCCTGACGCTGGAGCAATGTCTGGAACATTACACTAAGGCGGAGACACTCAGTGCGGAGGATGCATGGCGCTGTCCGCATTGCCAGCAGTATTTGCCCGTGGTCAAGACCCTGGGCCTGTGGTCGCTGCCCGACATTTTAGTCGTGCACTTCAAGCGCTTCCGCCAGCACCAGGCCAAAGGACCGCAGGCGGCCAAGCTGACCACCATGGTCAAGTTTCCGCTCACCGCATTCGACATGTCGCCGCATTTGGCGCGCGGCGTACGCGAATGCAACGACCTGGGTCATGCAATGGAGCAGTCGAATAAGAAGTCACGCTCTGGCGACTCGCGCTCCTCGACGTTGAATTCCCGCGCGGAGCCCAAAGATACACGCTATGATCTGTACGCAGTCTGCTATCACCAGGGCGACACGCTGGAAACGGGCCACTATACGGCAGCCTGCAAGAATCCATACGATCGCCGCTGGTACAAGTTTGACGACCAGCGCGTGAGCAAGGTGCCCGAGGCTGACATCGAGCAGGACATCATCAACAATGAGGCCTATATGCTCTTCTATCAGCGACGCAGCGTGGATCCAGCCGCCGAATGTTCCGGCTCCAGTTCCAATTCGGGCGATCATTGGGTCTCGCGCATTGCGCCGCCCACAGCAACTGTTGCCAAGGAGAAGGACTCGGCGACAACGACCACGGAAGCGCCTGAGCCAGTTCCAGCCGCAGCTGAGAAGTCAAACGCACCCAAAGCTGTGGCTCTACCCATTCCCATACCCATTGTTGCTTGCGAAATCGAAGAGGAACCTGAGGGTAAGTACTGCTCGTATTACATTTGCGAATAGCCATTTTGATCCTTGATCTCCTCCAGTTGTTGCTGCAGCAGCAGTTGCTAAGTCCGCCTCAGCTCACGACCTGCTGAACATGGAGGCATTAGCTTTTGCCGATGCAGATCCTGAAATGGAGTCGGCTCCGCCGGCTGAGTCAAAGGCTGAGCCCGCCGCGCCTTTATCCACGACTCCAACGCCCCAGCCGTTGCCTGAACTCGCCAATGCTGCCGAAGAAGAAGCTGATGCCGCGCAAATCTTTGCAATGGACGAAGACTGCCCTGAAAAGCAGCGCGAGGCAGCTGCTGCAGGCGAATCCGCGCCCACCTTGGCGGCCACAGAGGCAGCCAGCGAAGCACCAACGCCTGCGGAGCCCACAACCAATGGCCATGCGGCCAGCTCGGGCACATCTTCAGCATCCAGTTCGGCTTCGTCGGTTAGCTCGCTCTCGCCACGCTCGCTGAACACCTCCGTGACGGCGGCTAGCACGCTGCAGAGCAAATTCAATGGCCACATGACGCTGCTCAATGGCAATGCGACGACGCAGTTGTCTTCCAGCCTGCAGCTGTCGCGGCATGCGCTGCACAACCACCACTGCAGCCAAAATTGGCACGGCTCACGCAGCAGCGTCTCGGCCATCGAGAGCGTCACCCAGCAGCAGCAGCAGCAGCAGCAACAACAACAACAACAGCAGCAGGCGGCAGCGGCTAGCCTGAGTCTGCGGCACTCCTTCTCCACCAGCTCCAATTATAAGTTGCGCGACTGCAGCGAGACGTTGTCCTCGCTGCTGCGCAACTCGGCCAATACGTGCAGCAAGGACACGCTCCTCTTCATAGATCAGCAGAGCCATCATCACACGAGCGGCTTGATCGAAGACGATGACGACACGTACATGGGTCGCTCCTTGTGGGTAAGTGTGAGCTTACCTTTGACTAATTGATTGTTTGGCTAATCTAAACTCGCTTTTCAGATTTCACCCGTTACGCCACATAAGTTAATTACCGTCTCGCCCAAGAATTAATGACGATATTGTTAATTGATTTGGATACGGACTCACACACACCACACACACACAAACGCACTATAGCCATAAGCCTAAAGTTTACTTTATAACAAATATTTCGATCGATGAAGTTATATATATACATACATAATTATAAGCTAAAAGATGTTATACACAACGTTTACTTTAACAATTTGCGATTTACAAACATATACACATACTCGTATATATAATTACATATATATACATATACATATATACATTTATATAAACAGTTAGTTAAGCTAGTTAAGTCCAAAAGTTGAGCCGATTTTCTTTTAATTTTATTTTATAGTTAATTTATTGTGAAGAAACGAGAATTTTCTTGAAACGATTGACATTGCATTATTTATATAATATTATTTATTTAGCCTAATATGAAAGTACAATTTGATTTGATTTTGATTTCTCTTCATGCAATAATTTTATTATTCTTTTTATATATATGTATAAACCTAATTTAACGCAGAAAGTGCATGGCATATATAAGAAGAAGAAGAGGAGGAAATACTTTAGTTTTTGTAACGAAACCAAGTTTCAAGCTGAGTATTCGATATGCATACGGCCCGTGTGTATATGTGTGTATATTTTCATTTCAATTACTACGTCTAGTATTTGCATTTTAATATTTACAAGAGATATATAAAAAAGCAGGCACAGCTGCATATTTTTCTTCATTTTTTTTCTTGATACATGTTAGATCGTAAGAGTTATACATTTGTAATGTATACTGTATGTGTAGGAAAGCATTAAACCAAAACAATATATTGATAACAAATGTTTAAAGACTTTGAAACATTGTTTTTTGCATAATGTGTACACTTTATTATGTACATCATATATATGTGAACGATTCAACTATTGTGTGTTAAGAACATGTTTATTAATTGATGAATTGTGTATTGTACATTGTATTCATGAATAAACGTGAAATTGTTGGATATAAAATTTGCAAAAAGAAAATTGAGTTAACTTTAGAGCACAGTTGAAAGATGAAAGGATATACAAAGTCCTACCATGACTTTTTTCTTAAATACGTCTAACAGCAGCCATATCTTTTGGGCGATAAGAAAGCGATAGATTTAATATTTATCTCGCGCCTGAATGTGTGCTACACGCATATTGCAGAGCCTCCCAAAAGCATGCCGCAGTTCTTGCCACAGTCAACACACAGTCGAAAGTTGTCTTAAGTTGTCTTCTGCAGAACTCTGAAGCAAAGCTTTCTTTACACTTTCTGTAGCCACTCGACTCTCCCAATCTCTCTCTGTGTCTCTTCTTCTAGCTGTTGGCCAAGTTCACAGCCAGAGGTTCAATGTCTGCTGCCTGCGCATGCAGAGTCTCAGTTCAGTTGTTGCACTTGCCGCGTCGAGTTCTGTGTTGCGCACGCCAACGTCTGAGGGAAAGGAAAATTCTTGTGTGAGAGTCGCTTTTGCTAAGCAAGTTAATAAAAGACTATTAAAGTTGGCCACTTGGAGCATGGATTATCGTTTACTCGTGGTAAGTACTGCAACAATGTTTCAAAAAGTTAGCTCCAAGCAAGTTCGTTGCCTAAGTCTTTTGTTTTGCACATGCGTCCAGGCAAGAATTTACTGTTAGACTAAATTCTGGAGCAGCTTATATATATAGACATGCTAATGAATTAAAGTGACGGGCCAATTGGCTCTAGCCACAAACACACACACATACACAACAACACACGCACACTCTTCGTGTGTGATTTAAGCCTGGCATGGAGCAACTTTCCCGTTAGCTAAAGCGTATTTAGAACAATTTAATAGCACACACACACGCACAAGCTAGCGACAAATTCTGGCCCCGTTGACCAGCGGTGCTTTGCTTTAAAGTCAGCCTTTAAATATAGTCATTAACTAGTGCAGAAACAGCAGTAAAATCTCCGACAGTTACAGCAGTTGCACTTTGCCAGGTCAAGCGCTGGGAGTTGCAATTAGTCAAGGCAAATGTCGTTGACAAAAGGTAACCTTTCCTCCAACACATTTCGAAAAGACAGAACGAGTTTCAGACAACGACAACGAGAACAACAACGACCACGACGCGTTGCTCATTAGAATAAATAAAAACCAAAGTATGAGAAAAAAGAACAACAGCAACAAAAGCCGCGTCTGACCCAATTTTCGCTGCTTCGGAATGCCGAATTGTGGGACTGTGAATCATGTCACGAAACGAGATGCAAAGCACTTAAACTGAGCACCCGCATCCCATACAAAATTGCTGAGCCATGGCCGCGACTCTCCCAGCTGGAGTCTGAGAAATATGTTCAAATACGTTGGCCCAATTGGTAGGAAAAGTCACTTGACCCGAATAAACCCGCCGCCCTCAACAAGCTTGAACTCTGTAAGACATTCGGAAAACTTTTGATTTCATTTAGAGCAGATGAAAAAAAGCTGACAGAATTTCAGGGAAAGTTTTTTGTCTTCCTCAAGTACCTAACAAATGAGATTAAGATGCAAAAGTAAGACGCTTGGTCAGTGCCATTCTTTGTTGTTGTTGTTGTTGTTTTGGTTGTTGTTTTTTGGGTTTGTTTATTTTGATGCTGGCGAACAACTTTCGCGCTTTCGCCAACTGAGTCCAACTGAGAGCGCGTCATTGTGCCCGCATCGGAGCATAGCCAATGCCAGATTCCAAAGCTGACAAAGCTATCCATTCAGCTGGCAATTAATTTGATTTATTCCGACGCGTTCTTCTACTTGTTATAAATAAACTTGTTTTAAATTTTCATTTGTTTTCAAGAAAATACTCAGCTTTTTGCTGCTCGCCCAGCTGTCGTCGGGGCAGCTGCCGCAGTCGCCGTCGCAGGCATCGCAGACAGACTACGGCGAGGAGCCGCCGGAGGGCTACTATGCGTTCGTGGAGTCGCCGAATGCGGTGCCGCCACGCGTGCGTCCTCCGCCGTACACGTTTATCAATGCGGACTGCAAGGATGTCGCCACGGGCAGGAAGTCGGCGGTGTCTGTGCACAACATTTGCGGCGATTTGAATAAGGGTCAAATACCCAGGAATCCGCTTGGCCAGAATGTCCTTGGCGAGCCGTATCCCTTGTAAGTCCAAACCAAGACTAACTCCAGCTCAATTGCTCAAATCATTCTTGCCTCAGCGAACTGATACGCAATCAGACCTTGAAGTTCCTGTCGAAGACGCTGCCCGTGCTGAAGGCGGACGACACGCTGCCCAAGGTAACGCAAATCATACGCGACGAGCCGGTCGATCAGCTGGATAACAACAATATCGATCGGCATTATGCTGCACGCGTCACACGCAGCCTGCCGGATGGCGTTGAGTCCAATGAGTACAGCTACTTTGATCCCGCCCTGGACGAGGAGCAACTGCATCAGCAGCAGCAGCAGCAGCAGCGACGCGCCGCCGAGGAGCGCAAGCCGCGCAAATTCTGCGATGGCGGTGGAGTGTAAGTCCTCACCAGAATTCCAAGTCCAGCTCTTGTGGCTTAACGAATATCTGCCTTGATTTCATTTACAGATTTTGCACTCTGTACCGCGCCATTCAGGGCGACACAAGTTCCCCTGTGCCCGCTGCTCAGACGGCGGAGCGTCGCGAGGAGGTTGGACCCATACGCTATGAGGGACCGCCGACGCCCTGCCCGGCCAAGGTGGAGTATGCGACGCCCGTGTTCGCCAAGAACTATCAAGGCGCCTGGCGCTATGTGGTGCAGATACCCTACGAGGGGTACTTCACGCAGACCGTGGAGGTGACGCGCTGCATCCAGGCGCGTTGCCATTATCTGGACGGCGGCTGTCTATCGTCGCCGCGCTGGGTTAGCCTGCTGGTCGCGGAGATTTTCTATCCCAATGCCGAGGACACGGTGCCCAGCAGCAGCACGACCACACCGGCGCCTTCGGTGCAGGACTTCCAGGCCTATCAACAGTATCTGCAGAAGCGTGCCGGCGTGGCCAACGCCTCCGATGGCAGCACGGCTGCTCTGACGGCGGGCGCTCCGAATGGGCCACAGGATGCACACTGCGACGGACACGACGAGCTGGGCTGCTTCCAGGTGCGGCTATACTACGACTGGTTCTTGATACCCGGCTCCTGCAAGTGCTGGCGTCCCGACTACTTTGCCAAATACGTGCGCCGAAAGTCCGTCGCCGATTTGTAGGCTCCTAGTTAAACGTAACTCTTAGCATATATAGAGCGAGGCACGAGCGTGTGGCATGAAATGCTCATTCTAGCGATCCGAGCGTGGATTGCGCAGAGTTTGCATTTCTTGCAAGAGAAAAACATGAATAATATGTATACATTTATATATATATATATGTAGTAAAGTAAGCAATTAGCTATCCTTGACTGAATACCAAGCGCATTGAATTTCTACTAATAAATATTTCTGCTATAATTGTACCACGGTGATTTCTGCCTGGGGATTCAACCAGAGCTACAGCTAGGCACGCGTTCTGCTATATTGGTGTGCTGTATGTGTGCGTGTGTGTGTGTGTATGTGTATGCCAAACCAAGACCAAAAACCTGTCCCGCCAGCCGCTCAACCAGTTGCGCATGCGTGCGCGCCGCGCGGCAGCTCTGCAGTCTTCCCAACCAGTCGGTTGGGTTTGGATGTGGTGCCGCGCGCTCCTCAAGCAGAAAACCGAGCTGCATTACATAGCCGCAACAACAAAATTGTGCAAGCCAAGGCAGGCAGGCAGGCGTCCAACCTAACAAAGCCTTGACAAACGGCCTCACAGAATCTTGCAGCTTGCAGTTTCCAGTTTCCGCAGCAAGTGAGTTATTTGGCAGAAATTGTTCAAAATTTGTTTGTTTATCAACAGAAAGGTAAAGCTCATCTTTCACATCTTTGTCTTGGCTCATTAGTTGCGCGGTTCGTTGCCTAAGTCTTTCGTTATGCAAATGCTTATTCCAAATTATGCATTGAGCGCAAATACTTGTGTGGGCGAAATCTTTGATATATATTTAATTTATGCACGACTTTCCATTTGGCTTTAATTTTTGGTTAATTTTCAAGAAGATGCTGTCCAATGGCAGCCAGACGGACAGCCTCAGCTCGCTGGACGCGTTGCCCAAACAGTTTGTGTTGTCCATGAAGAAGCTCTTCGATATTCTGGATGATAAGCACAGCGGCTATGTGCGCTATGCGGACATTGAGAAGGGCTGGCAGGACGATGGCTCCAAGGGGCTGCCGCAGGGCGTGCTGGATTCGCTGCGCCGCGTGACGCCGCCCAGCGGGCTGCTATCCTTTGAGCGCTTCTGTGCTGGCCTGAAGCTGTGCTTGTTGCGCAATCAGCAGCAGACTCAGGCGCAAATACAAGTCCATGACAAGCTGATCAAGCCTCCGCGTCCGCCGTCGGCGCCTCAGCTGCTGGGCCTGGCCATGGACAGCGGTGCGCCCACGGCCAAGATACGTCCGCGGTCACAGCTGACGCTTAGCACGCCGCCACCGATGAGTCCCGAGCTGGAGCCGGACGAGGACTATGGTACGCCAGCGCCGCCGCCAAAACCGCCGCGACAGTCGACAACTGGTCCGCCACTAGCTAAGGCGGACATACGCAACGCTTTGCAGAACTGGCAGCTGAGTCTGATGCACAGCGAACAGCGTGCGGCGGAGGCGTGCGCCAAGCAAAAGAGTTTGAAGACTGCACGGGAGCAATTCGAGCATCGCGGCTCCGCAGATGGCGGCTCCTCCTCCACATCGGCAACGGACTATGCGCTGGGCGGCCTGACGCTGGCCCTGCCGCCCAAGAAGTCCAACAACAAACGACGCGAATCGCGGCGGCACACACTGCAACATGGCATAGACTATAATATGCTGAAGCGACTGAAGCATCTGGAGGAGCAGCGGGAGCTGCTGCTATTTGGCCTCGATGGCGTGGAGAAGGCGCGAGATTTCTACATGCAGCAGGTGCTCAATGTGCAGGAGCAGATCAAGTATTTTGGGCGGCTGGGCACGCGATTTGTAAGTGATATTTTATATAAATATATAAAATATATATATATAACACTTAATATATATTTTGCAGGAGCAATGGTCTGAGCTGCAGCAGGAGAGACTCAACTATCAACGTGCTCGCGTCCTGGAAGCCAACCGCAGCTTGGCTCTGTTGACAGACACTTGGGAGCATGGCGGCTATCCACTGCACATTAATCTGGCACTGCCCCGCAAGTCCCTGCAGCACTTTAACTTTAAGCCGTACGCCTCCCAAGATGCCGAGCTGCTAGCCTGTGAGAAGCAGGCGCTCATGTCGGAGCTATATGAGCAGCAGCAGCAGCATACACAGTTCCACAATCTGCGAAATATGTCGGACTTTGTGCTAGGCCAACCTTCGCCTGTGAGCCAATCCTCGGCGGGACTGGGTGATGCGGATGTCGTCTACTAAGCAAAAACATCAATTTTAAAGACTTTGTAAATATTTGAACATATATTGTAATGCGGATCAAAGCATTTGCCGCTGCTGCTACTGGGGATTCGGGAAGCGTCTCATGTATTTGTTCAGCTGTTTGTAGTTTAGATTATTGCCGGGCTGCACGATGCCCTGGTTGACGGTCTTTTTCGCTTCGAATTTGCGATCCATGTAGAATTTATAACATTTCTGAAACTGGTTGATTTCCTTGTTACAATACTTCTCCACAAATTCGTTGTCCTTCAGGCAGGCAAACAGCACGCCCATCTCCTGCAGGCATGCCACATCGGAGCCGGAATCGGCCTTGCCACTGACTGTGTTTTTCAGCCGCAGTGGCAATATCTCCTGAAATGGCACCTCCTTTTCGTTTTGTGGCGTACGCCCACGTGCCGCATAAAGAGCTCCTGGTATACGCATCTGTAGGTATTTAATTGAAAATTCACATTTTCTTTCAATTTGCACGGTGTTTCGATAATTTACCTTTTTCTTTGCTGCTCTCGCCTGCTACTGCAATCAGCTGTGCGCTGTTACGTCAAAAGAAAAGTGTGCGTTTGTCAACACTAGCAGGAGCAGCAATTTGACGTTGCTCAACACTGTCGGACGTCAACCTCTGATCAACTAAAAATTTACACAAATAAAAAAAAATACATATGGTAGAGATAAATAATACTACAAAACATGGATGCCGTTGATGACAACCACCAGGCGCCGCATCTAGCCGACTTTGCCGGCAACAACGAGGCGGACCGAGAACAGATCGATGCCGCAGCAATAATGAATGATGCAAAACTCGCAACAACTGGTGCTGGTGTGTGGGAACGTCAGCTCTTTCGGTTTCATCCATACCACGGCTCGAACATACGCTTAGATGACGACGCGACAGTCGCCTTTCGGCGCACCAGCTTCGCCGATGCACTCACATTCTCCGAGCGACCGTTGGTAAGCACAAATCGCACTCAATCGAACGAAATCTATATGTATCTATGCGGATGTATGTGTGTGCGGCGCGGCCAGGCGGCACTTGCATGAGCCAAGTATGTTAATTGATTTATTTCATTTGTTTCTTTTTAGGCGCCCGGCGAAATATTTCTAGTGGAGATTGAGAAAATTGAACGCGGCTGGTCGGGACACATGCGACTGGGTCTCACGGAACTGACACCGAATGTCATCGGCATGCGCAGCGAGGGATTACCGCACTTTGCGCTGCCCGACTTGGCCAATTTGGGCAACAGCTGGATATATCCGATCTCAAAATTCGAGATGAATCAACGTCAAGAGCAATCCGGCGAAAATGTGGAGCTCATTCCCAATGAGCCGCCACAACGTAAGTGCATACAGTGTAACCGCCAAAATGTCCTGAACTGACCACTGCTTCCATTCCACAGGCAATTTACTGGGCGATGCAACGCATGTACGCACGCCGCGTGGATTACTGCCCAAGCGGCTGCTGCGACCCTCGATGGACAATGGCAACTCCGATATACTGCTCACCGACAGAGGCTCACGCATTGGAATTATGTATGTGCCCACGGAGACTGACGCATCCCAGGGCGAATTGCACTTCATAATCAATGGCGTGGACAGAGGACCAGTCACCAAGGATATACCGTTAAATAGGTCACCTTTATATGTTGTTATCGATGTTTATGGCACAACCAAGCAAATACGCATCATACAGTTGGAGGGCAGTAAGTAATCGGATTTCGTTCGTAATTTGATTCGCTCCATTAAAACGTTCCTTTTTCAGTTCTGTCCTTGCAAAGTGCTTGCCGCAATGTTATACTGGAGCACATCGCAACGGGCGCCATTGCGCGGCTGCCGCTGCCGGAGAGCATCAAGCGTTTCTTGCTGCGCCGAGATTAGGAACTGAGAGACAAGGCACACAGTCACCGACACACTTTATGTAATAGAGTGTTGTTTGTGCATGAGCGTGCGTCGTGATAGCCTGTTTACCCATTTATATATATTTTATACGCATCGTAGGCACAGCTGAAGTGCCGTTCATTGACTTTTCATTCCTCACAAGCGCCTCTGGCGTACACGTTGCTTGCCCGCCCCTCCCCCATCTTCCTCTCAGCCTGTCGTGCTCAATAAATATGTGGCTCTTGATGTGGGGAGACAAACTGTTGCTGTTTCTCCGACGGCTCAACGGTGTTGATGGATATTTCAAACGAATTTGTATTTTTCATTCTGTAGATATAGCTTATAATACTTTGGTTCCGTGATACCAGTTCTTTATATTTATATTTTATATATGTAGAATATGTTCGAAAGCATCACATGTATTTTACTCAATTCCCCGTCTCAGTACGTACATACCAATGAATATGTACAACGCGCTCTGCTTAAACATAAAGAACGAATGAAACCGAACCCAATTTAAAATCGCAACAGCCGCATCTTAAAACCAAGCACCGATCTGCCTTTTATGCCGTTTCGGTCTATCCCAGGGCGACTTCCGTTTCCGTTATGTACCTTTAAGAATATTGTTGCTAAATGTAATGTTAGATATAATTACAATATTGTAGCATGTAAATTCTATGTAATAACACGATATAATATAATAAGGGATAAAAGTGTATGTGCATTGTATGTAATAAAGACATAATATAATAGGACCTAATTGTATGCGTATTGATATAATAAACATAAAAGGAATTTGATTTTTTTGGAAAACCCAACTTTGTTTAAAATGTGAAGCTCCAGATAGTTTGTCAAATTTTAGAATTCAATTCCAGTTGATTTCTTCGAATGCCAATCGATAGCCGTGATTCGTACGGGCTTATAAAGTATGTATATCTTTTTATGATTTGACTTTGTTTATGATATTTTGTAAAAACTTAAAATTTTATTTTCCAACTGGCGGGGAATATGAGCCAGGCAACGCCCGCTAGTGTTTATACATATACATATGTATAGATTGCATAAATGTAACTGCTACTACTTGGCGCGATTCTCGGCCAGTTTGGCCTTGAAGAGCGCCTTCAGCTCCTCGGCACCTTCCACGTTGACGTCCTTGTAATAGGGCAGCTCAGCCAGAGCCTTCAGCCAGGCATGCACCTTGGGAAACTTGAATTCATCAATGGGCGCCACATCATTCCCGGATGTTACGGTGGCCACACAGCACAAGTCGGCAATGGTCACCTCATTGCCGCATAAGTATGTCTGGTCCTTGAGGAAGCCCTCCAGTATCTCATAGCACTTCTGCACGTACGCTATCTTATCGATGGAACAGTCCGTGGAGCCATAGTAGAGCACAGGCTCGTAGAGAAAACGCAAGCGGGCAAACAGATGACCCGAATCTAAATGTAGGCGTGCGTTGACATTGGCGCGCTGCACCAAATCCTTGGGGTAGAGGGACTCGTGTCCCTTGCCGTATTTCTCAACCAGATAGGAGCAAATGGCATGCGAATCTATGATGGTGGCATCGCCATCGATCAATGTGGGAATCGTGTGCTGTGGATTCAATTTCAGAAACTCTGGCGTCAGATGTTCACCTTTCAGTAGGTTAATTGGGCTGCGAAAAAAGTATTTGTTAATTGACTAAATGCATTGTAAGCGGGCTGTGGGGGAAGGGAGGGGGAGGGATGTTGCACCTACCGCAGTTCAAGTTCAAGACCAATCGCCTTGGCTGTGAGCAGGACGGCGCGCGAGGGGGGACTCAGTGTCGCATAGTATAGGGCTGGCTTCGACATGGCTCAAACTAAGTAATAAAAATTACATTAGATATTTAGTGGAATGTAGAACACATAAGCTCAGCGCATGAGTAATTGTTTACTTCGCTCACGTAGCTAAACACCCAGGTAGCAGTCCAGCGTTTACCCTGTACCTCAAGTTTGTCTATGTTTACGGTTGTATGCTTGTCTCTATGGCACACTAATAGCTGATAACCCACAGCCGATAAGCCGATATCAAGCACATAACATATGTATGGGTGTGTACAGTGAAAGCTCCCCTAAGCGGACAGCTGTAGTTCCAGTCTGTCCGTCAAACAAATAATGTAAGCATATTTTCATATATTTACATATTCTAACGTGTGCCACAGGTAGCAGTCCGTTAGAAGAGCTTTCACTGGATATACCCTGTAAAAATCGGCCTATCTGCATGTTATCTGCTGACCGGCAAAATGTTCTACACCTAGTTAATATACACAGTAGCTACACACATATATACATATATATATATAAACACACATATGTACATGTGTATATTCACATAGACGAAAAAGCGACAGAGCGCAGCACAAACAATATAAATTTAATTAGTAAGGGGCCAGACTTACACACACACACGCACACCCATACATATATGCACAAACTAATAGGAAAAATACGGCCAGATCGTGCCTTTTTATTTTTTTTTAAAACCCACACAACAACACTAGCCGTGCCGGCAAATTGTTGTTTTATAGCGTTTATTTATATGTGTGTGTGCTTGGCGTGAGAACAACGCCAATATACAAGTCGTATACGATTTAGAGGAGTTCCCTCTATGTTGTGTGGGGATTTTGCGCATCCAATCTATATAGACTATATACTTACAAAGTGTACACAAATAGCAACAAGTTCTCCTTTTTTCTATGACCGCTCGCTTTGAACTCGGAAACGTGACTGAAAACGAATCGCGTAACAAATTTGTGCGAGCAGCGCTCAGTGAATAAATGAGAGAGAGAGAGAGAGTGGGTGTAGAAGAGAGCACGCCAGAGCTTAGAACTCGGATCTCAAATATACACTATGAATGTATGCATGTATGTATGTATTAGTGTGCGAGAGGCGTTTAGTATATTTCTCTTGGTTTATTCATAGAGTTTTGGTGTACATGCGTGTAAACGCGTTATTAGAAGCACGTCAACGAGTATGTCGATTATATATTAACTATTAAATATGATATAATGAATATAATACCAGCATTTTGGGATTTTTGCTTTCGCCTTACAACATTCAATGTGTCCGCAACAAATACACTATGGAATATACATATATATGTAAATATAATACACAATGACAATTGCCAAACAGTGGAGCACAAAATAAACTATAACAATTGAAAGCAATAATATTTTTAACGATTTGGAAAGTTGCTTTAAACCGGAGCACAGCTATATCTGGTTATTGCGGACATTCGTGTCGTTATTTAGAGATTGTTGGTATGCAACATCACATTTCTAATTGTTGTTTCAACTAATTTATCTTCTTTTCTTTATGATTCGAGAAACACATTCAGTTGTCCAGCATGCTGCGCTTTAGCGCCTCCTCCAGATCGGCATCAAAGCTCTCGGGCTTTGAATAGTCCGCCGCAAACTTATCCGCCGCCTTGCCGCCCAGCGCCTCCTTGCTCTTCTTGCCGGCGGCGGCGCTTCCATTGAGTTTGCCTTTGTTGGCATTGCTGTCGTCGAGGCACTTGCCAAAGTCACTGGAGAAATTGTGTGCATCGAAGGCATCAAATTTAGCAAAATTATTGTCCAGAGTGGTCGAATTGGTGAGCTTGCTGGAGCTGAAGCTATCCTCAAAGTTGTCATTGAAGGCATCAAACAGTTTTGAGTCCTTTGTTGTCGTCGTCGTCGTTGCGCTGCTGACGGCAAATGCATCAAAAGCGGCCACCTGCGACTTAGTCTTGATTTGTTCGTTGTTGGTCTTGACCTTCAGGTTGTCCAGGTTGTTGTCATTGAAATTATCGTTAAATGCATTGAAAAAGGAATCATTGAGTTTGTTCACATTCGAATTGCTCTGCGTTGTCAATTTCGCCGCTGGCGGCTTCTCCAGCGCAAAGTCATCAAAGTCGGCGAATGCATCAAGCGCCTTGGGCTGCGATGCGCTCGAATGATGTGATGGCGCCGGACTGGCATTCAGATTGAATGCATCAAATTGTTGCAGCAATTCGCTGTTGAGCGGGGTCGCCGTCTTGGATTTGTTATTGTTATTAACGGGCCTGCACGCGAGCTCATCTGCAATTGGGAAATAATTATTAGTATAGTTTTTATGAGTTGATCAGAAAAGTACCCCATAAGCCGCATCCTTGGGGATGGGGTTAAGGGGGTTTGTTTAAACCATTTCAACTCACCCTCCGAGCTAAAGTCTTCGGCAAAGTTCTTTTTGCTAGCTCCGCCCGCTGACGCACTCTCATCATCGTCTGCAAAGGGATCTTTGATGTTGAATGGATCCTCATAGCGATAGTCCTTGAAGGGATCATCTTTAAAATCTGTCGGCCCCTGTATAACTGCAGGCACTGGCGTCGGCGCCAGTTTGCTGCTGCTGCCGCCAAAGGCATCAAAGAGACCCGTCAAAGATCCTCCGCCAGTTGCAGCGCCCGCTGTTGCCTGTGTCTGGAGCGGTGTATTGGAACGCGACAAATGTTGGTTATTTGTGCTGCTGACCTGTGTGGAGGCAGATGCGGGTGCTGATGTCAATGTTGATGTCGATGCCGATGCCGATGGCGATGCCGATGCTGATGCTGAGATCGATGTCAATGATGTCGATAGCAGTGTGTGCTGGGAGGCTGTCGGGTGGTGCAGTGGCAGTGGCAGTGTTGGTGTACTAGAACTGGCTCCCTTACTCTGGCTTTGACTCTGGGGATCATCGAACAGCGAGAAGCTATCGAGCAGCGTGGCGCTTAACGCTGGCGTTGGCGTGTTGGTATTTGGATTACCGATTGGAATGTTTTGTAGCTGTGTCAGTGGGTGAAATGAGCAACAACAAAAATCGTGGCGTGTTTAAGTGTGGAAGGAATAAAAATAAACATAATCAAATTAATTCAAAAACAAAAAATAGCAAAAAGAAAATATCAAATCAGTGTATATACAAACAACAGTGAGGAATTCAAACCAAAAACCAGAAAAGAAAAAAACCAAAAAATAATAATATCACACTTTAAGCTAAGCATATCGTAAGGACTCTGGCGTAGCTGCTGTGGAAGAGAGGAGGAGCACCTGGATAAAACAAAGCTGTGTGATATAACCGGATGCGACAAAAATGTTTCTTTATTTTCGTTATGGTTATACTTTGTTTATCATAACTCACTTGTTATATGTATGTATTATAATTGTTATTATTAATGATGTCGAACATAGATATTTATCTTGTTTAATTAATGCAAAAACTCGTTTATGTTACACATTAGTAAGGGGTACCCATTATATGTATAAGTATGTATTTGTATGTATTTATTAAACATTAAAATCAATGTACGGGAAGCTTTAGGTTTCGGTATCTGAACAGTTAGTTTCCTGGTTGGTTGTATATATAGTACGCACGCACCTTTCTATACAGGTGTATATATCTTTCAAAACAAATATCATAACATACAAAAAATTCGTTCTGTGTTGTGGGCTAGATCATCATTTATCGTTTACCAATTGCCTACACGAAAAACAAGCGTTATTCGATCCAACAACTCCCTACACCTAGTCGATGGCAATGTGTGTGTCTTTTCAAAGGCGTTAACAATTTGATTCCAGTTGGAAAGCAATACGAGTACGAGTTAAATGTAACTTTCATTTCGGGGAAAATGATTCAATAAACAGAGTAAAGCAATCTTGGAAGTTACATGCTAACGAAATTCGAGCTATATCATGTGGATCCATAGGTTGTATGTATGCGATGTCGAACAGCAATTATATAATATGTATATTGTACAATTGCTATAAACTTTAGTATCATATGCAGAAACAACAACAATTTGCATTTAAATTCCTTAATTGAGTTATATATGAATCTATCAATCATATTGTGACTAGCGTTTCGTCCAAACTAAACTTTCGGAGCATGAATTAGTTGTTTATGATTAAGATAATGATTATTTGGTCTTTAAACGAAAGGAAATCTCAGTAATTATAGTAATTATAATAATTATAACATTTTGAAATTGTGACGTTCAATTAATTTAAACTTTAATCTTTGACTACATTAAACACGACATAACTTTTCTCTGGGCTCTTGAAATATCAATTGATTGAGTTTTTTTTGTTTTCGTTTTTGTTTTTTTTCGAATTCGATTTAATACATTTATCTAATTAGGCATGAAAATCGCGGCCTCTGTGCAATACGAATACGAATACGCTGCCGAATCGAACTCTGATATATGGGCTTTTTTTTATATGCAATGTTTATATAATATATGCAATTAGGTTTTGTACGCTTAAAATTTGTTGCTAGGCTCAACTTTTGACTGAGTGTGTCTGTGTGTGTGTGAGTGTTTGTTAGTATTATTATATTAACTTTGTTATATTATGCATATATATATATATAAATATAATTATATATATATATATATATATATATATATATTTTATATGGATTTATTGAAATATGATATTTGTTAAGATGTTCACTGAAAATAGAGAATTGCAAGAGATGAAAGCAAATAGTTAGTTTCGTACGGGCAGCCGAGTTAAGGCAATGTGTTTAAGGAACAGATACCTCATGCGTTCTTGGTCAAAACAATAAGCCATATTCAAAAGATTATTGCAAAAGGATACTAAAAAAGGTCTGTTAAAAAAATAACATGTGCAACATATAATGCTTGTTTATTTGTTAAGTGGCATTTAGTCAAACAAAAATTAAAACAACTACAACAATTTCAAGGTGGGTTAGTGATAATTAAGTATTAAGATATATATATGTGTATTTAATGCCGTGTTAATGCAAACGAAAACTTAACAATCGTGAAAACTTTAACTAATTAACAAAATAATTGTTGCTGTGGTGCGGTGTGCATGCATTACCACCGATCCCAATGTACATTAAACTTGCTACCAACCTTATTGTCAAAGTCTTCAAAATCAGCAAATCCTCCGCCGCCGCCGCCAGCGCTCGAGCCGAAGCCGCTTGTTGGCTAAAATGTAGCAGATAGTATTAGCTATTTGATTATTTGGTTACATTCATCCGTTTACCTGTGCTGCGCGTGGTGGAGCTGGTCTGGGTGGCGGCACCTTGGATTTTTTTGGTGGCAATGCTGGACTAGGTGACTCCGGTCTGGGTGGTGGGCCTGAACGTTGCGCATTGGGACTGAGCACCTGTCCCTGACCCGTGGGCGCATGCAGCGCCGCGAACGGATCGCTGCCAAAGTCATCCTTGCCGGGCTGTGTATACGCATTCGTGTATATAACATACTATTCTGTCCAAAGCAAATCATATTAGGGAGCACTCACCTCTGGCGTTATGGCAGTGGATTTGGTGGCACCGAATGCATCACTACCAAATGGATCGTTGCGTTGCGTTTGCCCAAAGCCACTTGCGTTGCTCTGGCCAAACGCATCAAAGCCACTATCAAAGCCGGCGCTCATGTTGAAACTATCATCAAAGCCGCCGGTAATGGCGGGCGTGGGTTTGCTGGCCTGGCCACTGAAGGGATCGTTGACAAAGCCATTGGTAGCCTTGTTGGCAGCACCGCTGTTGTTCTCCTCGAATGGATCTTCTTTGGACATATCGATTTCCTTTTGCAGCGTTTTGCGCGCATCATCAAAGTCCGGCTCGATTTTAAGCTGATATTCCGAGACCAGCTCAGCATTTTGATTCTCCATGGCGGCGCGACAAATGAGCAGGGCATCAGTCATTTGGCGCTGCGTTTCCATCAGCTGGGTGACCATGGAGCGCACCTAAAATAAATGAAATATAAGTTAAGGCTCATTTATTTTAATATGTATTCATATTTACGGAGCTAATCTGCAGTTGAGTATTCTGCAGATGTTTGGTCAGCTTGGATAGCTCGCGATTGTTGTTATCGTATTCCTTTTGCAGCGCCGACTCCTCATCCTTGAGCTTCTGCAGCTCCGAGCGCTTAGCATTCAGTTCACCCTCCTGTTCGTTGATAGTTTCCTCCTGCTTGTGGCACTGATCTCGTATCTTAATGACCTACAAATGCAGATAAAGATCAAATTATTAAAAATCTGTTATTGTTTTCATGTCTTAGCACAGTTAAATAAACAAACATAAACACAAAACATATACAAAAAAATAAACGTACAAACACATAAAGCACAAACAAAAACGATAATAAATAAACAAACCTGATTGTTGGTGCGGTTAATGTCAAGACTTACATTGGCCAGCACGGCCAAATTTTGGGTCACCTTAACGTAACGTGTATAGTTATATAGTTTAAAGTGCATTCACCAATTTAGTATGAATAATTTGGGTAAAATAATTGCGTACCGAATTGTGTTAACAATGGAGGAACATAGTAAAGAAAAGGGAAATGGAAATCATATTCAAATTAAACCCGTTTAAAAGTCAAAGGTAAACTAAAACTATTATTATATAGAGCTGCAGCAAATAAACCCAAAAATGCAAGCAATTAATGCAGACATCATGCAACGATAACTACTTGAGCCTGTAGATCATCCAGACGTTTCTGTGCCTCGCCGCGCTGATTCTCCAGCTGCTTCAGCGTTGCCGTCAAGGTGTCCAATTCGCTCTGCAAAATCATCGATATCAGTTTTTTGTAAATTCCATTATTATAGTGGAAGGAATAATGGGTTACCGACCTGCAGGCTGCGCACTTCGCCATTCTTGATGCGCACATCGGCCTCCTTTTGTGCTATTTCCGTTTCCAGGGCACGTCGCTCGCGTGCCAGTTCTTCGATCTCCTTCGATATCATCTCCAGTTCGGGATTCGAGTATGTTGGCTTCGTTTCCTGCGGCTGCATGTCCACACCGGAAACTATTGCACGCATCGATGGCGGCACCATGTTGGCAGTGAGCACTTGAGGCGGATCCACGCCACGTTGTTTGCGCTCCACAAGCCACATGGCCAAAGCGAACTGCTCTACGGTCAGCTTGCCCGATTGATTGGTGTCGCAGAGCGCCCTGGTTAAAGGAAATAAAAGAATGGGTTAGAGTTGGATGCTTTAATTATGTTCAATTGTATTGCAATCCTTACCAGATATCTGCGAGGCTGCGTTGTGGTATACCCGACTTAATGAATATGTCCTTCACCTCGAGACCGGACACTAGGCCATCCTTGTCCAAGTCCGACTGCCGGAAAATTTCCTCAAATCGAAGTAGTTCGCTCGCGCTGACCACCCAATCAGCGTTGGCCGTCACCGATGGTGGCGCTCCAATGGGTATCAGTGGATCAGTTTGTATCAGCGGCTGCGTGCTAACCGCGCCCACCGGTGGAATGCGCGTCATGGGTGGCACAGCGACGGGCAGAGGTGGTATTGCTGCCGGCGGTGCAATATCTTTGGGAAAGTTGGCCACGAACCCAGCATCGCCGAAACCCTCACCACTTGGCGCTCGAGGCATGGGAGCGCCGACAATAGCAGCTGCCGCAGGCGGCGGTGGCATGGCGGGTTTGGGCGCCTTGCGCAGCTCTGGGGGCAACACACTGGGTACTGTGCGCTTCTGGAGTGTCTGGTAAACCAGATGCATGGCTACAATAAACTCGTGCTTATCCAGATTGCCATCCTTATCCTGATCAGCTAAATCCCATATGGTGCCCAGTATGTTCATGGGCAGCTTGGAGTCCATCAGCACGCCCTTCACTTTGTTTCCCGGCAGCATACCGTTCTGCGGATTCAGCGACTCGAACAGTTGCTCGTATTTAAGGCGATCGATGACGCTGATGGTCCAGTCGCCGCTGGAGACACCGGCGCTCGCAACTGGCACCGTTTGTATGCGGGTGGGTATTGCCTTTGGTATTTCACCCTGAAGAAGCACGTTGACACACATTATTTCCTGGCTGTCTTGTAATAACTATCTGATCACTTACCACTTTCGGCGGATTCACTGTGTCCACATAGATGTTGTTCATGTTGGCTACCTGGCCGGCTTGCGAGAGTGAGACCAGTTTGAGGGCAACAAAGAAGCCTGGCTTATCCAGAAAACCCTTGCCATTCGGATCGGACAGATCCCAGATGCGGCTGAGCACCACATCGCTGAGACCGGACTTTTTCAAGAACTTGGCGGCCGTCATGGCTTCGATGGCACCAGTGCCCTTTGGGTCAATCTACAAAAATTTGGCACAAGCGCGAAAAAAATCAATAAGGGGGGTTGCAAATCGCCCGCAACCGAAATTCCAGCGGACGCGTTACCTGTTTATAGTAGGCCTCGTAGACGAGATTGTGCTTGCCGCACACCCTAGCAAAATCCAAATTCATATTGCCTCCGCTTTGTATTAGTCACAAATTGTATGCAGCAAAAGCCACGGCCTCTGCCTCGAGTTGTAAGCGTAAGCTCTGTTATCACTATCACAAAATCGATTTTTTTTTCTCTTATTGGTGTAAGGGTAAGGCGAGGGCGGAACTCGCTCTAATAGTAGCGTGTGTGTGTTGTTCCTGCTATTGTACGGTGGCCACCCACCTTTATTTCGAAGCGCCGCGAGTTGCACGTACAACTAGAACAGTTAAAGTGTGGCAGTTGAGCACATTACGGCTTCAATTTAATTACACAGTCGAAATTTAATTTTGCTTTTGCCTTTTTCAGCATCGGCCTCTAACTAGTGTTGAGCAACATCACAATTACGCTCAGCTACTGCTTTGCCAACACTGCTGGCAGGGCTGCAGTGCATGCAGTTTGAGAGCCATTGCAAGCCTAACGCTTAACATATTTCAAATATGCTTTGCTTAAATAATTTTATGATGTTCTTGGAAAATATGTTTATGAATTTAATTATAGTTTTATTCTTAATGTGCTTAATTGCTTAACAATTGGAAGCAGCAAACTACATTTATAGGTATATAAATTAAAGTAAACGTATTCGACAATTGGTGGCGCCGCATTGACAATAAAGAACCTTGCCAGGTACCACGCCCACCTCATAGTTATAATTCCAAGTGAGTTCGGTGCCGGAACGTATGTGGTTGGCCGAAAAGAAAGCGACCCAGGGAAAACGCAGATCGTGCGTGTCCACAAAAACGTTCTGCACAAACAAATTGGGTGCACATGAATGCTGCAAGAGAAAGAGTATAATTATAGATTTTGAGAACAGACCGTAACGCACGCGCTCCTTACATTAAAGTAACGTCCCAAATTGCCGGTTGTCTTTGCGTCCATTATATAGGGCGCCTCATCTTTGCCAAAGAGTCGTCGCACTGAATTCTCGCGCACCGTTTCATCCAGATCGGCATTCGGATTAAAATTAATCACCGCCCGCTCTTGAGAGTCCGGCTCACTGGATTGAGTCGAGTGGCTACGCGAGACCCGCAGTTTATCCTTCTTGCGCGGTTGATAATACTTGGCAGGCGTGAAGTCAGCATCGTCCTCTGGATCTGGCACATTAGTGTCTTCTTCCTCTTCCGTTGCCGAGTGCTCAACATCCGATTCGTAGCCCTCCTTTAGCTGCTCGGCCACCTCAATGTAGTCCAAATCGGCAAAGTACTCATCGCCTGCATCCAACCCACCCTCGTTGGCCATAGTCTCGGTCAGCAGGTGGCCAGCATAAATGCATATGAATGCACCCTTGGGTATATCGTTCACGCAGCGCAAGCCCCAACCACGATTCGAGGTCTTGAAAACCTGCAGCTTCATTTCCAGCGAATGCTGCACCACACGATTCAGGCAGTTCTTTTTACACTTGCAGCGCGAATTGCATTCATAAATGCCAGTTGTCACCTGCTCATGTAGACGCTTGTACTGATACCCAATCTCCTCTATTGGCTTGTTGGGATTACAGTATCGGACACCCGCAACCGTGAGCTGCCAGCATGCGCACTTTGATTTGTCCTGCAAATAAAACACATTGGATGGGTTGCACATGGAAGCTTAACTCTCTTACCGAGCAATCGTCCTCACAATCACAGCCCACGAGGAACTCTTCGTCCAGATTCAGATGCACACCCTCTGTGGGTATACGCTGTTTGGCGTAAGTGCAGGGCGGTGGCAATGTGTTGTCATAGTAGTTGACCAGCGGTATGGCCATTTTCTCTTGACCCTTGGATATATCCGCTTCCTTAACTATAGTGGGATCAATAGAGTACTCTGCCAGGCACCGCAGATCAGGCGTAAAATCAAAGTTCTCCACGTTTAGTACATTATCTGTGGCACGCAGATAAATGTGCACCTCGGCCAGATTGCGAAAGCTCTTGCCACAAGGGCCTCGATAGACAACGTTGCGCTTAGCTTTTTGCTTGAATACCAAACGTTCCCAGCCAGACAACAGTGGCTTGGCTAGCGGACTGTAGCTATCCAGGCGGTGGACTATCTTGAATAAACAGGCGGGCGAGCATTCATGAGGTGTGTACATTTTGGGCGGCAAATTTCGCTTGGCTGTGAAGTAGACAACATGACCTTTGGGCCGATTCTCGTCGTCAACATAGATGGTGGAGTTGTTCAGATGGCGAACAGTGTTACGCGCTGCAGCAGCAGCAGCATTGGCAGCGGCCGCTGCAGCCGAGGATGACGATGACATATTGACGTTCTGCGGCGCCGAGCTGCTCTTACGGGCAATGGCGCGCATTTGTTGATTCACCTGTCTGCTGCTCGTCTCCATCTCCTTGGTGTATCGTATGAAGGGTTCGGTGCGCTAATTAGAGAACGGACATTATATATATTTTACATTTTTTGCATTTTGTGCAACTCACGCGCGGCACACGATGCTGCTGCATGGCATTCGCGCTGTTAAGCGCATTTTGTGTCTCCTTAAACACCGGTCCCAGACGCAGGGATCCCCGATAGATCCATTCGGTGTGATTCTTGTCATCGTCGAACTGCATCTGCACCAGACTGCAGTCAATATCGATCACACGCGCATATAACCAGGTGCCATTGGACTCCGTATTCATATTCTGGCCACGGGTGCACTGAACCATGGGCCGATCCACTGAGTATTTCTCCACATACTTTTGTATAAAGTCTCGCGAGCCGGGATGTACATCCTCCCACACTTTTTCCGATGCCTGACAAACCAAACGCACGTCGTTATGCTGAACATACTGAGTATAGCCGTCATCATAGAAGATGAGGTATCTAAAGCGATTGGCTTGCTTTAAGGGCTCGGCTATAATGCCTGGATAGAAGGCGCTGGGTACTACACCTTTTTCCTTGCCGCGCGACAAGGTGCTGCCATTAAAATAGGCTATGACACGCGTACCTGTCGATCAATTATAGTGGTTATGGGAGATTAATGGGAATAAATAGATTCGGTTTACCTATGGTCAGGCGCACGGGCGGCGGCTCAAAGTAGGCTAGATGTTTGGCCGTTACGGTCTTTACCATTTGATATGGCGTATTCAGATACTTAATCTTGTAGCTCTTCACCAGGTTGCCGCCCACAGTAGTGCTCTCCGTGAACTCAATCACCTTGACCGATACCCAGCTGGCAATTGCTTTGTTCTTCACCGCATAGTAGGTCTCATTGAGCTGTATGGGCGGACGCTCTATCTCACCCGCTGGCGGCACTTGCTGCAAAATGTTCAAGCTTGTTAATAATCTTCTTTTCATTTGATGATCAGTTACACCCACCACATAGTCACTCATGTTCTGGTATAGATCAAGCGGCGGCAAATGCTTGTGCACCACTTGACAAGAGCTGTACAAAGCGAAGTGCATTTTGTCGGCCATATTTTGCAGCTTGCTCAACTCGTCGTTGGCCAGCTCAATTTCACGGCTTATGCGCTGAGATTTTGCTTGCAATATGCTCTTGGACCAGGACATTTGATCGTCCAAATTTACCCTGTCAATTACAGTCCTAATCGCATCCTCCAGCTCTTCTTCAATTAGCTCCAAATCATTTGCGGAGAATTCGGGTTTGTCTGCGAGTTTTTAATGAGTTTAGAATATGTTTTTATAAAGCTATGAGTGCGTTTACCCTGCTCATCATCGTTTTCCTCCTCGTCACTGCTGTCCAACGCCACAAAGTCTGCATGATCCTGGTTAAAGCTGCGCAACAACAGCGGCTGCTTGGCCACCAAATGGCCCGCATAGTCCTACAAGATCAGGCTGTTTAGTATACTATGCCTAGTTCTATATTTGTGGCTAGCTTCTTACCTCGTACATGTCCATGGCTGTATCATAGCAGCCCAGGCAGATGTACTGGCGCTTGTGCGCCTTTCGGGGCACCTTGTAGAAGTTGAGCGCTGCCAGGCTGGCACGCACGTATTGCTTATGCGTCTTCTCGCAATTGCAATTGAGGCAATCCTTCTTGTAGTAGATTTCATTATCCGCCTCAAATTCCAGAGATTCTTTTGTGTCAGCTTCAGGTAACGTTTCTTTTGGCAGCTCGACGAGACCTTCGCTTTCTACGTCTTCCTTGCAGGTTTCTGTTTCCATGGCCTCCGTTTGCTGTGATTCCTCCTGTGGTACAGATTTGACTGCATCGGGCACTTCACCAGTTTGCAGTGGGATTTCATCTGGCAAGGTGGGATCTGGACTGGCGGATGTTGACGCAATTTCTTCAACTGTAGTTTCAGTTGGCATAGCTATATCGGCCTCAGTTGTTGGCTTGGGATCTTCTTCCGCTGTACTGTCATCCTTGCTAATTAGCTTTAGCTCTTCCCCCATTTCTCTGTTGTCGGGCACACTATTTGATGCCTCCATAGCATCTGGCTTAGAGGCTGCTTCCTCTGGACATAAATCTTGTTTGAGACCCTCAATTGTGTCTTTGTCCGGACTGCTAATCAGCTCAACACTGCTGTCGCTGTCCATCTTACTATCCGGTAAACTATCTTTGGCTGGCAGCTCTTCGACTGCGGGGCTATCGATCAATTCAACGCTACTATCCAAATCATCTGCGATTGACTTAGCCGCATCAGTTGAATCAATTATTAGGCCAGCATCTTCCTTTGTTGTGGTCCCGTCGGTTTCCTCGATAGAACTTTTATCCTTGTCTGTACCATCCGGCTGATCGGTAGTTGGGCTACTGATTAGTTCAATTGAAGAGTCTGTATCTTCTTTAGATGTTATTTCGCTGACGCTCTTGTCTTGTTCTGTGGTATCCGCTTTTGTTCCGCTGCTGTTGTCAGCTTCAGATACTTTAGTTTCATCTCCTTCTAGTTCAGCGGTAGAAGGCTCGACACTTTGCTCAGAGACTGAAGCCATCGTTGGCTCACCCAGGAAGTCATCCAAGGCCATTGGCTCTTCGCCTCCAGTCTGTTCCTGCTTCTTCGACTCCTCCTTTTCAACCAACGGTTCAGATTCTCCCTCAGTGGTTGTTTTCTTGGCCGGCAAAAGTGTTTCACTTGCAGCTGCCTCAGTTGAAGCGTCAATTGATGCCGCATCCTCGTTTACCAAGGAATCCATTGCAGCCGACTCCGCGGCCATATTTTATTTTACAATTATTAACTTTTAGTTTATAAAAATAGCATTGAAAAGGTTTTAAAACTGTTCTGCAAAAAAACCAAAGCAGTGTACGGTGTTGCGAAATTTGTACGCCTGATTTATCTTGGCGTTTACCAACACTCTAATATCAAAAAGAAGCATAACAAGACATTCATTAGGAATCTTCTAGTTGGCGCTCAAAATAATTGAATAAATAAATTTGTTTCGGATGCTCATGCGATTTATTGAATTTTTATCGTCGTTCCGGCGGTTTTTAAGACTGCTGAATGTTGGGCTTGTAGCCGTTCTCATCGGCGGTATAGGTTACCTTGATGGTTTTTCCCTCCTTCGATATGTATTCATATGATCCCTTAACAGAGAGAGTGTGAGGGTCTGTCAGCTGTCCATCCTGATTAACTGAGGTGCCGTCAGAAGTTTCCCAGACGTATTTGAAGCTATCAGGATTCACTTCATTGTATTCTTTAACAACAGTAGACGAATCGGCGTAGGCAAGGGCCAAAAGGCAGGCAAAGACAATCTAAATAAATGAATTAAAGAAAGTTTATATGCAAAATAACTGTAATTTTTAACATTAATACTGACCACAAACTTCATGTTAATAAGGATATTTTGTTGTCAGTCGGCAAACTGCGAAACAGAACTTAATGAAATCCACAATTTGGCTATGCTTTTATAGTCATCCGAAAGTCGGATGACATTTCGCGACTTGTCCGACGACTGGTCTAAATTTAATCAAACTTGATCTTATACAGTTTGTGCTTCGATGCAGTCATGTCCGTTATGAACATTATAATTTTTTATTAATGTTCTGTGGGTTATAATATGTCAGTAAATCCAAAGGCTTAAATACTCAAGGTCTTAAATAGGTTAAAACAATGATCAAATAATGCCAAGCATGTGCAAAATTAGTTCTTGCTTATCAATTATATAATTTAAATCAATCGGCAATAAATTAATCTTCCATAATATTTATATAACTCGACCGGTTTGCTGAACATTTCTTACTTTTTTTTTCGAATGCACCAGACTAATTAGCTGGAACAATAGCCGGTTTGGCAAAAAATAAAAGAATAAACCAGACGGAATTACATGTCATATTAATGTCAGTGTTTAATTTGACAAAATTGTTGAAATAAGTTAATTATTTAATTATAGAAATGAATTCAAAAGACGCGCAAACTAGATCCCTTTCCAATACTCAAGCAAGAAGAGGAAGCATGCATTACAAATTGGACATTCACCACGCGAGTAAACATTTGACACGTGCTGAAGCGGTTTTAGTTTAGATTGTTTTTATATTATTAGAAAACAATGGCCGGGAATGACGGCGACTCGGACTCTAGCAGTGACTATGAGGTGGAGCTGCATGTAAAGCCTAAGAGAGTGCGTCGCTCAGTCAATGATGACACAGCCGATCTTTTGGGTAACTTCGATGACGAGAAACGAAAGGAGATTTTTGAAGGTACTTATGTAGACAAAGAAATCACAAAAAATCCAAGCGATTCGGACAGCAGTGACGAAGCCGGATCTGACCCAGGTGAAGAGAACGACGACGCAGCAGTGGATCAAGTGGCTGATGCTGCGGGTACCGACAGTGACGCCTCCGCGTCCGAGGAGGAACCCAATGCGGATGGTCGCATAACCAGTGACCAGTTAACCAGCTTGCTGCGTGGTGCCTCCAAGGTGAACAGACACGTACTCTACGTTACAAATCTCAACTTTGAGACTACAAAAGATGATCTGGAGTCACACTTTGCAGTGGCTGGAGCAGTTAAGTCCATACGCATCCCCAAGAAACGCCGTGGTGGTTTTGCCTTCGTGGAAATGGTGGACTTGGCTGGGTTTCAGCAAGCCTTTCAGCTGCACAATACGGAGCTACAGGGCAGAAAAATAAAGGTGCAAATATCCGAAGCGGGTAAAAAGAAGTCGGCCAACAAGAAGAACATAATCAAACAGAAAAATCGCAAGCTGGCCGAGATGCGCAACGAACAGAAGACGTTTACAAAGAGTGGCAAATTCTACGATAAGGACCTCAAGAAAGAGAAGGCCAAGGAGCTGCTGGCGCGGAAACGTTGGCGTAAGCCTAAGGCTAAGTAAAATTTATACGCTAATGTAACAACTTAGTAGAAGACTATTATTTAAATATATCTTAAATATTAGAAAACAAATGTGTGTATATTATTACTTTTGCCATCGTACAATGTAAAAGTTGCGTTTACCGACGCGCAGTAAGGAGACACCATTACGGAGAATGTGTATGCCGGTTGTGATAACTTCTGCAATGTTCTGTACACGCTTCTGGTTAATATAGAATCCACCAGCATTGATGATACGCACAGCATCAGCTAAATAGAAGCTTTTTAGATACAAGTGTATGTGATATTCGGGCGCAACTTACTTTCGGTAGGAAAACACTTGGCTTTCATTGCTAGCTGTAGAATGGACATGCCCGGTTCACTGAGTAGATCAACCACAGCTGCACCTTGAAACGTTTGTTTGATTTCAGCATAGTTCAACTCGGCCAAGCCGTCAACGTTGCCCTTGTAGAGAGCATTGGTAACGCGCTCCGCTTGCTTTAAGCCATGCTCTACGTAAGAATAAACATTACACGATTTAAATAAATAAAGCACATCTGTATTTACCGCCATGCACCAGCAAGGTGACATCTTCCGCTAGCAGCGTCTGCGCCTTGCGTTTTTCCGGTTCCTTAGCGTGCTCTCGCATCAGTTGCTCCACCTCAGGCAGGGGAATAAATGTAAACAGTTTCAGGAGCTTCTCCACTTCAGAGTCTGGCATGCGCAAAAAGAATTGATACAATGCGAAGGGGGAAGTCTTATTTTCGTCTAGCCAAACTGCATTTCCTGCTGACTTTCCAAACTTGTCTCCTTCCTCATTGGTAACTATTGGCAGGGTCATGCCAAAGACTTCACGATTGCGCTCAACCCGACTTATCAATTCGTGTCCCGTCATTAAATTACCCATTTGATCGGAGCCACCCATCTGGAAGCAACAGTTGTGTTTGCGCAGTAAATGCAACCAATCGTAGGCCTGAAAGATCTGATACGTAAACTCAGTAAAGCTCATGCCCTCTTCCGATTCCAAGCGCGACTGGACAGAGGATCTTGACAGCATTGAGCCCATACGAAAATGTCGACCCATATTGGCAACAAAGTCAATCAAATTTAGATTCGCATACCAGTCAGCATTGTTAACAATTCTATTGAAAATCGATAGTACATATAAGGAAGGAACGATCAGCTGTCATATATATACATATAACACTTACGTTAGCGGGGCGAGGGCGGAGCTGTTCTTTCGTGTATCCCACAGACAATCCTCATGGTTCTTAAACACTTTACGCAATTGTCGCTCAATGGCCTGCAGGTTCGTCTCAAGCATAGACTCGCCCAACTGATTGCGCTCCGTTTTACGTCCACTGGGGTCACCAATCAGGCCAGTGGCGCCTCCGACTAGAGCTATTGGTTTATGGCCGGCGCGCTGGCAGTGTAAAAGACCCATAATTACAAGCAAGTTTCCAACGTGCAAGCTGTCGGCAGTGGGATCAAACCCAGCATAAATGCTTTGGGCTGACCTCTCGAACAGTTCTTTTAACTTTGGTCTGCAGAAAAAGTGATTTTCATACAATATTTTGGTAGGGTTACAAAATTAACTTACGCTGCAGTGTCTGGAAAAATGCTCTGAAAGAAACCTCGCTCTGATAGTTCCAGAAGATTTTTGTGTGTGAAATTGCGCTTAAAGTTGCAACAGCTGCTGTGCAGGGGCTGCAGCACGCGGTATCTTAATGTTAACATTGTTCAAAATATATCATAGATTTTAAACTGTGTTGCAGCAGTATAAACTTAAAGTTGAGGTTATGCTGAATGTTTTGCTATTCGGACATACAGCTGACGCGCAACAGCTGTTGCTCTATAAGGTTGAGTTTTTCAGAAAGTGACGTCACAATTGCATGTTTGAGTGGGCGCTCATGCGATTGAATCGCTCAACCTTCTTGTTCGAATGCAACTCGTGTACAATGCATTTGTGTTTGTGGTTGCTTTTCAAAACAAAGACATTTTTTGTATTAAATGCTTCTGCGCTGTAATGGCAGTTCTTGTATACATACTAACTGTTGAAAATGCTGCTGAAAATTCGCCACGCACTGCTTGAGGTGTCCAATCATCAAGTGTCCAAACAGTCATTCAAGCAATCGGCTGTTATAATCAACAACGAGATCATAATTAGCTGTGGCAATATATTGCAGCCATTCGTACGTCCGCATAGAGATGGAGCGAAAATTCTCCAGAGCTTGCAGCAGTGCAAGCTGGTCGATGCCCAGGACGGACCCTATGCCGAGGGCAATCTGTTGCGCACTTTAAGTTATCTGGTGACCTTTGATCGACAGAGCCGCTCACTGACCGATCGCAGTGCACAACAAAATTCTGGCCATTCGGCCCACATACTAACGCGCTATACGGCCCAGCCATTGTATGTGTTCTGTGCCGCAGAAGTGTCGCGCAATCTGCACAAGATACTGATGTATGTAGACAGTGATGAACAAAATGTGCTGCGCTCTAGTTTTTTGGTGCTTACTATGCGGGAGTTAAAGGATCGTGACTCCTTTAAGCGATTCCTTCAGCACATTGCCAGCTATTTGCGCTACCTGCAGCCAATTTACACACTCGACGATGTGCTTGTTATGTGCTCACCCTTTGGCTTGGAGAACTTCTACAAAACCCTAAGCATTGGAAAGGTATCCAATGTGATGGGCAGTTCGCTGTTTGGTCTGTCTAATGCATTGCCAGTCGGCTGCGAGGGGGCTGGGGTATTCAACAATAAGCTGTAAGGTTCCAAAAAACTTTTAAATCTATATACATAATAATGTCTTTACATTTCAGCCGGCTTACAGGAATTATTATCTGTACCACGTTCCAGAGGCAACACGAAAATGTCAACCTGACTTTGGCTGCCAATTTTGGTTATCTTTTGCGAGATTTCATGGAACAACTAGGCATCTCCAGTACTACGCTAAGCTTGCCACGAGAGCCATCCGATTTCGCGTGTATGTAACATGAAAATTGCATTTTAAGTTATGTTCGTAACTAGTTTCATTTCCAATCAAAGGGGAGCGCACAATTGTGGTAGTCGAGTCGGCTGGTCGGCAAGGCACCGGCACGTACATCAAAGTGCACAACAAACGCTTCATTCTAACCTGCGCGCATGTTGTTGGCCAAGTAAATGTACAGATACATGCATAGTAATATAAGCTAATTGAAACATTATTAATTACAGTCTAGCTCCCGAGTGAATTGCCGTGCCATAGATCGAGAATACCAATCTGATGTAATTTGGTGCAATCCGAATGAGAGTCTTCCCTACGACTTGGCTCTACTCACTGCGCCACCGGATGTGCCCGATCATCATTGTGTGCGTTTGGCTCGCAATCGCGCTACGTTGGGCCAAACGGTTTACAATGCCGGCTTTCCATACTTTGTGAACTTTAACTTTAAGTACGACTTTAATCCTTTCATATTCCAAGGGCGCATTATCAAGTGTGACCAAGGCGCGATTATGTCCGACGGAAGCGTGCAGGCTGGGCAGAGTGGCGGTCCAATGTTTGACCAAAGTGGCAGCATTCTCGGCGTTTGCGTGTCCAATATAAAATATGTGGAAACTGTCTATCCAAATCTAAATACAGCCATTCCGACGTTCGATATACGTCATACGCTACAGGAATTTGCGAGATCAAGTGGTGTGTAGAAAGCATAAGTCTACGAAAAACGTTTACTACATTATTTTCATAAATTATTTTTAGACATAAATGTGCTAAACAGCCTTGTTGCAAGCCAGGAGGTCTGCCGAGTCTGGTCGCTGGATATGCCGCCCATCCTAAGCAAACTTTAAATTGTTTTAAACTTGTAAAATGTGCATATATACATGTGCATTAAGGTATTATTTGTTATAATGTTTTAAATGTATACTTATATTAAGAAAAATATATATAATATGTATAATTATTTAAATAAAAATATTTGTTTTTGATGTTGTGAAATGTGTTGTGTTAATTCTTATCCAAGCAATCATTAACATGACTTTGCAAAACAGTCAAAGCACTAAACGATTTCGAGCAGATGGGACACCGCAATACAGAATCCGAAGTCCTAGCGGCTGCGCCAGTTGGATCTAAAACCTTAAAACACAGTATACCAAAAATTAGTTAAAACCGAGGTGTGTGCAAACTCAAAATTATTTCATACTCTTACTGGTCTCTGCTCGTCACGCAGGCTGTTTTTGCTGGAGCCTAATGTAGTTGAAGCATAGCTGGTCTTGTTGGATTTGTGCGCTTCAGCTAATGCCTCGATTAGCTCTTGATTGCGTCGCTGTAATGCGCGCAAGTCCACCAGATACTGTTCCTTTTCGCCAGCGTTCTTTTCACGATCAGCGCGCTCCATTTCGAAATCGCGTCGATAAATATCAATCTGTGTCTTTAAATGTGTAATCTCATCATCCTTTTGTGCATCTTTTGCCTTTAACGCGTTGACATCGGCACGCATGACATTTAATAGCTCCTCTGCGCTGGTTAAGTTCACCTTCAGGCAATCTATTTCCTCAATATAGGTTTTTTTCTAAAAATTATTCAGTTGATTAGTTTAATTCTGGTTTGGTTGCCTATTCGGTACAAACCATGTCCTTAAATTCCAGATTTTCAGCCAATAATGCAGACATCTGTCGCTGCAGATCTTTGACTTGGCATTCATGTTTGTCGGATAATTTCTTGTAATCAGGCTCGGCAATACTCTCATCCGGCACATACTCGTAAGAATTCTGTAAATATTGAAATTGTTTGCTTTGTGATTACGGAGAATAACAAGAATAATAAACTACGCATAAATATTAATGCAGAACTGTATCTTATCATGGTTTGAGTAGGACTGTCCGATAAGAATTGCAGTTGTGAATGTATAAAATGGGCTGCTTCTAATATTAGGTGGCCTTCGAGTAGTTACCAGTTGGTGCTTCTGCAGCCTGTCAATTTCAACACGCATGTTGTTGATCAACGATGATTTTTCAGAAACACTTTGTCTGAGCTCATCGTGCTCCTTCTGGTGTATATCTTCGACCAAACGTATTTGTTCCAAGTTCATTTCTAATTCCCTTTTCAGCTGTTGATTTTCCTCGCTTATCTTTTCGATCTGTGTTTGGCATTCCTTCAATTGCTCCTGATAATTTTGCTCTCGGGAGGTTGCTTCCATGCGCCATTGCTGTGTAATTTTGTAATATTCCTGCATCGTGTTCGTGACTTTATCCAACGTTTCTGCATAAAAATTTGTGTCAGATTTGTAAATTAGACTTTAGCTAGCATCTACTTCAAGACCTTACGAATTAGTGCGCTATGTCTAAATGTATGAAAAGGATTACTCAAGTTTATAATATATAAAAATACAAATCTGTGTTAATTTAGCTAAGAAATACTATATATACATATCGTTTGTTCTAAATGTAAACAGATTTGCACTTTTATATAGCATAAAATGAATAACACTGGACATACGTTTTAAGGCCATGTAGTCAGTCATCATCGTCTGTAGCTTTACGACATCCTCGGCACAGGCTTGCATCGAACAAAGGCTGGGAAACTGCGAGTAAACGCTGTTCTGCTGGGCATAAGTAAATCAATAAATTCGGAATATAGTATAAAGTTGTGATGTATGCATACCTTAAGCACATCGGGATTAACCTCGCCCATTAGAAAGCTAGCTGCCAACGAACTTTGCCCAGAAGGCAATGTTGCAGGTAGGCTTCCCTCCATGGAATTAGCCTTCTGGGTTATAGCGCTCACTTGGGTCGAGCTGGCTGGGGTTTCGACAGGGACCGGTTTGGGCATTTCTTCAGCTTCCTCTGCAGTTCCATTTTCTTCCTTGTCCAATGCATCGGTTAGCAATGAATTGCCGTGAGAGCAGAGCGAAGACAACGGCGAACTGCCCAAAATAACAAACGAGTCTTCTTCGGTCATTCCGTGTTTACGTTCGATCTGACACTGAAAATACAAATGCGTTCGAAGTCAAACCTATATTCGTGTGCGACAGATATCAGGGGGGAACCCCCGTTTTGCTAACATGTTTATATAGACTTGATGAAATTCAGCGACACACGGGTTAATCGATAAATGGTCAACTATCACCTGTACACCTGAGTGCCCAGCCGATTTGTGTTTTGCCTGCGTATATTAATACATACACTTACATATACAATTGTAGTTTTATCTATTTTTGTGATTCATAGTGAATGACAGTTCTAGGCTTCCCCGCTTGCTGCGTCATAGCAAATATTATTGACATTACTCATGTCCATTTTATACAAACCTTATCTGCAATGTTTCCTGATAAAATTTTGCTTTCTATGCCTTGATTTAGTTTCTTGCGAGTTCAGTTAATTACTTTTATATTTGTGCATTTCGTGGATTCGTCCGAAAGTGTGACCAGAGGAGATTTAGTTGAACAGCTGTTTGTGTGCAACCTGATTGTGAGTTTATAAAAAGAAAAGCCTTCGCGCAATTTTACAACACTGCACAAAAATTGGCGGTTGATAGCCATTTTTGAATGTAGTTGCCAAATTAGGTCTCCTGTAAATGGAAACAGATATTTTCTCATAGTGACGGTCGGCCTGCCGACAAAAGCTATCTTTGCTATCGGTTGACATATTAATTAAATTATATTGCGAAATTCATTTTAATAAAACGACCTTGTATAATATCATTATTATAAAATGAATTAATTAAAGCGGGACTCAAGCCAAAAGTATTTATTAACCAAAAATTTATTGACACTATGACAATCGTTGAATATTCGGAGTCTACCCAAATCTATTTTAATTCAAGCATATAATATCTGCAAGAGGTTATTGTAAAGATAACTTGAACAACTGAAAATAAAAATATATGTTATAAAGTTTGGTTTAACCTATATATCTGGCTTACCTGCTAGATAAGGTAAAAATAAAAACACATATGGTAAAAATGAGCTTGCGATGATGCCAGCAAGAAATATGGTAGCCAATTGCTAGACAGAAAACGGAAAGCAGTTAGAACATTTCCGTGGGGTATAACCGACACTGTAATACTCTGCTCACAGTGTAATAACAACAATAGTAATAAACTTAAGCACTCACTTTAAGAACGCCCAGCAACAAGAGAATACCGGCCACTAAATGCAGCAATACTAAAGTGTAACAAAGAAAAATTACCCATGTTTCTTTAAAATAGAAGGTCGATTTTCTTAGTCTATTTTTGATAAAAATCCGCGATTAAGAAAACTCACCGCCTTTAAGAAAAATAATAGGAACCAATGCAAATACGCCATTTACAATTGTCCAGATTGAAAAAAACATGGCCTTTGCCTTTAGTGAACAACAGAGCTTATCCATGCACTCACAGCTTTCGCAAAGACACATCTTAGTTATCAAATTTAGTTTTCGCAATTTTAGCTAAGTTTTAGAATTTTTGTTAATTGTAAATATTGAAACATAATAAATATGAATTAATTTTCAAATGCTTGGTTGATGTCCTATTTGTGTATCTAGCCATAATTTGAATTGTCGCCAGTGTAACACAATCTTTGTCCAAATCAAGTAAGTGTTAGAAACGATTTTAGCTTTGTGTTTTTTGCCAACAGTAAGGTTCAACGGGCAAAGTCATGTTTCTTTCGAAGAGAACGGTCACACAAGCAATCCTTTAATGTTATTAAAATTGCCATACTTTGCTGCTAGAAGCAGATAATCAACGAAAGCTAATCTAATCGAAATCAGTCAAAAAAAAAAGATTGCTAAGTAATTTATAGCAACTGTTATAGCTAGGCCTCTGGCTGTTTCTGATGAAATTGTACTAGTTGAGATACCTTCATTAAAATTTGTGTATTCACAGGGTTTTTAAGTAGGTGTGACCAGAGTGATTTTAGCTTATCAGCTGTTTTCTGTTAGAGCAACTTATTCATTAGCTCTAAAGCCACTTGCGCTATCTTACAGCACTGCACGAACAAGGGCAAAAGCCCGCATTTATTTCAAATCAATATAAGTGCACCAAAAATGGACAAACAAAAAGAAACTGTGCAGCAGAAACCTTGATATCTGAATATATGTAAAGATGATAGCAAAACATTATGCATTGTACCAGTAGGTCAAGAAAACATTTTAAACTTAAAAGTTTAAAGTCCATTATAATAAGAAATTTGTTATATAGATGTATAAAGATTAACAGAGTAAAAGAAAGGACGGATACAATTATTCATCCACTCCCATTTAAAAGTCCCTATATCGAATTAATTAATTATGGAACAAAACAAAGGGCAACCAGATAAGCAAGTTTTTCTTTTGTTAAATTTTTTTTGGATTACATGGGGATTGTAATTATCAAATTCGGTTCTAATTGCTGGTATTTCAGAATTGAAATCATTTCAAGTGATAAATGTGATTCAGAACCGGATTCGCCTTTTATGGCGCATTTTCATTGTTTCCATTGTTCGGTTTAAAGTACGCACACATATTTTTTTTTATAATGTGGGTTAATGAGGCGCTCGCGTGTTGATTAGAGTACAGGCGACACAAGGAACTGGATTCCGTCTGAAGATGATTTGTTATCGCCACTTTCA
Organism: Drosophila kanekoi; assembly: GCA_037075305.1. Classification (NCBI taxonomy): domain Eukaryota; kingdom Metazoa; phylum Arthropoda; class Insecta; order Diptera; family Drosophilidae; genus Drosophila; species Drosophila kanekoi. The sequence goes on along the minus strand of JBAMCE010000553.1, from coordinate 3,932,737 downwards.
TTGCATAAACATGTGTGTGCATAATCATTTTAAACTGGTTTCCATTTCAGCTTGTCAAATAAAAATGTGAAGTATTTATTTAGTTTATAAGAATCTCTATTTCAGCTTATAGCTAATGCACACAAATAAATAAAATTATAGAAAAACTTAAACGTTGTTACATCAATTACACAAATACGAAATTCAATTAAAGCACAGAAGATTCCACATGCAAATATATCACATTCAAAACTCTCTCAGACATCCAACACACTCAATCATTATGCTTACGTCTAGCTAGGATCTAGTAAAAATTAAACTGAACGCTTTCCGTCCCGCACTTACGCCTGCCCCTTGCCGTAGTAGTAGCCGGCGCTGGCCAGCGTCTGCGACTGCGACTGGGGCTGCGACTGTGTCTGTGTCTGGCGGAACTGTCGTCGCACCTGCTGTGGATGCGGCGGCTGCAGCTCTCGCTGCAGTGCAATGGCCGCAAAATGTTGCTGCTTGAGTGCGCTAATTGTGGCTATTTTGCGGTGTCTGTTGGGACGCGCCAACCGATACGTTTCCAGATCATCGTCAGCCGGCAGCGGACGATCTTTATCCTCCTCGACGGGCGTGCCATCGGTTCGCAGCCGGATCACCAGCGGTCCGCTCAGATACCTTTGCGGCGGCTCTGCCGTCAAAGCGGCGGTAGCGGGCAGTTCACCTGTTTGCTGAACTGTTGCCTTGGGCTGTCCGCCCCCATAGCCGTAGGCCATGTCCATGTCCATGGCATATTTGTGCTTATGCTCGCTGCCGCTGCTCTCAAAAAGTGGATTCTGCTGCTCCAGCTGCTGTTGCTGTTGTTGTTGGGGCTGCTGCTGATGCGTGAGTATGATGAGCGAGGAAGCGGGGGGCGTGGGCACCGGCTGCGGTTTGCGTGTGGTTATCAGCGTGGCGCTGGGATGATCCCGCATAATCGATGCCCAGACTACGGAACAGAAGAAGAAGATAGTAAACAATTAAAATCACGTACTCTTATCGCTATCGCATATGGCTTTTATATAGATATATGCATAGTTATAGAAAACACGTTTCGGTACCAAAAACACAACAGCACCACAATCCACAAGCCAATCCACAACCCAATCCGCGGCTGCAGCTGCAGTTGTTATCGCACGCGGAACTGCTTTGCGGATTCCCACGCTTCTGCTTTCGGATTCGATCTGGTATTCGCTCATAAATATGCAATACTCACTTAGCTCATTGGCATCGTGCTGGTACGGATCGAGTGCATCCAGCTGCGTCTCGGAGAATGTCTGCAATTTCTCATAGCCATAGCCGAGCAAATTGTGCTTGCACTGGTTCACGGGAAGACCGCCGCCCACCGTCGACTTGCAGTGCACGCTAACCAGCTGCGCGAACGTCGAGTACAGGTAAGACATCTGCGGAGAGACAGAGAGAGAGAGCGTGAGAGATGGGGCGAAATTAGAGATAGATTAGCGACTGCATTGGGCAACAGCCTGGGGCAACAGTGCGTGTGAGTGATGCGCTCAAATGAAATGCATTTCAAAATGTATGTCGTGCATTATGCAATCCCCAGGGGGCGGGGGCGGGGCAAGGGTTGCTCCAGTTTTGTTTTTTTTTTAGCTACAATTTTTTTCTTTCAGCTTTACGGTTCAGCAGACAAAGCAGCGCATGCCCCAAGTCTGGCCCCATATCTGTATCTGGTTCGCGTTCGCCATTCTCTGCGCCCAGCCAAGCGTTGTCTGAGCTGCTCCAATTGCAGAATATTCTAAGCCGGATGACACATACTGAGCGCTCCGAGATGCGATGACGTGCGGCATACGCGACAGCCATGCTAATCAAATGGAACACTCGATGCTAATTAAATGTAGAAACTCCCAAAATCCGGCATACTTGATTTATTAGCAGCCGAGCTTATTGCGAATTCGAAGGCAAACAAAGAAAGTATGCAGAAATTTGTTGGGCCCAAGATATATATGTATATAGCCGAGTCGATCCAGTCATGTCCGACTGTCTGACCGTCCGTCCGTTTAGTCAGTTCGTCCGTCTATCTGTCCCTCTATCTGTCCCTATGTATGAACGCAAGGATCTCAGAACCTATAGGAGCAAGAGAAGAAGAGACTTGGAAGAAGATGGTTCAGGGTATCCCCTAGCCGGTAGCTCCCGACTATAACCCTTTACTTGTTAATATTGATTCTAAAGAAGAAACCTTGAAACCTTGAAACCTCTTTTCATTTGCGGAACATTAGGTCTTTCAGAATTTGAGCCTCTATGTATTTCTATGTATTTGTGGATCTGCTTACAGCTCTTTCATATAGCACCTTGATCTGGATCGACATCAAACCAAATAAATATATATACATACATTTGCATTGGCTTTCAATTGTACTGCGAGTGCGACTGCGACTTCTTGGCTCTGGCTTTTTGAGTTTTACAATTTAACGCTGTTTGCATAATGATATGCCCGATATGCACAAAAAGCTGTCTCAAATAACAAATTACCGTTAAAGCCACAAACGGCAGCAACAACAATGGCAACAACCTGCGGCGCATATGTTTATTGACCACAAAACGTGTGCAAACTGTAAAATGCAATTTGAGCCCAAGAAATATATATGAAATATATATATATGTATGCATACATAGTAAATATGCCATATATATATGTTGTATATATGTCTTTTCTATGCCTGGGCACAGCCAAATGATGTGTGTACTATAAAACCGATTCGTGTCCAACACAAATTACTCAATTTACCCAGCATTTATATATAAGTAAACGATATGCCCGTAGGCTCTATATGTGTATATATATGTAACATATATGCCATATGTATATATAACATATATGCACGTCGGCGCAATCAGATTTGTGTGCCTCTTTTTTTTGTTTATGTTCCAGTCCCTGACACAAATACTTAGTCAGAATTAAGAAATTTAAGGCGGGTGTTGTCGCATTCCCATAAGATATATATATATACATATATATATATGCTTGATCTTAACTGAGATCGCACTTGCGGATCCGCCTGGCGGCTTCTTATTTATTAGCAGCTCGCTTAATGATTAACAACCTGACATCAATTGCAATTAATTGAGAAGAAAAAACATATTCTAATTAATATTTTGCATATAATATGCATTTTGCGCCTGGGAAAGCTGAGAGATGTAAAAAACAAACATTATATCATTTATCAAGTTCTGATTTGAAAAAAAAAATATATAAAAAAATAAACACATTAAGCAAGTTTTGACCTTAAAACGTGAACCCCGCGCTGAATAAATATGATAACAACTTACGAGCATATGCTAAAAATAGCTGAATTAAATATTTATGTAATGACAAGGAAATTCCAAAGTGTTCTCAAAAAAAAATAAAGTTGAAACAAACAACGTATTTACCACATAACAAGTAAGAGGTACCAGACGGGAGCTGCCGACTAGGGGATACCCTGAACCCTCTTTATCTTCTCTTCACCAAATGCAGATGACTTCTAGACTATTCTAGAAGCTACATGTGCTCAAAAAACAGGATGTCAATATCGATTTTTATCGATTACTCGGAACAAGTTATCGATTATCGAAAACAAACACGACCTGCGTAGGCACTAGCAGGAGGATCTACAGCTAAAATTTCAAGTGTCTAACTCTTATAGCTTCTGAGATCCTTGCGATCAACTGGCGAGATCGACTCGGCTATTGATGCTGATCGATTACTTGGAAACGGAGTAAGTTATCGATTATCGGAAACAAACTCGACCTGCTTAGGCACTAAGAGGACCTACAGCTAAAAGTCTCTAGCTCTTATAGTTTCTGATATCCCTGCGTTCATACATACGGACAGACAGATGGAGGGATGGACGGGCGGACAGACGGACGGACGGACGAACAGAGGGACAGACAGAAGGTAATGGCTAGATCGACTTAGCTGTTCATGCTGATCAAGAATATATATACTTTATCGGGGTCGGAGATGCCTCCTTCTGCCTGTTACATACATTTGCACAAGTACAATATACCCTTTTTAATGGATTTAGGGTATAAAAACATAAATGTACGTCATTTTGGAGCATGACCGGAACTCAATACCGAAAAATAGCTAAATATTTAGTGTATCGTTATTTTTTTTGTGTTTAACTTTTATGTTATGTCTGGTTCAATAACCTGCTGATCTGCGCAGTTTATATTATGAAACGAACGTAAGATAGCAAAACAAGTAAAAAGGGTACAAATTTCAACAAAACTTAAAGAGAAACGCGAAGAAAATAAAACAAACCGACCCAGACAACACGGACAACACGATTGCCATTACCATTGGATAAGTTTATGTTGATAAGTTTATAATGATGACGATGCTGCATTTTTGCTTATGTATATACACCATGCGTAGCTACATATATTTCTTTACGTAAAAAGTGTAATGCGAACATAATTTATTTATTGAAGTTCGGGTCAAACCGGCTAAACGCGTTTGCACCTTAACATTAAGGGCAAAACAACAACGAAAACATTGTTTAATGATTGGCTCGATGGGTTTTTGCAATCAAAAATCGAAAGCGCTAGAGATGCGATGAAGCATGCGGGCAACGGTAAACAACATTTAATTAAAAGCGAGGGTGCTCAAAAAAGAGTTTGACTAGAGTATACCCTGTACGTAAACATAGCTCTAACCTTTCTTTACTAATGTCTTACTTGCAATCATGAGAATCACATAGAAGGGCGTGCCGCATTCATAGAAGTAAAGTGTGTATGCTTATTCGCTTACTTGCCATCATGAGAATCACATAGAAGGGCGTGCCGCATTTGTAGATGTAAGGCGTGTGTATTCGCTTACTTGCAATCATGAGAATCGCTTAGAAGGGCGTGCCGCATTTGTAGAGGTAAAGCGTGTGTGCATATTCCCTATTGTCTGTTACATATGCCAGCGAAACTTCATCAAGACCTTTGCCTTAAAATTGGATGGATATAAAATGTGCTATATGATATATATAGATATTTTTTTGGATATGTATGCGTGTAAAATCGAAACTCCAATTAGCAAATTCTAGTAAATACTTTGTATGCCCGTCTGCTTTTGTTGATGTCAGTTGCGCAAATTGCGTTTTAGAATTCGAATTTCTGCAATTAATTAGCTTTTGGAAATTATTTTCTCATTTGTCTATGCGATATGCGGGTGCCGGATGTACGCCTGTCTCCACACACACAGCGTAACGTATCGCATTACAAAAGCCACTTTGCTTTCCATTGTTTTATTCTGGCCATTATATAAGTTGGCTTAGAATAGAATAACAACAATGAAGCAAAGTCGATTTTTAAGGCGCAGTTCGCGTGCGATGCGCTGCCAAAATACGATTTCTATGAGCTGGAGCTAACAATCCCCATGACTAGGCGAAATGAGAGGCTCGCCTCGACGGGCTTCGATTAAGCTGTGCTTATTAATACAACATTTCTGACTTGCCGCAGAGTTCATTAACTGTTTACGAGCGTGTAACGAGCACCGAACTGCCAACACTTCCATTCGATGTCCCCGCCCCCCTTCCTACGGATGTCCGAGTCGCAATCTCTTAAGCCCCAAAGCCCCAAGTCTTGGTGCAGGCGCCGACTTTGTCACGGTTTGTTGCGCAAAAAAGTGAAAAGCTTTTTTTTGATATTTGCTTTCTGTATACACCCCACCCCTCCCAGGCAATTGTACATGTAAATGAAAATAGTTTTAGTTTTTTTTTTTGGTTTTTATCATAAACGAAATTTAATGTTTGTCTTGTTGTCGTCGTTGCGCTCCGCTGGCTGGCAATGCAGCTCATTTGGTTTTATTGTTCATTTCGGGATAATTGCTTTTCATTATGTACACAAATGTTTGCTGTCATTTATGCCAAATGTTGGCTTTTATTGTTGTTGAATTTGAGCTTAAATTGTTTAGGTGGAAAGCATTTAGTTGACGCTCAGTTCCCATTTGGCTTAAAGCGTTTTACTTCTTGGCCATGTTATTTGGAAAGTGTTCGGTTACCTTTTCAGCCAGGTCTTAGTCAGAGCTCTGCCCATCATCTTTACACCTGCGCTGTCTACTATCTTACGTATTGATCCATTTATGTTGCCTGACAGCCTCATGTTGTCTTCGAGCTCTTCTTTTTTTGGCCAAGCCAGACACAAGCAAATAGTTGTGTGTGTAAACATGTTTATTCGTTCGTTAAGTGATTCCCACTAACTCGGCTTATGTTTCAAGCTAGCACAAAGACAAATCGCACGCTGCCTTTCTAAATTTCCATAAAACTCTAGAGCTTTTCTGATGAAACCGGCAATATGTATAGAGTATGTATGTATGTATGTATATGTATTTGCAAAATGCAAACATTGAAACAAATACCAAGCCGATCGATACAAACTAACTATGTAGACCGGCTGGGCCGGTATTTGTTATAGAGTCGGAGTCATTATGTATATTCCGGCTGAAGTATATAGTGTAGAGTATATAGATATCATGATTTACAGACGCGATACAATTGATAAGGCTGACAATGTCAAGTTCAGGCATCTGACTTTCATATTTATGTCAAGGATGGCTAACGCCGAAATTCTTCAACTGCATATTGAATACACACAACTGTCGTAAAGTGGCAGCAGCTTCTGTTGTTTTATTTATATATTTATTTTGTTGTTTTGTTTTTTATCTTTTGCTTGAGTATTTATTGTTAAAATTGTGATTCAGCCAAATGCGGTACAGTTATGCAAATGAGCCTCGAATAGCGAACTTTGCAGCCTTAATGTCTGCTCTCCATGCATATTCAGTATTCAAATATTTGAATGCGCCATTCGAAAATGTTGAAACGAAAGAGTTAACAAAAAGAGCCGTTAAAACTTACACACACTACAGCTAATTATGTGCAGAAATATGCATAATAGTATTTATGATGCTCATTGACAAGTTAACCAAAATAAACGAAATTGAGATCTCATAAAAATATGGATAATTTAATGCATAAATGTGCGAAAAATTGTGCTAGTTTTATTCATTTTTTTTGGTCAAATAGCCAATGCCAAGGACGAGTGCACAGTTGCCATTGTCATTGTAACTGGAGCGAGCGCTGCGTATGCGTAATGTGCGTTTGTTATTATGAATATGCATGCAAATGAGCGCTGATCTACGTTCGATTTATGGCCTGTATGTATGTATGTATATATAAACAAATATAAATTTATATAATTTACCTTTTCGTTACGCGACAAAAACTCCCAAATGGGTATAGCCGAGGCTGAGCTCATTTGGATGGCCACAGCGCTGATCAGGCAGCTGGCCAAGATTAGTCTCGCAGCGATCATCATGTTGTTGTTGTTGTTTCTGTTGTCGTTGTTGTTGTTGTTGCTTGCTGTGGCAAGGGTTGCCTGCTTGCCTTTGATCCAACCGGTCACCTGTGTCAATTGCACACCGTTAACGTTGCTGCGCGTTGTTTGTGTAATCCGCGTTGCCAGACTTTCTATTTTGACTCAACCCAAATAACTAAACGCATTTAAATTTAACACCAAATGTCGAAAAACTTTCTCAACTTTAATTTGTGCTCTTTGTTTTCGCACTTAATTAAATTAAAATGAACAACAACAAGCTTTACTAATTTTTGTTTTATTTGTTTGTATTCTTCTGTCTCAGCTTGAAACGCAAAAGCTCGTTTCACATTTCACACCCACAGTTGAAATTCCTCGCACACACACACAAATATGTATACACGCAAGCAGACTGCTTGCTAGATGTGAACGCGACGGCGACTCGTCTTCAAATGAAGCAACAGGCACCGGCGCACACGTATTTATGCTCTGAGCGGCACTGAGTGGGTGATGTGTGCGTGTCACGTACTCACTCAGCGCGCATTGGTATTGAGCCTAGCAATAGCGATGGCTTGCGCTCTGAAGCATCGGCACGAGCACAGCTCTAACTGAGAGCGTAGTTTAGGAGAGCGACAAAAAGAGTATGCAAGCAGGTGAGTTCGCTCTTTCTCGCACTCTCGCATTTGAAGCGACACACACACACACTCGCACACATGGCAAACTTGTTCTACGCGCTTGCAGCTAAAATAGAAATTGTGAAAAACAACAACAAAAACATTGCAAATTTTCAAAGTCAAGTTTACAGGCCTCATCAAAAGCGGTTGTGCTTCGGCGTGTAATTAATTAATATGCATTTATTTGTGGGAATTGCAGTAGCTCCGGTTGTTTGTTGTTAACACAAAATGCCAAATATTTAACAATCAAACGCTAATTAAACCAAATAAAAATATAGTCTGCCATAAAAACACATGAATGTGTGTAAACGTATGTGTATGTGTGTATGTGCAGTATTATGACGGACGGCGCCAAGCGGAGCTCCTCTTTTGTTTGAGCGTTAATTTTCGTGCAATTTTTTTTAACGGAAAAGTAAAGAATGACAAAAATAATAATAATATTAGCAAAAAATCTGTATCGGCTTGGAATTTGTGTCGCCACAAGCTGCGATTACACAAAACCAGTTTGAAAACATTTGTAAGCACGCATGTTTACAAATTACTCAAGGATGGAATTTCCTATGTATAAACTCACATTGAATACAATTTACAAGCTCATTGCGCTGCAAATGAATGTAATTTAATTATATTGCACATTCTACATGCCAAAACAAACATCTTTTGAACATGCCAAAAGGCGGCTCCTGGGTACAGTCACCACAAATGGCGAGAAATGTAAGGCGATTTGAAAGAAAGCCACCGAAAACCGTTAACCATAAGTAACGTTAATGCCTTTCAACATGTCAGGGGGCTGTCTCTTTCCGGTTGCTTAATGATAAGAGAGCAAGCTTTTAGGGAGCTCAATTCTTCAAAATTTGTTGAATAATTTCTGGTTTTATTTAAACCATTGCGCACACAAAAGATACAAAGACTGCCATTAGCCGAATATATACAGGGTATACACAAGCACCAAGCACTTTTAGATATCCTGTATTAACACTTGTCGCTCATCTACAAACGGTTGTACTCCATAAAGTTGCGATTGTAGCGATTGTCGCTGCCATACAAATCGCTGTCGTCCCTGTTGTACAGCATAAAATTGTTGCCGAGTCCATCGTCAGAGCCAATGATCGGTATATAGCTGTTGAAGTTGAGATCCTGCTTCAAACGCTGGTCCGGATCGCGTCCTAGGTGTATAACCTTGGCGTACAGCTCCGAGTCGGCCTGCAGGGCACGATCAAAGTCCTTCCAGTGCACGAACTTGACATGTTCGCTGGGTATAGCATTTCGATCCAGAAGCTCAAGCAGCGTATTCGAATTAACAGGCTGCACAACGTTCAGCTCGCGTTCCACATGGCCAGCGCCGCCATTGCTGGGCAGGCGACGTTTGCTAAGCTGCGGCTGAACCGTGTCCATGTCCATATCCCAAAGCCAGGCCAGTAAGGGTGTGACTGAGGCCTAAAGAGTAAGGAACTTTAGTTGCGATTTGGTCAGGGACTATAAATTTACTTACTTGGGGATCACTTTGTCCAATGCGTGGAATGGTCTTTAAGTTCTTCATGGGGAAACCTTCGCTACGCTTGCCCAGGCGTGGCACGTTTTTGGTGATCTTCAGAAAGAAGCCAGGACTCTCATCGGCATGAGCCGAGCTTCCGAGCGCAGCTAGAAGTAGCACAGCGTACAACAGGATAGTGGATGAACTCATGCTGCTGGCCGCTGTTCAACTGTGCCAGGTTTAAGGCTCAAAGCCAATTTTTATATAGAAATGTTGCCCACATACAATTGCTACGGCAGATGCGGGCAGCAGCTGCTTAAAGAATTTGCATTATCGATCAAGAGCACAATTGACCTACATACATAATGAACAATGACAATTTACAAGTTAACATGCGTGTGTGTAGACAAGTGTGTATTTAAATATAGAAATAAATAAATTGTAAAATTAAGGAATGTTTAGCTGCTATTTGTCGCCATCAGATCAACGAACTCTGCGCCCATTGCGCCACTTCCGTGGGCAGTGCCTGATAGCGCTGCACTGCCTGCTGGATCTGTCCATATGTCAGGGCCATTTTGTGCATTTCAAACTCCTTTTGCAGCTTGCCTATTCCGGTGTTGGATAGGGGCATAATCAGCTCCACAATGCGCAAATGTTCGAAGGCTTTTAATACTACGGCGCGCTCCACGCCCTGCATGGTCGAGGACACCTTGGCGAACTTGGAGAAGCGCGCAAATATGATTTCAAAATTGAACGGATCTCTATCATAAATGCTGGAATGATGTTTTATGGCAATGATCAGGCACAGTTCCAGCACTGAAAGACCGCAGAGCAGTTCCACTTTATCGTCGCACTCGTATTGAGCGGCCAGCGCGGTGAGCTGCTCGCCGGTGATGTGTGGAGCCTCCGGTTTCAGCTGTGCCACCAGACGGAATATAAAGGTCTTGAGGAACGCTTCGCTTATGTCAAAATCGTAGAGCATTTGCAGCGTTTTCTGTGCAGCTGCTGACTTGCTAAGTTTCGCAATCTGTTTGTTCCAGTTATCCATATGCTTCTTATCAAAATTGTATTCAACTCCATCGAAATGATTCCGCTGAAAGGTAAATGCTTCCGATTTCAACAGCTCCAGGCTGTCAACGCGATCAGCAGCTATTTGCAGCTCCTTGCTGCTGGGTATGCTCATTAGCTGCTGGAAGAGCGCCACATACTCCTCGAATTTGTGGGCACTGGGAAAGAGGAACACTTGCCTGTAAAAAAAGAAGGGATAACAAATGTAGGTGGGGACTACAAACATTAAGAGCAGAAACTCACCTGTGCGAGAACCGAGATTTGACGCGCTTCTCGAGCAGCTCAATGACATCTAGGCGGCAGGTTACGCCGAGCACACAAATTGGCGCCTGCGCTGACTGCGATACATCAAACAAATTGTAAAGCAGGGTTTGATTGTGATGTGTGCAAAAGAGATCGAATTCCTCCAACACGAAGACAACGCTTTTGGACTTTTTATCGCCCGCCTTGAGGCACTGCAGCAGAAAGGCCAGATTCTCAGCAAACGAGCCAAATACCTTTCCGTCGGCCGCATTCTCCAGGCGCATTTGCACAGTGATTGATTTAAGAGCAATGCGATCGTCTGTGTGCAAATTTCCATCCAGGTGCACAATGAGCGTGCTGTCCACAAACGATTTGTTCTCCATCAAATCCGTGAGCACGGCATTTATTAGCTACGTCATAAGCAAAGATGTTAAGCAGCATATTAGGCGACTCTTATAGCGAGTACTTACTGTGGTCTTGCCGGCGCCGCGCGGCCCTATCAAAAGTAAAGAATTGGATTCGCCCATTTCGGCTGTGCGTTGCAGCAGTTGCCGTACATTGGAACGCTCCGCATCGTACCCACGGAGTGTGCTGTAGTCGCGCTGCAGTCGCTCCTTCAGAAAACGACGCGTTTTAATTACCTCCTGCACCGAATCATGCATAATTTAATTAAAATTCAATCACTGGGCTTGGATTGTGTATGTAGCTTGTTTTGAATAGAATTGCCGCCAAAATATCAGCTGTGCTAGTGGTGGAAGATGACCGATAGTTTTCAACAACGATTGTTAGTACTGAGCGTTCTGGCAGCGGAGCTGTGGCCCAACGGTGCTGCTAAATTAACGAAAAAGCTTAACGAAACAGCACTACATCATCACTATTATAAGATCATTTTACTTAACCCACTTAACGAAATAAGCCAGTGATAACCGTTTTCTTTTTATTGTAGCGTACTTAACGAAATTTCATCATATTTGAATTTTTGTCGAATTGCTCAGATTGAGATCTCCATTTGTTCCACATATAATCAACAACTGCAATGGAGCATATAAAGTCATTTTCATGCACAACCAGTACAGATCGATCGTTTAAGCCACACAGACGTTTATTAAACGGCTCCGTAATGAGTTTAATGCGTTTGAGTTTAATATTCACAATAATAGGCATAATTGGCGTAAGTCGAAATGTAGTTTTCGATATTTTCTTAAATCGTAGCTCTATTTTCCAGATAACTGCCTATGTTGAGTTCAACAATGTAAATTGTTCGACCATGGATCCAGATTATCTTAGCTTCGAATATTGCTTTCTCAAATCCATAAATCGAACCTACAAATATCTGTCGATCAAATGTCATTTCTCTCAGCTGCCCATTACGAATGCCTGGGTAATTAGGTTTAAATCACATTTTAAATGGCTTAATTACCTAATCCAATGTTCTATCTGTTAATAGATGGCATACAAGATTATAAAGCGTGACAGCAGGAACATCTTTGAACGATTTAATGCCACGGTAGATGTCTGCAAGTTTCTGAAAGATCGCAGCAATCATCTTGCCAACATTATATACAATGCATTTGCTGATTATACAAATGCCAATCACACCTGTCCCTTAAATGTGCGTACTTAGCTAGATTTTCCTTTTTGACTACTAACTAAACTAAAACCTCTTTCATTTCCAGCACGATATCGTATTGGAAAAACTGCCCGTTCAGCATGTGAACAAGATGATCGGACATATATTTCCCGATGGTCGTTATATATTGAATCTTACCTATTATGTATCCCGTATTCCTCGCGGTTATGTCACATTGTACGTTACCAAATCGTAAAATTGTCTACTGCATCGAATAAGATTCCCAAATTACCCAAGATGTTTAATCCGTTTGTAAATGTCAAAGTCGACTCTCGAAATTTGTCAGTTTAAGAAAAATGTTTATGTTACCCTGACAATTAAAAACACAAATCACACTAAAAGACAATACATAATTAAATAAATATATACCACAATGCCGATCGATGTGATTACCACAGATCAGCTGAAGTACCATCGGCTGGTGGCCAACAAGGACAGCAAGTCGAAAGATCGTTGGCTCACGTGTTTCAGCTGGTATCCGGGCAGGCAGAACATCGAGTTCAATCGCATCGGTCAGATCTACTGCGAGAGCCATCACATTTACGGGGAGGAGGCATTCCACAAGTATGCCCAGCGCCATCGATTGAACAAGAAGCATTGCTACTCCCATACCGATGCGGTGAAGGTTCTGGAAAAGCAAGATGAGCAAAGTCACAATGTTAACAGCGAGGCCAAGGTGCCGCCCACCACGAATGCTGAATATGGGCGTTTTAAGCCGACACGAATGCACTATTGCTAAACACAAATTGGAATATATTTAAAACCTATCATTCAATAAAACGCACGTCCTGACAAATTGTTCTAGAGCCTTAGCCATGGGCAAAGATCCAAATCTCGGGCTAATCGGATGAGATTTGAACGAGTTATGGTTGTGGGAAATTTTGACCTTTGTCTATATGGGATATTTGAGGGAAATTTCCCAAATCGCTGAATCGTATTCATTAAGTTCTTATACAGATAAACTTTATTTGTTGACTTTTTGAATAAAAAGATGGCGCAGTTTATGCTCTAGCGGCAAATCAGTAAACGTTTAGCTTGGCGGGCTGCACAGCAGATGGCATAGAGCCTTAGCCATGGGCAAAAAGCCAAATCTCGGGCTAATCGGATGAGATTTTAACGAGTTATGGTTGTGGGAAATTTAGACCATGTCTATATGGGATATTTGAGAGAAATTTCCCAAATCGCTGAAACACGTATTCATTAAGTTCTTATACAGATAAACTTTATTTGTTGACTTTTTGAATAAAAAGATGGCGCAGTTTATGCTCTAGCGGCAAATCAGTAAACGTTTAGCTTGGCGGGCTGCACAACAGATGGCGCTAGAATCCAGCGCATGGCGCGCAAAAACCAGCCATTTTGAATTTGTTGTGTCTTGTGCTGTGCTAGGTCAACGCCTACAATTACACCTACGACACCTGAATCCACACACACAGCTCATGGCTACACCTGTCGCCGGGGCTTAGGTCAGCAATATTTGGTCAAGTGGTTTAGCTATTGGCAATGCCTGACCATATTCAGCTGTCCATCATTATACCCTCGCAGAGGGTATTATAATTTTGTAATGTAGGTATCTTTGATCCCATTAGCAATGTATGCGACTTGATTAGATCAACGAGCTGAGTTCAGCCGAGTCTCTCAGCTTTGAAGCAATGTTGATGAGACTGCACATATGTTGAAGTATGACGAATCCTATAACTAGATCGTATAGCTGCCAGAGGAACGATCGATCGAGAAGAGATGACTTGGATGATTACACACCTCTTGGGCGAGTTAGGATATAGAAAGCACTATTTGCTTAATAACTGAAAGGGTATTGGATCTACGGCACAGAGAATATAAAGCTTTTTCTCTCCTGTTGTTGGCTTAGTTTCAGACCAGATTCAGTTGTCTATGAAACTGCCTGAAAGGGTATTAGATCTTCAGCATGCCGTCTATAAATGTTCTCTCCCTGGCTTCTGCCTAAGTTCCAGACTAGATTCAGCTGTTGTCTATTAAGTCACAGCCTCTGCTTCCGTTGTTGGCGCAGCTCCAGTTGCCGGTTTTCCATTGGAGCCATGTAATTAAGAGATCATCGTGCCCCGTCCATCGCTCGACATCGCTGACAATGCAACTTTGAGTCGACACTTCATTTGGCCACTCGAAATCGCGCGCGATTTTGCATGATCGTGCGCATAATTAACAAGGTGAAAATGTCAGTTAGTAACCGGTTAAAAGTCAACTTACACCGAGTGTTTACTGTAACGCTGCGGGGCTCGGTTCACTTTTTTCCATCTTCCTTCTTTTTTTTTCGCAGTCACGTCTAGTTGAAAAGTTCGCACAGGTAATTAACTGCGACCGCGAGTTGGTTGCACTTTTTCTGCAGCACTCAAGATGACTCGACAATTGTTAATGAATACAGTTTTTATATAGGCCTAGCAGACAACCCGTGCCCAGCTCTGATTTGCATTAACATATATTCTTATCTACAAATTAATATTAATGTAAATATGCGCCTATTAGTGGGATGGAAGCATACTTTTGCGTAAACACATTTTAATTGAAAGAAGACAAGATAATCAAAGCACGAAAGCCTGAATGCGCTAGTTGAGTTCATGAGAATCGCATAGAAAAGTAACATTCACAAATCCTTTTTATTAGTGGGAAGGAGGCATACTTTTGCGTAAACACGCTTTAATTGAAAGAAGACAAGATAAGCAAAGCTCGTGCTTTGAAGCCTGAATGCTCTAGTTGAGTTCATGAGAATCGCATAGAGAGGCAACATTTTAAAATCCTTTTTTAAATTTGAGGCGCAGCGGAAAGAAAACTTTGTCTCTGTTCGTAAAAGCAAAGTTATCTTCATATATGTAAGCAACCCTCATAGCGGGCATTACCCGGTTTTGCCCGCGCCAAGTTTAAACATCAATTTTTACACAACGATTAAAATCTTCTCCCACTACTTTGATTGTTGTTGTTATTGCTTAGACTGAGGCAAAACAAAACGTTTAACTTAATTAGCTGGTATCTGATTTAGGAAATCGTTATATAAAAGGTGGGAAAAGCGTTATCTTTACAAAACCTGAAAGCTAGATACATATATTAGATGTCTGACTGCGCTTGAACTGATTGATCTTATAATATATACTATTTAAACGAGTAATAAATAGTTTTATCAACTGCACATTCCACATCCTATTCAGAATACAATGCATATATGGAGGAATCCCCTAGTTTTTGCCGCCTGATGTATGTGTAGACCAAAGCAGCTGCTGGCGATGATTATAGAGCTTGGCAAGTGCGAGTATTACACGGCTTTCTTTGGCTCGCCAAGTGGCATAGGTCAATAGAAAAATAAAGTTCTCTATGCAAATTATTGCGAAAAACTTCGAGTCGAAATATGCGAGCAAGTGTGGAAATTATACAAAGTGCCCGGCCAAATAGTTTTGCGGCAGTCGCAAGACCAAGTTTCGTTTGGGATCATAAAACTTTAATGGCCCACCAAAGGGAGGCGATGTGGCTAATTCGTGAACTGGGCCAAGAGACAGGACTGGGAATGGGGCTGGAGCTGGGGCTGGTTGCGTGGAATATACGCGGATCATTAGCCACGTGGCTGCATTCACAGAGAAGTCGCTGGACGCGCTTCTGGACGCATAGTGTGTGGCATATTGGTTAGGCGGAGGCGTTGCTGCTGCTAGCCGAGGGGAAGTGCGTGAAAGGGGAAGAAGGTGGGGGAGCAGGAAACCGAGGCAGTCGAACGCGTGTGAAAAATCAAAGTCGGCGTCCCACAAAATCGCAATGTGCACAATTAAACGGTAGCAATAATTGCTATCGAGTGAAATATAATAATGGCTATAGGCTATACATATACAAATATATATATATAAAGATGTAGATATCTCTGTGTGTGTGTGTGTGTGTGTGTGCGTGTGTGTGTGAGTGCTTTGTCGGCTATATCTTGATTTGGCTTGAGAGCTTTCGATGTGCCTGTTTCTGCGGTTTATTGTTTGCACAATTTTCCCATCGATGCGAACTTTTTTGTTGACTCACGGCCAAGAACAAAAAGAAGCAGCAGCAGCAGCAGCCAGAGTCGAGTAACAAAAACAAGAAGCGTTATAGGGTATAAGCCAAAAAAAAATATAAGAAAAGATATAAAGTTCGAGCCGTGGGTGTCGCTCGAGCGGGCACTGTAAAAACAAAGGCAGTTGGCCAGAAGAGCGAGAGGGCAAGTGCACTTGACGCCCGGGTCGGGTCAGAGGGTGAGAGCAAACCCCTTTTTGGCCAAAGGTAAACAACATTTGCGGATTTCACGCCAGGCTCAGACAGAGCGCATTGCTGATCCTATTAGCCGGTCAGCACAATGCCAATGACAATGCCGCAGCTAACCGGCTGGCGCCATGTCTGCTCGCAATTACATGAAGGCGGATTAGGGCTCGGGCCAGCAAGGGCAAAAAGAAAATATTTGCGAAAGGTAAAGGTAAAAGGGACTTAATCCAGTTTTGCTTAACTTGCTTGGGCCGCAGGTAGCGCGCGCAACAAGTGTCCGATTCGCAGTCCTTTTGGCCAGGCTCAAGACTTCGCCTGTTTCTGTTGCCGGAAAAGCCAAATAAACGCATAAAAAGTATAACTTAAAACAAGTCTCGATTATAAAAATAAATAAATTAAATGCGTCAGCTCATAAAAGTTGCTTAAAAAAAAAACTGAAGCCCGTTGCCAAATGTGACTTCAAATTAAAACGCCATTGGCATTTTGGCACGCATAGACAGACGCGGACGCAGACGAAGACGAGGACGCCGCCGCCGAACTGAAGCCCCTCATCAGTCGAGAGAACTGCAAACAATTTTAAGAGAACTGAATACCCTTTGCAGGTGAAATATTCTAAAAAAGAAAACAATAATTGAACTAACGAGCGATCGCTTCTTTGAAAGCTATTTAGATATTCTGACTGATTGACTGACCGACTGACTGGCTGACTGACTGATTGAGTGACAGATTGCCTGACTGATTGACTGACTGACTGATTGCCTGATTGCCTGATTGAGCGACAGATTGATTGACTGATTGATTGACTGACTTGATTGACTGACTGATTGACAGACAGATTGACTGACAGATTGACTGACCGATTGACTGACTGATTGACTGAGTGTCTGACTGACTGACTGATTGACTGACTGACACATCGGACTAACTGATTGACAGACTGACTCATCGGACTAACTGATTGACAGACTGACTGACTGACTGATTGACTAACAGATTAACTGACTGACTAATTGACAAATTGAATGACTGATTGACTGACTGATTGACTCAATAACTGACTGAGTGACTTTGTGACTGATTGACTCATTGATTGACTGAGTGACTGAGTTTTGACTGAGACATTGACTCATTGATTGATTGTTTGGTCGACTGATTAACCAACTGACTGACAGACTTATCGGACTGACTGATTGACGGATTAACCGAATGATTGACTGACAGATTGACTGACCGACTGATCGGACTGTTTGACGGAATAACCGAATGACTTTTTGATTGACTGACTGATTGAGTGAATATTTGCAAGATCAGCTACTTCTCCGCTTTTGGTTCCGCCCACTCCACTCTATCCAAAGCATACACTAGACAAGAAATCGAACTTCATCAAGCAGTTGCCTGATTGAAATGCACTGCAAATGCAATGACAAAAGCGTTATGCTCGCAGCTAGAGCATAATAACAACGACGACAACAACTCTTTTGGCCGGCAACGTTTTAACGTTTTGATTTTGTTTCGTTTATTATTATTCTTAAGTTTTTTGTTTTTCAAGTTGCGCCGCCTGCCAAAAGCCAATTTGCCAATTTCTGGGACTTGCTCAGGTCCGGGCTTGATTTGCCGCCAAAAGCGCCAAAGGGGCCGATGCCTGCGTCTGCATTTAGAACTACAAGCAGGCTAGGTCTAGGCACACACATCCACACACACACACACACACACACACACACACACACACACACACACACACACACACACACACACCTTCTACACACACACACACCTGAGCACACACATGCTGGCCAAATTAGAGTCGCGCTCATAATTCAATCAACGGATTATCAATCACCGCGCTACTTGTGTTGGCCAGCTGCAGACACTGGGACTCGCCAGATTCTGTCGGGCAAGTCAATCAGGAGGCATCTGAAAAGCGAACAGCCATTCGCTGTGTGGAAACACGTTTGAAAGTCATTAACTTAAATGATTCACTTGCTGCCTCATAAATTTCGCCACTAACTGGAGCTGAGTTGCCGAGATGCTGCCGTCGCGCCGCGCCGCGCCAGCGCAAAACTGCAGCCGCACCACCCGCCGCACCATAGACACAATAAATTTCGTATGTGCAACAACAACAACAGCAAACGAAAAAAAATTGCTAAATAATCGCCTTAAATGAGTCTATAAAACCAAACACTGGCTGCCAAATGGGCTGCCAATCGGCGCCGCAACAAAATGAAGTAGCTCAAAGAAATGCTTGAAGTGAATTTTCATTGCCAGCGGAAGTCGTAAATCAATTTTTTGTTTTTTTTCTGTTTTGCTCTTGGGGTTACCCTCTCAAAAAAGAAAAACAAAAAAAATGAAACAAAGAAGTGAACAAATACACAACATGCAACATTATGTTTTGGGCCTAGAAATCACCGAGATCGCGGCTGCTGCCCGAGCTGGCCGAGCTGGTGCCTAGCCCCTGGAAGCGCATCCGCTGTCGCTGCTGACCAATTCGAAAAAGAAACCAGAGAGAGGAAAAAAAAACAAAAAACCAAACATTTCAGCTAAGACGACAGCTATAATGATAGGGGCCACTTTTGCCGCCACGCAACATGCCATGTCTTTGCCTTGACTACACGAAAATATATCTATTTCCATTCGAGCTTATTTTGGATAACGCTTCCGTTTCAAAGTCAAAGCCAACATGGCGACATTTCCCCTCTTGCGCTACACTCAGCGAAAGGGAATGCCTAGAACGTATATTGAATCAAGTATGCAAGAGATTCTTAATTCAAGAAGTTGTCCCGATCTTAGAAACATTTGAATGGGAATAATTTAAGCTTGATTTTAGGTATGTAATTGCTTGTATTAAGCCTGAGCTAAGTTGAAGTCTTTAATTGCTTGTATTAAACTTGCATTTAGTTAAAGTTTTTAATTAAGCGTGAACTTAATTGAACTCCTTGATTGCTTGTATTAAAGGGGAACTTATGGGAAATCTTTCTTTCTATGTTATACAACTCGAAAGTATCTTAAACAGAGACGAAAGATGAACCTGAGTTATCTACGAATGCACTGCAATTTGGCTAGTTTTTCTGGGCGCCCCTTTTTCTCACTGTGTAGCTTTGGTTTTGCGTGCTTGGCCAGAGAACTTGGGCCGCACTTGGTGGCTGGGCTATGACATAAGTGCTTAGAGCCACACAAAAGCGGCTCATTATAATGCCAATGGGATTAGCAATGGACAACACACACACACACACTCACTCTCACACACATATACGCCTAGTCTCACACAGATAGTCAGAGCGAAAGATGCCTGAAAACTGTGAAATCCTTTTAGGCGTAAATTATGAAACGGCCAACAGGCGAGAGGACACAATGCGCACAAGTGTTGCGGCAGATTGAGCAACAAAAGGGCCATAATTGTTAGACAATGCGACACATTCGTGCAACACATTCGAAGGCGAGCCACAAATCCCGACAAGCTGTGCCCGACGGCAACAATGCCCGTTTTGTCCTTTATCAATTCTTTTGCTCTGGGCCAAGCTAATGAGCTGCAGCAAAAACAAACCATAAAAATTGTCCGAACATTTTGTGGCCACAATGCCACATGCTGCGCCAATGGCGGCGACTTTCTTCTGAGCCCACCTACAACGCGCTGTTGACACTTGCTGCTGCCGCCGCGTCCTCCGTCCCCGCAAGATTTATGTTGCCCCCTCCCCCATCCCAAACATATTTGGGAAATTAAATCATTGGCGCGGACAGTTTTATACGCAGGGCGTGACGGCAACAGCGGGGGCACAGCTAGGAGTGGGGGTAGTTGCAGGAACAGGGCTAGGGGCAGGGAGAGGGGCAGGGGCAGGGAGAGGGGCAGGTGCAGGGGCAGGGCTAGGGGCAGGGGCAGGGCTAGGGGCAGGGGTAGGGGCAGGGGCAGAGGCAGGGGGCGGGGGCTGCTGCTGGATCTAAGCGAGCTGCGACTTTGGCTCTGGCCTCCGTGTGGGCGCCGAACAATGCCCGTTGAGCAATTGGGGAAAAAAGTCAATTATGCGCAATTTGCTTAAGCAATTGACATTTTTTCTACTCTTGTTGTTGTTGTTGTTGTTGCTTTCGTTGTTGTTGTTGCTGCTCGTTGCACGCATACTTGCGCAAATAAATTGACAAATAGGATTTGCGTTTTGTCTATTTTTCCATTTTCCATTTGAATTTTATTATTATTTTTGTTGCTGCTGCTGGCCATTTTTGTCTTTTTGAATTAATAAATTGGCGGCAATTTGCCGCCAGCCTTGCCAAGCGTGGAAACAAGCCCCAGCCCCAGCCCCTGCCCCAGCCCCAACCCCAGCCCCTGCCCCAGCCCTAGTCCAAATGGCCCACAAATCCGCGCCAGACTGGCCCTAATTAAATTCTACTGCTACGCATTTGCTGAAAGTAATCAAAAATTATAAACTTAACTTATTTTTTGAGCGGGAACATAAGCTGGTAAGCTGACAGCTTGGAAGAGCCCTTCACAGGATGCTCGATCCATGAGCTTCATGCTCAGCGTGCTGACGCGCTGCGATGCTTAGATCCCTGCTAAGCGACTCCTGCCACTAATATAGAAATATTATATATCCTGATTCTCTTCAAAATGGTTAAATTCGGTATATTGGCTTTGTGTATAGGTATGTAACAGGCAGAAGGAAGCATATCCGACCCCATAAGGCATCTATATATATTCTTGATGATTCTTGATTCTTCTCAGCTTCGTTAGCTGAGTCTGACTGTCCGTCTGTCTCTCTGTCTGTCCGCCTGTGTAGCTAGAGAGATTTTTGACGCTTTTAAGTTGCATTTTTGAAAGTTCAAGCTTTTGTTTCCCATACCCGATAGCTTGGCCCGTTTTTAAGCAATCGATACAAATCGTTGCCAGAATTCTGTTTTTTGAGCAATCTTCTTTGTTCCTTGGCTACAACGACAAAGTTTGCCATGTAGCTGCCAGATTAGTGTTTAGAAATAAAGCATATTTCATTCATTTATATTTATATTTATTAGTGCTAAAACAAATGATAGCATAGTGAGAGCTGCTTTTGGTGTAGGCATTGGAAGGTTTTGGGCATCGCCTAATTGCAGAATTTGTTACATGAATTTGTTAAAAGTTTAGCTAGAAGACACACCTTTGTCCAAATTGGATCAAAATATGTTGAGATTTAGTCTTGAAAGAGCATTTCCAGCGTGGCTTAGAAAATATTGGAAAAAGTGGAAGAGGAATCTTCTGCTTCTGCTTAAAAGACGCTTGCCAAACTCTCAAGAGTCGACAACTAACTGGAGCAGATACACAAGAGCGCAAGATAAAGCAATTATTGTTACTTGTATAAAAATCAAAGTTGATAGAAAAAAAAACAAAGCGCGACCTCGGTCAAAATAAAAAAAAATCAACCGAAAAAACGTTTTTTATCGCTTGGCACGCAATCGAAACGGAAGTTCAGTTCAATTGATTGGTGAAATTATCTAAGGGGAACTTGAAAGGCAGCTCCCCATCGGCCGTGCAGATCTGCTGTGTTGTTTCAAATAAATGGTCCATTGGAGCGAATGAAACGTGGAGCGAGCTGCGATTCGATCTCTCTGGCCATGGCTTGAACCTTTGGCCCCGCTCCCTCCATCCCCTGCGGCGCGTATTTATCCATTTTGTGGCCAGTCATAGCGCCAAAGAGCACGCCAACAAGCTGGACAATTGAATTAGACGATGTCAGGACTCATGAATGAAACTGAAAATGGGTGTGCACACACACAGTCGCACACACTCGCAGAGAGGTTGTCTGGCCACATGTTGAACCCATTTTCTCACCTGTTAAAGTTGTAAAGACGCAACATGAAATCGTTTATCGCTGTCGAGATCCGCTCCTCGAGAGCAACAGCTCCGACTTCGTCTCCGTCTCCGACTGGGACGCCGTCTCTTGACCCTTCTCTTGTTGTTATTGTTGTTGCTGTTGTTGTTGGCTGCCTTCGATTGACTTCGATTGCATTGGCATTGCCGCCGCGTCATACGATTTAATTGCTGCGATTGTGTCAGCAGTTTTCTTGTTACTTGTCTTCATCAGCCGCAGCAGCAGCAGCAGCAGCCGCAGCAGCAACAGTTGCTGCCACAGTCACCGCCAACTCCTCCTCAGCCTGGCCGCATTTGTTGCGGAAGGGGGCGTTTTGTGCCCAATCCCAATCCCAATCTGAATCCCAATCCCAGTCCAAGCCTTATAGGCGCTCAATAATTTGATGATCATAATCAATGGCTGACTGACATTTGCCGCTGCCTGTGCGCAGCGAGGCTCAGCTTTTCCTTCTTCTTCTTTATTTTTGCCGCTTTGATTTTGTTTATTTTATTTCTGCTATTTGTACCCGCACAAAGGCTTTGTTCGGTTTTCGTTGGATTTCGTCTAACAAAAGGCAGCGAAACTTGTTGAAAGCCGTTTTATCCTTTTGATGAGGCGCTCCGCACACATCTTCGGGCCATGACGTGCTGCAAAGTCAAGTATGCGGCGGCGGGCAAATGAAAAGCAAATGCCGCTGCCACAGGAGAAAGCCACAGGATAACGTGGCAGCGTGGGAGACGCCCAAAAAGGCCAACATATAAGGATCCGCACACACACACACATGTACATGTATATACATGCATATAGTTATATATATTCATATATGTTCTTATAAAAAACGAAAATGCGTTTGTTTTGTTTCAGTTTAATGCTCGAATCGCATGCGTAGGTTTTCCATAACGATTAAAACCCTCATATGTCAACTTGGCCCATTCATCATCAGACGGCCGAGACGGGAATTGGAACTGAGACTCGGGCTCTGGGATTGGGTACGCGCTGGAGACACAGTCGCCAGACACTTGTCTCGCAGACACGAAATGCTGATGAGCTCAAATCTCATCAAGAAGTGTCTGCATTAAGCTACACTCACAAAAAACACTAGTTAGCTTAAGTTAGGTAAGATTATTTAGACAAGAAATCTATAGCTACATTTGAAGGCTTTCATTCGCGCATAAATGATTGAAAAGTTGTCCAAACTTTGTTGCGCACTCATTGCTAGGCTGGCTTTTTCTCTGAGTGTATCTGGCTGTGCTTGTATCTGTATAGATTTTGGGACTTACAGCACCTACTTCAACATGGAGAGACACTAGCTGGCTGACTGGCTGGCTGGCTGACTGGCTGGGCTTGATGACTTAATTTTCATTTCAGAGTCTGCAGGCTCCATAGACCCAACATAGCTGGGGCTTCCATAACAGCAGCTGCTACAGGTGTCTGCTGCCTGCTGTTTACGTATTGGACTTGAAGTTGGACTTGGAGTTGGAGTTGGCGTTGGAGTCGGATTTGGTGCTGGTGCCGTCGAGCACTTGAGCGTCAGCGCAGTGACACACGCAAGTGTTTGGCTTGTCTCTGGACATGTTAGCTGCAGCTCGAAGCTCTCTCCTTGCTGCACTCGTACCCTCATCAGGGGCTCAATGATGCAGCGTTTTTTTTCTTGTTCTTCTGTTCCTCTTCTACACTTCTGTTTTTCTAGGCACATCTTGAGCTCTTGAGTATTTGCTTAAATCATTATGGTAGCGCCTGCAGATGATAAATCTATCTTTTATTAGCATTTCCAAAATGTTGCACACGTGTTGCGCTAAATGAGTTGTTTGGACTTCCAATTAATCCAATTAAATGTACATTTTTCTCTGCATAGAACCTTGGCCAAAAGTCGGTCGCCATTTGCCATAAGAAGACTCCAACTCAAAAGCTTCAGACAAATTCAAGTGAAATCATTAATAAAAATAAAGTTCGTTTTTGTTTTTGTTTTTTAGTTGGAGATTTATAGAACCGTAAGGAAACACCCCGAGCGACTCGTGCTGTCTGTGTGTCTCTGCGCCATTTCCTTTGCATCGGAGCATCGGGTGTCGTATATAAATCGCGTGCTGCACTGGAGGTCTTCAAAAACGCTTACGAGTTGATGCCCAGCGGCCAGGCTGTGCGTCCACATCCACATCCACATCCACATCATCAGTGGCAGCGGCAGTGGCAGCCGCCTGTCTGCCGCTCTGTGGCCAGCTCTCATTCATTTGGGGGCTGTGGCACTGGGTGTTAACCGGCCACGGAAGAAGACCAAAGACCAAGCCCTGCCTGCGGTCATGTTGAACGAACAAATACGCCACAGCTCTGCCCCATGCCCCGTGCCTCTCCACATTCCCCTCCACATTCCACCTAATGATGAGCGCGTTGTTGCCGGCTAGAACGCGACCAGATCGACGAGCTAAGGGCTGCTCGAGTTGTAAAACAATAAACACGAATTGCCAAATACCGAATGCCATGCGATTTAATGGCAACAAGATTGATTTCCTGAAATCCACAATTTCGCACACACTATATAGTATATATATATATATCCGAGTGATATGCGCCGAAACTGAAAAACCTTGAAACACAGTCACGCAATGAGCGTGGTCCAAGCAACCAGTTCGTCGCACTGAACCTGACTCCAAATCTTGGCCCGCGATCGTGATAATGATGTTGAGTGCGTGGTACGGGGCAGATCCCATGTTTTTCAGTCTTCACTCTTCAGCTTCCATACACACATACACACACACACCCTTGTCTGTGGGTCTAACAGTTTTGTTAACAAGTTTGCGCCATGCTGCAAAAATGGCCTCTTTTGGCGTGCAGAGTGGGCCAAAGCATCGTAGGAACCAGATCAAGACGTGGGTTTCTTCTGCAAGTAGATGCCATATTGAATAATAAAAGCACTCATTAAATTTAATATGCTTTTTGTTTTATTCAAATTAATAATGGTAAGCAAAGTAACTAAGAGGATTACAATTTAGACTAAAACTACTCAAGCACATTCGTTCTTGTTCACTTTGTGTGCACCTCATACTCATAGTACTCATGCTCATACTCATACTACTCATGCTCATACTCATACTACTCATGCTCATACTCATACTACTCATGCTCATACTCATGCTGCTCCTTCTCTTAATCATATTAGCCATGTTTATACTCAAATAGATCAATCTCGTACATGTTTTACCAATGGTCATACTCATATTCATGCTTCTTAATCTATTACTTTTATGTATGAGTAGTATGAGTAGTATGAGTATCAGCTTAAATACTCATACTACTCATTCTTAGACCTTCTACTCATGCCCATACTCATACATTTTACTTATGTCTGTATGCAAATATTCAATATGCTTCTGCTTTTACTCATAATACTCATAGCATTTGTGTTATACTCATACTACTCATACAGTACTCATACTTCTCATGCTCATACTCAGACTTCTTATGCAAATACTCATACTAGTTTGCAAGGGTATTCAGAATTGGGTGTGCCTCGAGTTTTTCTCTTTTTTTTGGGTGGCAGCTATCATAGTCAGTCGCTGTGTAAGGCCCGCTAGCGAAATGCAAAAACAAATTGTTTGTGGGTCAGCCAACAACAGCGAAAAAACCGAAGTGGAAGAGGAGCCAGCAGAGGGAGGAGCTGGCAGAAAAAAAAACGAGCTTTTGGGCTGCCCTAACAAGCAGGACGAGGAGGCGAACGCGGACGAGGGCGTTTGCCATGTTGCTGCGCCGAAAGCTGTGTCCGCAGCGAAATTCAAGGAAAACGACGCGATGGAGCAGGAGAAGGAGCAGCTCTTGGTACATTTGGCCGCGGGCGGCAACTCGCCTCGTCTGGGCTACCAGGCTGCATGGGCGACTAGGCAGCACGGAAGCCTAATGGCCGCTGCCAATGTGATTTGTGATTTGTGCTTTTTTCGGTATTTTCTGCCCAGTTTCCATGGAAAACGTTGGCGAGAAAACTGCAGCAAGCCTGGCGCATTCTATGCCAAGCGCTGGGCTATGGCAATGACAAAGCGTTGCAAATGGAGCACTGCGCAGACGGGAGGGTCTTGCAGCATGCAGCATGCCGCATGCGGCATGCTAATTTATGAAGTAGCAACTGGCAGCGACATGGATGCGGTAATTATAGAGCTTGGCAACTTGTTGCCAAACCCGAACACGCCAAAGTGCATGAATGAAAAGAAAGCCAAAGCCAATGCCAAAGCCAGTTCCAGTTTCAGTTTGCGTCTTAAGACTGCGCCAAGCGGCAGCTTCTTCGCCCAATGTTGGCCATGTTGCACAGAAGCTGTTCTACGGCTGGCAACTGTTGCTGCTGCGGCTGCTGCTGCTGTTGCTGTAGTTGCTGCTCGGCGATGCAACATCAGGTGAACGCGCCCACTTGGTTAGCGCAGCGTCCAAAATGAAAACAACTAAGGCTGCTGTCGCCGAGGGTGATCGACTAGAAGATACCCTGCTATGAAGATAATGATTCTTTCTTTAGAAAATATTAGATGATTTTGGGGCTTTTCTATGAGCTTTTTGTATATACTTGAAAGACCTGTTAAGACCTTTAATTTGAGGGGTTGCGGGCGAAGGAACACGAAAATGAATACATTATTGAGCTATGAAGTAACCCACAAGCCATATTTAATGATTCCAGCTTTAGTTATCTTAGAGAATACCGAAATTAATTGATTTTGGAGATATGCCCACATGCACATGCTATATGCAAAGAGAAGAATTCATGAACTTGAAATGCTACACAAGAATCTACTTGCGACTACGAGATATGCTATGAGATATGCTCAAATAACCTATGTTGGATATCGATATTTATCGATTTTGAGAAAATATCCAAGCATAGCCTATAAAAAGGGAGAAACTAATTATCTTTGCATACTTTCCGAGAACAAACTTGTCAAGTTTTCTAGTTCTAGCCTTAATACGAAATATCTACTAGATTTGGTCAAAGAACTTATGATAAATATCGATATTTATCGATTTGAATGAAATGCTGCAAATGGTTTGTTAAAAGTGCCGAGCTTAGGATTTTCGCACGCCTTACTAGAATCCTTAAAGCTTTTAGCTATAACTACCCAGAGGTAATACTTAACAGACCGCACTTACATAAATATCGATAATTATCGATGTTGGGCATATATGAAAAGTGATCAACAGGTGGCTCAATCGTTTTGTGTATAAGGACTGTCGAACGCCTCTTTTGGCCTGTTACAAACACATGTCGCTGAGCAATATATCCTATTGTCCGGCCGTTTGCAATGGGTATTGGGCATGCCAGAAAGGTACTGGCCCCGTGGCGATATTTTGTAGTTTGTTGGCAGCAACATTTTCACAGCAACATGCGGCAGCAACATAGTTTACACACCTACCGATGCTGGGGCCGCCAGCAACATGCACTTAACTGGTAGCCGAGCTGCACTTTATAATGCACAACATGGCCATGTCGGCCATGTGGCTGCAGCCAGTCGTCGCTGCCTTGATAGATGCTGCCTAACGGCTGCGGGCGCTGGGGCGTTGGGGCGTGGCCGCTGCACAGCAACAACGTGCAACAGCAGCGGCAACCGTTAGCTGACTTGTGAGCTTGGGCCTCATTTGCATGGCACAAACTGGGCCAGAATTAGCATTAACCCAGTTGGCCGTGGCGAAATTGCGCCCTGGCGCTAGCAATGACCTTGCCGGGCCAAGGATCAGTCAACTGATCCGGCAACCTGCGGTGCTCTGCACAAGCTCACAACGCTCTCTGGCAAATTAGAGCAGCGGCAGCGGCGGCGGCAGGCAAACTGCAGGCGGCTTGGCTCATTAGCGCAGCGTTCACCTGTACAGGTAAAGCTGATTATAATTAACATCAGAGCCCTTTCGCATAAATGCAAAATTTTGTGTGCATGTCGAATTTCGATACGTTTGCAATTTGACATAAATTGTGCCTGGGATTAGTGCGGCAGGCGGAG
The DNA here is from genome assembly GCA_037075305.1 of Drosophila kanekoi. Lineage (NCBI taxonomy): Eukaryota > Metazoa > Arthropoda > Insecta > Diptera > Drosophilidae > Drosophila > Drosophila kanekoi. Next base: position 3,904,343 of record JBAMCE010000553.1, on the reverse strand, counting down.
GAACTGAAACTGGAGCGGTTAGGTGTGAAGCCTGCCTGTACAGGTTGCATGCGGCGCGAGGCTGAAGCCTTTGCTCGGCGTTTCATTAAGGGTGTCTACATACAAAATTCTGAAAAACGAGCTAAAACAGAAATTAAAAGCGCAGCCGCCTCTCATCATCATCAACCCACACACACACACACTCACGCACACACGCACACACTCACGCACACACACACACGCAAACACACTCACAGGCACACAGACAGGGAGACTCATCGATTGAAAGCAGACTTTAAAGATGCCGCCGTGGTTGGCCGTGGCGCCGCCGCTCAAGACAATATAAATCATATCACTCCGAAAAGGCTGCCTCGCTCCTTGTGCCTCATCCTGGCAATTAATTTTATACACACACACACACACACAAACACATATACATGCATATATTGTACTATATACTATTCAGTTTCAAATTCATAATCAACATTAAATCGAACAAGCCTCGCTTTTATTCATATATTTGTTTTGATAATTGCCGGCGACAAGTTAGATTGATTCCATGTACCCGTTGTTGCTGCTGCTGCTGCTGCTGCCGCTGCTGCTATTGCTGATCAATGAGAGTCATGCACACAGGTGTGAGCTTCAGCACGTTCAGCACTATGCGCTGCGAATGGATGACACCTGTAAGCTAGGTCTGGAGTCCATCCAACTGATGCATCGCAGCAACTCGACGCAGAGCGTTACGGCGGAGCGTCTGCAGCCCTGCTGGTGTTTTGTTCTGCTCGAGAGCGTGTTCTTCTGGCTGTCGGCCAGGCTTCTGATCGCCTAGCGAGCTGGTCTTTATGGAATGTAACCTGATGGCCTAGGATGCGAAGGATGCGATGAATCGATCAAGAACCAGAGCCAAAGCAAACAGAATGTCGTACAAGCTGCTGCAGCACGAAACTTTGCCAGACACACACACAAGCAGACACACACACACACACAAGCACACACACACGAACACACACAAGCACACACAAGCACACACACACACACACACACACACACACACACACACACACACACACACACCCAGTGCAAATTTTGACTACTCTGCACGCTCGAATCTCGCTTCCACTTCCATCTCCATCACGCCCGAGGTGTGCTCGTAGAGGCTCCCAAATCTAATTAAATTGTTCAGTTATTTTTTTTTTTTTGTGAAATTACAAGCCGCTTTATTTTGTAATATATTTGTTTTGTTGTTTTCTTCACCTTTTTTTTGGGTATTTGTTCAGCCGTGCGGCGCCCATGTCGCCCATTTGGGCGCCATAAATGGCGGCAAAAACGCTGACAAATGTTTCCGTCAAAACACAAATTTCACCTCAGTTGTCATTGTTGATGTTGTTGTTGTTGTCATTGTTGATGTTGTTGTTGTACTTGTTGTTGCTGTTGTTGTTGTTGTTGTTGTTGTAGTTGCCTAAGCTATTTGATAATAGAGCATAGGGCACGTTGCACAGTGGTTCAGAAGCGCTTTAAAGGGGCGGGGCCTGTGTGACCAGCTGTCACCAGAAAAAGTGTAGCCAGTTGATGAGCAGCTTAGAAAATAGCCAAATTTAGCTTAAAAATAGCTGTATATGGCTGCAAATTGCAAGCGTATTCAATTGTTCCAAGGATCTAAAGGCCAAGAACAACAAGATTTTAGTTAGATAGATAGACAGATAGATAGATAGATAGATGGATAGATAGATAAGTATATATAGATTGATATGCTGCTTTGACAGCTCGCACAATTAGCATAAAATGAAAATCGAGTATTTATAAATGCTGACGCTGCGTGACACTGTGCAGGCGCACAGTGTGCCATGTTTTGTGTTAACTCTCAACTTGGGTTCTGTCAAATGTGTTTCGATGCTAAGCTCAATGCTCTCAAGCTGCCCGCAGCTAGGAAGCCAAGCGCTGAAAAATAGAAAGAAAGCAACAAGTAAAATATAATTTAAAACGAATTAAAAGCGCAGCCATTTGAAACCCCCAACGCCCAACCCTCAACCCCGCAGCAGAAGTCACAGTTGTGACGCTTCCAATCAAAAATAGCAACAAGTTAATTTGAGCCAAACGCCCCCACCAAGAAATCACATTGTACTTAACTATTTTTAGTTTGTTGTACTTTTTTTTTGTGTAATCTTTTTTTGAAAAGTCATTAAATAAAATGTGAGCCAAGCAATTTGAATATTTGATGGCACGTTGTGTGCACGTTGGTTAATTTAAGGTGATAATTGCTTTTTAATGTGACACAACTAAATTTCGTGGCTGTGCCGGAAGTTTTTCCTATTTTCCTATTTTCCTATGCGCATGTGCAGTCAAGAGGCGCGCACAAGCACACACACACAAGCACTTGTTACGTGGCTGGCCAGGTAACAACAATGGCAGCAACAACAACAACAGCAACAACAACAGCAACAACAACAACAACAACGAGAACAGCAACAACAACGAGAAAAACAACAACAGCAACAACAACAACTCGCGCGACAGACAAAAAGTGTCAACAATTATTTTCAAATTTGAAAACATTTCATTTTGGCCTTTTTTTTTTGGGTGACGCTGCTTTAAAGGTTTCCCAGGTGTGAAATTGTTTAACACTGGAGGTTGAGCTCAGTTGATTTAGTTTTGTTAACAAAAACAAAAACCCGTCGCGCAGCGTTGCCAGATAGCGCAACAAGCGGATATCCTGACTAGGCGCGCAAGTTTGTTGCCTAAGTCTTTCGTTTTGAGACATTTTCTTCCCTCAATTGTGCCCAATTGACGCCGCAGGAATTCGCCAAATTGTGTGCCAAAGTCACGCGCTCGCCCGGGCATCATCCAGTGGCACTTGCAGAGGCACCACACACACACACACACACACACACACACACATGCAACACACAACGACAACAGCATCGATACTTTTCAATGAAAACATCAACAATGAGCAAGAGTCGTCGCCGTTGGCGCTGAAAATTTATTGGCATTGACGTCCAATGGCGGCCAATTAACGCAGGATGCTCGAAGCGCCAACGCCACCAGCGTTGTTCGCTTGAAAGATGCCGCCCGGCTGCCCGGCTGCCCGCCAGACACTTAGCCCGTAGCTGCAGCGGGCTCTCGGCGTGCAATGAAGTCGTTTCGCCGCTTCGCGCTAGTCGTAAAGTCTGATTTATTTCGAATTGTATGTCAATACATACAAACACACACACTCAAACGGAAGCAGCGGCAGAGTTGGTTCCTTTTGGCAGGCAACATGGGGGCCGCAGCTAATGCCCAACCACAGGCGGTCCGTGCGCGCTCAGCCTGACCCAATTTGGCGCCTGCTGCGGCGCTTTCATCAGACTCCTCGTACATCATAAACAAATTCATAAAAGTCTGCCCGTCCGCCAAAATCCAGCGAAGCTGCATGCATCAAATTTATGGCGTTGAAAGGCGCATCGAATGGCTTTTATTTTTGTTGGCTTTGCTTCTTCTACAACTTCTTCTTCTTCTTCTTGTTCCTCTTGTTGTACCTCTTGTTGTTCCTCTTGTTGTTCCTCTTGTTGTTCTTGTTGTTGCTGGGAGGTCAGCGCGTAGTTGTTGCTACTAGAGCGCGCACTCATTAAAATGTAATTTGAGCGCATTGTTTCGCATTTCATTTGGTCAAGTGAACAGCAGCAACGCCGGCCACATTCTCCGTTTCCATTTCACTTCATTGAGCTTGCCAACAACAACCCCCAAAATAAACTCCGTCGACGCCGACATTGTCCGGCTCGCTCTAGCTGCCGTCGTTAAATGCGCTCGATTTGATTGATTTATAGGCGCTTGCCATCTCGCTCGGTACGCGCGACCCGTCGCGACCCTTGCGCTCCTTCGGTTCCCTCTCGACATTTGTGGCACATTATTATTTAAATGATAAATTGTATTGCCCGGGAACTTTGGCTTTTACGGAGTTTGAGGCGGAGGGCGGGGAGGAGACTCATTGCATTCCATTTGCTTTTATTGCCCGCCTTTGTAGGTGTTTCCGTGTTGTTTCTTCTTCGCTTCTCTTCTCTTCTCTCTTGCGACCTCTCCTCAACATCAGTGAAGAACCCTTGACGTTTTGCGCTTTCTCGATGCCTTCTCTTGTGGGCGTTTTGCTGTGCATTTCAAATTTTCCGTTGATTTTGGGGTCGTTTCGAGTTGTACTTTTTTTTGTTCTTTGTGTATATTTATTTGGTACTAGGCCTATGCCCAGCACCAAACGCGTCAGCAAACAAAATTAATCGTCTCATTTGTTCAACAGCAATGCGGCTCTTGGCTTTACTTCAACTCGGCCTTAATGTTATTTGGTAATAAAATCGATTAGGCTACCGTATTTGAATGCCACGTTTACGTTTCTCTTCTGATTTAGTTACTGGGGCGTAAAGTGAGACATCAATGGCAGACGAAGTGCGGGCCATAGTTAGCTACTTACTTATTTAGTTGATTTAGTCGAAGCCAAGTTTGCGCTTCTCATTATAATATAATTAGCGGGTAGAACCCAATTTTATGTCGAATGAAAAGAAAAACTATGAAAAACAATCTACTTCCTATATATATTTTAGTAGTACATTATTGTGATATGTACTTTGAGAGGTCTTCAAGGCAATTGCTTTAAAAGGATTCCATATTGTTTTTTGGAAGCTTTAGGCTAACATCTTATATAGTAAACTATCATAGCTCAGATCTGTACTTTATTTATATATAGCTCGATTTGCTCAGTCAAAAGAATATAGTTGTAATTCTTATGCCAGACTTTGAGGTATTATGTGATGGATTGTGGGACCTTATAAAGCATGTCATATTCATATACGGATAAAACACAAACTAAATCTATATTACAAGGTTTCTTGCTTCTCATCAGATTAACACATATCATATCATCATATATCATATCTAACATCTTTAAGCGTCTTTAAGCGGCCAATCTTATCAGCTAACTTCAATAAATTAACTGGAGATTTCATTTATTACTCAATAAATTATTAAACATTTTGTGCAAGCTTTTGTCATAGACGAGTTCATTTAATGGACAATTTTTCAAATTGACTTGCAAACGTGTTTATTTGACATATTTGCACGTGTTGCCCGCGTTCAGCGACAATTGCAATGCGATTTATGCGCAATTATTTGGGATATACACAAACACACACACACACACTCGCACAAACACACACAGGGAGTGGGAAAGTAAACAGTGGCAAAAGCCAATCATAATTTGCATTTAATAAATATTTCATTAACTAATTGCAACAATTACGTTCATTTGAGTTTGTGCCTTCAAATTAGTGCTGCGAAGCCGTTTGCCAGGGATTACAATTTTAATCGGATCAGTCGGTACGGTACGCTTTGTCCAATAGAATTTGATTTTAGTTATTGATCGTTGCACGTTTCTTGTCTAACAATAAGACTGCGCTTAACTTCGCTAACGCTAATTGCTCCAGTGCGCTGCTTATGAATATGCAACAGCAACAGCAGCAGCAGCAGCAAAAAACAAATAAAAAAGCACCGCCAAAGCGGAAATCCTCCTCGGGCGCACAGGTGACAACTTCTGTGCGGTCGGGGCGGTGGGTGTCGGGGGTCGTCGCGCCGTTGGCCAACGTGCGCCGCTGCCAAAGGTTGTGCTTGTCTTGTGTTTCTTTCAAAAAGTGACCCGGCTCGGCCGCCGTCTTGTGAATGAAGCATTTTTTGCTGCGCGGCATTGAGCGCTGCAAAGCGACAGCGACGCGTCGCCATTTTGAATTACTTGCTCACCAGTGGGCGGCGTCAGTGAGAGAGCGAGAGAGCGCACGCGCTCTTTTCCATATGCCTTATAGATATGGCTGCGTGTGTGTGTGTGTTTAAGTGTGTAGTGCTGTGCGCTGTGCTGGGGGCGTGAATAGCGCAGTGCAAGAGCATGTGTGAGTGAGCGAGTCAATATATAAAGATGTGTGTGTGCGTGTGCTTGTGTGTATTGTGTTTTTGTACCTGTGCAGTTGAGCGACGTCAAGTTGTGGGCCAGTTTGACTGGTTTGTTGCTTTCATTCTTGTTGTTGTTGTTGTTGCTGCCGCCTGTCAAGTTGCTCAGTTTGGGCAAGTAGATGGCGCTAGTTGTCTTGAAGTGGCTTTAATATTAAAGTCAGGCCCTAAAACATGAGAAATTTCAACTATTTTGCAGCTCTTACAAACAAATATGTTTTGTGCACTCACATAATGCTTAATTTCTTACACTTCGTTCGCTAACAGACCACATTTGCTAGCGTTAAATATCTAAATAAAATCATAAATATGCTATCTTCGTTTGTTTACCTAAATGCAACTGTTGGTTGCGTGCCCCAACAAATATCAAAAAATTACAGGTTCAAGAATCAATTTAATAATTGAGACCTTTGCGTTTAATCAACATTATTTAAAATGTCAAAATATTTGCACTTTCAATGGCAGCGCGCGTCGTCGTCGTTGTTGTCGTTGTCCAAAAACCGTAAAACCCATAAGAATGCCAGCTCAAAAAACAAATTTGCATACAAATAAATGTTGATAATGCTGTAAATCCCCCAAAGAGGGCCGCTGCTGCTGGCCACGCCCCAAGTGGGTGGCTGGAAGGGGAGCGCCACAAAACTAGACGGCTGCCAACTACACAGTTGATACACAAACGAATACAAAAAAGAAAAAACAAAAACAACAACAACAGTATAAAAGACAGAAACACAACCGCACAACGCTATGGGCGCCCCCCGTCCGCGTTGTCTCCATTGATAAAATTGATGGTATTGGTGCGGTTTCAACGCCAACCGCTGCCGCGACAGCTTACACCGATGCACACACACACGCAGTGCGGCGGCAGCGACGCGACGGCAAACCGGTTGCCTCAATTGCCATTGGTGTTGGCCAGTGAGCGCTGCCAACCGAACAGTTGTCGTCTCGCTCACACCAAGCGTGCAGCAAGGGCAACCGTTGCGCTCGCACGCGACAGCGACAACGCGGCAAAGCGACAGCTGTCGTTGCTCGCCACGACAACGACGGCGGGCAGCGCGCAATCGCAGCGCTGAGCTCGTACCTAGTCGTATACGCACTTTGTTCGTGGTTGGTCGTTGTTGCTGTCGCTCGTCGCAGCGCCGTGTTCGCCCGGTTCGTCTCGAGTCTCGATTCACGATTTACGATACACGTTTTTTATTGCCCCGTTTCTCTGGAGGAGATTCTCTTTCTGATTCTGATTCTGATATCGTGCCCGTCGCGTTTGCCGTCGCGCAAATTGCAAAAAATTGCATAGATTGTTGTTTGCCGGATTGATTGTTCAGTGTCTGTCTCCCTTGTCTTGGAGTGTGTGCATTTTATTCCTGAATGCCAATTAAATGCGCGCGACGACAAAAAAAGGCATTCAAATACAAATTGTTACAAGTGGTGTCATCAAAAGCAACAGCAACATCAACATCAACAACAACAACAACTACAACAACAACAGCAGCAACAAAATCAACAACAACTGCAACAACAACAACAACAGCAACATCATTATTATTATTATTAAAAGTTGACCCAATTGCCAGTGCAACAGTTCTCGAGTGCAAGCCCAAATACAACAAAAGGAAAGAAAATATAATTTATTCCAAAAGTGTCTTCGCCACAAATGCTCTCAAGGATTTACGCGCCCAACTAAATAACAGTTAATGCTCTATAAACTTGTTTAATGTCCAGTTAAAACTCAAGCACACACACATACACACATACACACACACACAGATCACACTTTTACACACATTTACACAGGCATTTTGTCGTCTTTTGCATTGATTTCCTGCGCGCGCGTTCCGAAGAAAAGCCGTCAAAATTCTTGATAAAGTGGCCTCAATAGGCGCCAACACGCTCAATTTTACGGACCTAGGGAGCCCCTACGAGGGGCCTCCCAGCACCCCACAATCGGGCATGGATGCGCCGGACGCACCGCATACGCCCAAATATATGGACGGCGGCAGCACCGTGCCCGTCAGCGCCAGCATCACGCCCGGCGTCAATATACCCGGCAAATCAGCATTTGTCGAGCTGCAGCAGCATGCCGCCGCCGGGTAAGTCGCCGTACAACACATACTACATGCCACATGCCACATGCCCCAAGCATCTAAATTGTGCATTCAAAGTGCATTCATTGTTTGCCTATCAGCGCCGCAGAATCAACCGACAAAAATGTCAAAAGTGCTAGCACGAAGGACAAACACAAAACGCTCCGCTGCAACTGACAAGCTCCATGACGGACGGACTGACGGACTAACGGACTGACGGACGGACTGACTAACTGACTGACGGACTGACGGACTGACTGACGGACTGACTGACTGACTCACTAACTGACTGACGGACTGACTGACTGACAGACGGACTGACTGACAACTGTCTGCCCCGTTCAGTTGAAGCCTGCAACTCGCAAGCGCTTTGTTATCAACTCGGCGTCATCAGCTCTTAATTCAACACACCCAAAAACAAAAATTGACTTTAGGGCGTTAACCAGATCTTTATTGGACTTTAATTTGGTCCCAATTGTATTGGTTGCTGTTCCCAGCCTGGTCTGATATGCAAAGTAATAAGTTATAGAGTTGTATTAATAAGTTAGATGATATGTTGTGGAATACTAATTTCATTAGAGCTTGAGCTAAATAATCATTAGAGTGTGTTGAAAGGCTTAATGTGAACACCGTGATATAGTTCTTGAAGATTAGTAAAAGGATTTCAATAAAGATTTGTGAAGTTATGTCTGTTAGCTTTAGGCAGATCGAAGTGCAAAAAGGTTCTTCATGCTTTTGATATAGTTTAAGATATATCAAGGGAGAAAAAAGTATCTTAAGTATCTTAAGCCTATTATTTGGATTTCCATTTCTTTAATGACATTAACCCTTTGTTTAAGATGAAGATTTAAAGCTCTTAGATTGCGAATAGATTGCCTTAGACTAGATACTCGAGAGTTCCACTTCATTTATGCCTGGCCAAAATAGAAAGTAAAGTAAAAAAGTTTGGTATCATATCTAAAACTAAATTAAGAAAGAACAAGTTTGAGAAAGTAAATGAACTTAAGTAAGACTCTAGGTTTCTGTCGATACAATATGGCACGTAAATCAATCCTTCACGTACCCATTATAAGAAACCAGATACTGCCATATTACGTTCAGGTCTTCATTTGTGTTCACTTTCGAACGACTTTCAATTCGTAATAATATATCTTATAGGTAAACTTATTACTAATGACAGATTCATATTAATGTATTCAAAATATTTATGTATATCAATCAAGTCAAACTTATTAGATCTAATAAATAAACCGATCTATACGATCTATAATATTTGAAATATATGTTTAGCAATCAAGTCAAACTTGCAATCAAGTCGAACTTGTAGATCTACTTGTAAGATCTACTTGAATTACCGTTCCATTAATATGGATACTATTCGGAATATATATGCCCAGCAATCATGTCAAATTCATTGGATAATGTAATACGAGATCCATATTAATAGACTCGAAATCTACTCAAAAGACAGATCCATAATAATGTCTACGAAATATACGCCTAGCGATAATCCTCAGCTATCTTATAAGATCTACAAGAATGGAAATCTAGTCAAACTAATTGGAACTATTACAAAAATATATGTTTAGCAATCAAGTGAAACATATTGGACAATATATTGCCAGCTACATATGAGTATATGCAAAATATCAAGTCTAAATTATTGGATCTACTTGAACGAAAGATCCCTCTATATATAAGATATATGGCTAGTTATAAAGTCAAAACGTGGACAGCTGTCAATGCATTTACTTTTATCTGCATTATAAAATCTTCTGTTCAGGCTGGCTGGCATACTAAAGGCGACTGTTATCTGATTGCAAAAGAACATGCTTTAACATGAGGATAACTTTTATCAGCCGATCAAAACAACTAACAGCATATATGTACTAGATACACACACTTGCCTGCAGTTGCCCTTACTTTTCATTTATATTAAACTTTATTTATTTAGTTTTTTTGTTTCTTGATTGAAGAAGTCACTTGATGTAGTTGTTGCATGTATGCCAAGCGGTACTTAACTGTATCGGGGCAACTTTTCCGGATTTATTTTATGCTGGTGTACACAAGTTGGCCCCAGCCGGGGCTTTCGGCTCCCCGATGGCAACGGAAGCCAAAAATAAATTCAATTAAGTGCAGTTTAGTAAAGTTCGCTTCAACTTGATGTGTGTATGAATATCAATTTCTGTGCAGAACTGTAGAGGTGCGTTAACATACGTCGAGCACTGTAAGCATTATTTATGCGCTAGTTGCGAGTGTAAACGCACGATTCGATATTTCATTATGTTTCATTATTTGTACATATTTCATTGCATTTTGCGGTTTGCGTTTTGTCAATTTTTGTTTTCGTTTTTTTTATATATTTTTAGTTGTGCGTGTGGAACTTGGCTCGTCGGTCGGTCGGTTGCCCAGTTGCCATATTGCGGAGTTGAGTTTGCGGTTTCGCTTTGCCAGTTGTCAGTTGTTTCCGTTTCCGTGTTGCCTTTGGCCTACCCCGCCCCCCACTCCCTCTCCCTGCGCACCTTATTGAATATTTCATGGCTTATTATTGGGCAATCGGCTAGAAATGTTCCAACTCTTTGGAAATGTCTGGGAAACTGTTCAACTGTTCCGACTCTTTCGACTGTTTCGACTGTTTCGACTGTTTTGCTGCTCACTTTGAGGCCCCGGCTAAAGAAGTGTTAACAAAATATTTACTAGCTGCATGCTCTCTGCCGCCTCTGGGCCCGAAACCATTTTTGTATTGATTTTCCTTTAACCATATCAAGTTTAGGGCTTTAACTTAATAAAGTCATGGCAAAAGTTGTCGTTGTTGTTGTGAGAAATAAAGTTTCGTTTGGACGCTTTGTGCATTAAACATGATATTTCTAGTGGAACTGAGGTTTTAGGTTCTAGCTTCGCTGGCATTTCAAACACGTTGTGCAGCACTGAAAAAGTGTACACAAAACACGCAAACTTCGCCCGGCTCAGGTTCCATATAGCTTTCCATGCATTTGTTGTACTTTGACCTGAACTGGCGTGCCAAAAGGCCGACAATGAATGAATATGCCATGAGCCACAACTGGGCAAATAGTGAAAACTTTTACCTTTCCGCCTCACAGCTCCGATTTGATATAATTTATTTTTGATTTGTCATTGCAGTTACGGCGGCATACGCAGCACCTATCAGCATTTTGGTCCGCAGGGCGGCCAGGATTCGGGCTTCCCGAGTCCGCGCAGCGCCCTTGGCTATCCATTCCCGCCCATGCATCAGAATTCCTACTCCGGCTATCATTTAGGCAGCTATGCGCCGCCCTGCGCCAGTCCACCCAAGGATGGTAAGTACCCCTCTAAGTACCCTTCACCCCCTCTATTCACCCAAATGTTCGGCTGCGCACATCATTTAACATTGATCAGCAGCTGCTCAGAGAGATCTTGAGCTCAGGCATTGCCTTTGGCCTCAGGCTCAAGCTCAAGCTCAAGCTCTCTCAATTCGCACTTTTTGGCGACACTTGAACTCGAGTGGACAACGCTTGCTCAAGCGCTTTTGTTGTCGTCGAAACGGGCTTGACTTTGACATTTGCACACAAGAAATACCTCGCGTTTAATAACTTCATAAGGCAGGCCGTTTGTAACTATAAGAAAGAAAGAAGCGAGAAGCTGTGCGGGATAAGCAGCAGAAATGACTATGAAATGCATGCTCACACTTTCAATTGAAAGATTCTTTTAAAAACTGAACTTAACATAAATAATCTAAAATATTGAAAAACCAACTGCATCAGCTTTAAGCAGCAATCGTGTGTCTCAAAAGTAAATTTTTGATTGAGCAAGATTGCAAAGTTCCCTTTGAAGCAAGCCGGAATTTCAATTGACTTTACAGCAGATAGTTATGTGTCGCAGCTTAAATCAAATAAAATTGCTCTTAAAACAAGACAAACTATAACAAATATCAAAATGATGAACTAGTGAGCGCTAGAATAGAAATAACTTGGGTCCGCAAGCAATTGATTCAACAAATTTACGAACAGAGAAAGAAAGAAAGAAATCTAGCCCGCGATTTCCATACGAAAATATTCAAGACTTGCAAATATTTTCAGCAGAACGGGCTTTTGTTAATTTATTGTTAATTTTATTGTTAATTTCATTGTTAACTTTAAAATATATGCCAACTAGAAAATAGTTGTGTACAGTTAGTTTCAAGGAAACGTGTCCAAAGAGAGTTTTGATTCAAGCCGGCTTACACTTAGAGAAGTTGCGATATTTTGTGTACACAAATTTATGCCAATATTCACAGTGCCTGCCATAATTATATATCTTCTTATTATGTAAAGTTTTTAGAAAATATATGCCATATATATGCCATATAGAAAACGTAGCCAAGAGAGTTCAATCAAGCCGCAAGCCCAACTTTTGACTGAGGCTCACATAGAGATATATATATATATATGTATAGAGAAGTTAAGGTACCTCTTATGTAGATATTTATTGTGAGATTCAGAATTCATTCAAAAATGCAGCTATTTTATAAAATTTTTGTATACATATACATATATGCCATATAGAATATATATGTGTACACTTGGCTTCAAGTGAACGCATCCGAACATAGTTTGAAACGCGCCACAAACCGAACTTATCGAACTTTACATATATACATCTATACATATATATATATATATATATATAAAGAGAGAGAGAGAGAGAGAGAAGATATCTTGCATGTACATATTTATTGTGATATTCACAGACTCTGGCATAATTGCGCGCTTGACTGTGACATTTTGTTTAACTATTCGCATTTTGTTAAACAATTTAGTTGTCTATTTTGTTTTTTTCGTTTAGCGTTTCGGTCGAGCAGTTTTGTTCGTAAGTGAAAAGCAATTAATTTGGCCAGCTATAAAAACCCAATTTCCAATTCTATGGTTTGCCCTGCAGCTTGACATTTTGTCGCACATTTATCGCACATACGCCGCATTGACCTTGACTTGTTGTCGCCGTTTCAATTGAATTCCGTCAACAGCTGATCGCTAGCCAAAAAGTTTTGCGCGCCAAAAGTGTTTAAATATAAATGCTAAATATGCGCCTAATAATAAATGGCCCACTGGCACACACACACACACACACTGGCACACACATGGGCAGCTGTTTGTGTAATTATAATTGCCGTAATTACGCTTTCGTTTGGCGTAATTAATTACACCATTCTTTGCTGTAGCTGCCAACGGCTGCGGCCAGCGACATGTGCAGCAGCTATCCAATAGCTGCGACTCACACACACACACGCACGCACACACACACGCACGCACGCACACAGACGCAGCAGGGACCTGGTGTCAGTCTGACTAATGGCCCATGTGGCACGTCGTCTGTTGGGTGGTCACCAAAAACACACACATATATATATGCATATATCCATCTCGCTCGCACGCAGCCATTTTGTCATTATAGCGGGCAGCACGTGCTGCGGCGCCAATATTTTCGACTCACACACACACACACACGGACACTCAGGTAAGGGTAACGTTTACCTTATATAGGCGCTTAATAATAGTTGTTTTTGTGTGTGGAAACAATTAGCAATTGCAGCTGAACCTGTGCATAAAAGTGCTGCGAGTGCTTTGAACTTTTGCTTTTGTTTATGCCGCAATTGTTAATTCAACTTAATTGCGGCAACAGTTTTACAAGTTACTTAGCGTTCGATTTGGCACTGCCCAAAATGCGAGCTGCTCTCCATTTGGTTCGATCGTCGCCCGTCGTTGGTCTGTCTGTCTGTCTGTCAGACTGTTTGTCATGCATTCCAGCTCGGAGCTCATAAATATGCATTAGCTTTGAGTTATGCACAGTCGGCACACACGCACAACAAATCGTTGCCGTTGCCATAATTCTTAGGCCTAATTATAAATTCATCATTGAGCCCTTTTACAGCGCATAAATGTCTTCGTTTTTGCTTACCTTTATGTTTCTTTGTGGCGCTCTGCAAAATATGCACCTCTCATTTGTTTTATTTTTCGTTCTTTTGCAGACTTTTCAATCTCAGACAAATGCGAGGACTCCGGCCTACGCGTCAATGGCAAGGGCAAGAAAATGCGCAAGCCACGCACCATTTACAGTTCACTGCAGCTCCAGCAACTGAATCGACGTTTCCAACGCACCCAATATCTGGCCCTGCCCGAGCGTGCCGAGCTGGCCGCGAGTTTGGGCCTCACGCAGACGCAGGTGAGTCGACTCTATACTATTATATACAAATATATACATAGCTAAGTTAGATGTAATGAAATGTAAGTTGATAAGGGGCGCAGACTTTTCAGCAGCAGTGTGGCTCAGATTTGTTGCCTACAATTCTCAACCAGTTGAAGCTCTGAAGAGGCTTAAAGTCTCGCCTTGTTTTGCAAACTCTTTGCTGCAAACGAGTCTTAAGTACTTAGAGCTCAGGCTCAGTCGAGTCCAGCTATCGATCTAATTACCTGAAAGCTGAGCGCTGGACATGGCAAAAAAGCAACTTTCATGTAATATGCAAACATTACTGGTCTCTGGTGTCCTCGCAATTCCCTGGCGAGAGGGTCCTGCCCCTGGGCTAACAAAAAACCGAGAGCAGCAGCTAAATGCATTTCAAATTGAATTGTTGACATGCCGCTAATGTTGACTGACAAACGAGCCAAGCCAGTTGCAAGCAACAACAACGCCCACGCCTGTGACACACACACACACATACACATACTGTATCTATGCAAGCATATAGATGTAGATACATAGATACATAGATACACAGATACACAGATACACAGATACATGGTTACAAGCCGGCAAGCGGGCCGCACTAACGACTGTGTTTAATATCATAATGTATGCGCGCTCTTCCCCTTCTTCCCCTTCTTCTCCTTGTTGTTGTTGCCTTTTCACTCATTTTGCACGTGTGTCAATGTCAACTTTTGTATGACGACTCAGCAAAAAAACAGCAACAACAACAACAACAACAGCCACAAGTATCTTTTAAATGCACGCGCTACTGCCCACGACTAAAAGAGAGAAAGATACAACAAAAAATAATTGTTGTGAAAAGGCAAAAACAAGGCCTGCCTCTGCCATTGTGGCTGGCTTGGGCGACACCCACCCAGTTTTTCAGTTCAAGTTCCCGTCCATAGTTCCCGACGTCTCCGCGTCCCCACGTCAAGCTGTGCCGCATTGTTTTTCTACAAAACTTTTCCACATCAACAGCAAAAATAGTTGCAAAAACAAAAAAAAAGCAACAAAATTGTAACAAAAAGGAAAACAAGTAGATGTGAATGAGTCTCGTTTTTGAGAAATTTATTGATAGTGGGCGTGGGCTTCCTAATTGAATTAGTGTGCCACAAAAGTTCACGCACACTCACACACACACACACACACACAGGGACTGAGGCACATTGTAAGTCAGCTCAAATGAAACTTGTAAAACAAGTTGAAGACCCTGCTGTGTGTGTGTGTGTGTGTGTGTTGCGTGGGTGTTGCTCGGCCGCAAGTTGTTTATCAAGATAGTTATTTGAATACGGCTGCGTTGCAGACACAAGTCTCGGCGTCTTCGGCGTCTGAGGCGGGGCGTGCCACACGGCGGCTGTGTAATAAATTCTTGTGCCAGGCCAAAAGCAGTTTACTTAGTCACCCCATAAACGCTGATTTACAAGAGGGCTCACACACACACACACACACACACACACACATATAGATACATAGACGCCTAGACGAGGGCGCCATAAAATGTGGCAGCCGCGGCCGAGCGAGGTTTTTGGCCGGGCAGCTGTCAATCGATGTCCGCATTGTCAGCGCATGCAGCTTTTGGCCAAAAAATGAAACCAGCTAACTAAACAAACAGCCACGCCCACTGCTGGTGTATTGCAGTCAGTCAGTTAGTCAGTCAGTCAGTCAGTCAGCCGCAGGCTGCGACACAATCAATTTGCCTTTATCTGGCTGACCCTGCGGCATTTGCTGCACTATGCACGAGGGGTTAAGCACAAACTTAATTTATGACTGCAACAGAGGGTCTCCAGCAGAAACTAACTGTTTCTTCGAGCCAGGTCCTGGCAGGACCAAGTTCTGCCGTTGTGTGTGGCCGGCCGGCCAGAAACTTTCGCTTTCGGCGGCGCGTGTTAATTAAAACCGCCCTCGCGGTTAAGTTCAGTTCGGCAGCCGCAGCGGAAGTTTTTTATTGATTTGCCAGCCATATAGCCATATTGCCATATAGTTTAGCCATAGCCAAGTTTGTAATTGTTATTGTTGTTGGCCAAGCCACGCCAATGTTTGAGCCGTGCAAACAAACCATTGTGCTTTGGCTCAAGATTTATGCGTTACACAAACAACAACTGCATTGGCCAGCCCCGTGGCTTAATGGCCTTCAGCGGGCAAACGCCGGACAAGTTGGCCAAGTTAAAGCTTTTAGAGGTTTTCCTTTTCTTAGCCATATGCTAGCGTAGATTAATATGGGTTTGTCATGAACCAGGTAACGTCAAGATGGAAGTAGTTCCTTGAGGTGCACTCAAGTACAAGGGCCACGTTTTGTCAGCCTATCTATGTGAACTGGGCCAACAGCTGGCTATTGTGGCTGAAATAAGGCTTAGCCAGAGCTTTTAGCTGCGTTATGTATAGGTGATTAAGCCAGCTCGATCGGTGCAATATAGCTTATAGCTGCCAAAGGTATCAATTGCGAAATTTGGAGTTTTTGTGTGAAACAAGTTTCTAGTTTTTGTGAACAGATTCCAGATTTGCAGAGGTTATGTTTGCATAAAGGCTTGCTATTGTTTTTAATTTAATTTAAATGAAGTTTTCTTTTAATTTGCCTTAAGATTTGATCTTAAGATCTGCCACATGAGAATACCCAATACCCAAGAGCAGAGCATTAAGACTTCGTTAGCTTGCAGCTGGTTTTTCACTCGTTGTAAGTTTTTTTTGTTGTTGCTGTTGTTGCTTTGTTTTTTGGGGCGTGTTGTACAATTTGCTGTTCTTAAAGTTTTGCATGTCGAATAGACGTATTCACATTTCACAAAATGCAGGCAGGCAACGTTTAGCTGAGAGCTTGGAGCTCGCAGCTCGGAGCTCGGAGCTCGGAGCTCTCGACTCACGGCTGACACTGACAGCTCGTCGTCCGGCCTAGCCTCAATCTGGCGACACGTTCTAACACCTGCTAATGAAAAATGCAACAGCAATGGGCAATAGCAATAGATATTGCCATATATAAAACTCTACGATACAGAACTGTGGCAAATTAAGCTTTTGTTGCTGCTTTTTTTTATAGCTGCCGGTTTTTTATTTTCATTTTCATTTGGCTGCAAAATATAATTATGGTAATTTCATTATTATTATTTTTTGCGTCTTCTGCTGCTGCTGCTGCAAAAAAAAAATGTATGAATATATAAAACTTGTTTCTGCTGTCGGCCGTCAGCTGCCCCTTAGCCCCCGTCCCCTTCCCGCCGCACTCTTGCTGGATCTTTCACTTGGCTTTAAGTACGCGCACTTGTAGTTTGATTTTGAAAGTGCATCCGGCGGCGGCTGGATGCCAGATCAATATGCCACCATATATACACATACTTATACATATATGTATGTGCCTGTGTGCGTGTGTGTGTGTGTGTGCGAATCGCTTTCGCTTTGATTCAGTTTCAATTAGAGCTAAATGCTGGCTACTGTTTTCGTGTTTTCTTGGCTTACACCGCCTGCCGCCTAATTGAATAATTACATAGAACGTTGGCAGCTGATCGCCAATGCTTCAATATCAAACCAAACAACAAAGAAAGGCACCCAAAAAACTCACACACACACACACACACACACACACACTCAAGCTGCAAAAACTTCAACTCGAAGCTGACAGCGCGAGACAAACGCAAACACTCCAAAAATAATAATGTATACGAGCAAAAGAATCTCTGAAAAAAGCCGAAATTAAAAAGCGCTGCTTTCCGTGCGAACCGCTCAACAAGCTGATCTGGAAACGCGAAGGAGAACCTTTTAAACTGCGTGTTTATGAGCTCATATCGGCACATTTTGATCTGGTTGTGTGCCTGCTCCCACAATAACAACACGTTTTCGGCCAAAGAGGCAACGGCTTCGGAAAGGGCGCTGGAAGCGGCTGGCAATGGTCTTGTAGGAGGCCACGCTGACTCGAAAACAAAGGATTTTGAGGATTTTGGCAGCAACATCAAGTTTATGTTTAGCAGATGAACTGCCAAAACGGCGCTTGTGGAAGCTTTAAAAGATTCCAGACTTCACGCAAAATGTTCGTACAAAGATGTAGGAAATATATATAGAAATTGATAGAGTATAAGACGAGCCTTTGCTGAGAAAACTTAAGAACTTACCTAAGAAAACTTTTTCTAAAATAGCCAATGCTTTCAAAAAGCGAAGTATATTCCAATCATTCCCCCAAAACGTCTTCAAGTATGTGAGCTTCGAGCAAGGAGAAAGGGCTACGCTTTCCATACACAAATATTCTGTATATGTATGTATGTATGTAAGCATGTATGTATGTATGTATGTATGCGTGTATGTATGTATGCGTGTATGTATGTATGTATGTATGCATGCGTGTATGTATGTATGAATGCGTGTATGTATGCAGCATGCGTGTATGTATGCATGCGTGTATGTATGTATGTATGTAAGCATGTATGTATGTATGTATGTATGCATGCATGAATGTATGTATGTTTGTATGCATGTATGTATGTAGCTGTTTCTTGACCTAGAAATATGCTTTAATTGAATATCAATAATTTCTTTAAGTATGTAACTCTTATCACTGAAAGGCTGTGCTAACATTTTGTGGCTGGTTTGTTCAGCTGCCCTGGCCTGTCTGCAAAAATCAACAACGCCTGCTGTGCGTGTGTGTGTGTGTGTGTGTGTATGAGTGTGTGTGTGTTGGCTGCTGCACGCAGACGTAGACGCATCGCCCACGGTGCACACCTTCGCAGCAGCCTTTGTTGCGCTTGTTGCTGTTGTTGCCAGCGATAAGTCTGCTCCACCCCTAGCCCCAAAAGATACAGCAAAGGTCATGGACTTGAAAAAAAGCGAAAAGCACACACACGCACACACACACATACGCACAGAGCAAAAGTTTCCGCGGAATTCCAAAGAAACTTTTACAAACATATTTGCAGGCATTAAAATAAAAATTAAAATTAATTTGCACAGCAACCGCATTGCGTTTAGTTTTATTAACTAAACTAAATGTGTGGCAAAAAAAAACTAGCACAACTTGATTTAAATAATACAAGTGTCGAGTTAGTATCAGCGGCTAACTTGGAGCGACAGCAACGAAAAAAAAAAACGAAAATGAAAAACTGGCTGACCGCATTTAAATGCTCAGGCAGCGGCAACGAACGTGACGGCAGCAGCAGCAGCAGCAGCAGACACAGCAGCAGCAACAGCAGCAGCAGCAACAACAGCAACAACAGCAGCAGCAGCAGCAGCAGCAACAACAACAGCAGCAACAACAATGACAACAACACATCGTATATCAGTGATTGCCTGATTTACGCGCGCAATGTCAATTAAATTATGGCACATAATACAATGTAACTCGGCAGCAACAACAACAGCAACAACATGTCTTAATCACACGCACATTGCAACAGCAACAAGCACAACAACAGCAACAACAACTTTGAGTGACCCACCAGCAACAGTTGCTGATCGTCGTCGCCTCCCTATGTCGAAATTTTGCACCGTGCGTTCGCGTAACAGGAACTTTGAATTAAGTTTGATCAGCGCAGTTGTTGTTGTTGTTGTTGCTGTTGTTGTTGTTGCTACTGATGCTGGTACTAGTAGCTACAACAACAAGAGCAACAACAAACAAGTTGCCATTAACAATGATGCATTGCCCCGAACCGGAGCGACTCAGTGTCTCAGCTCCAGCCGGGCACCAGACGCGAACAAGCTGGCGGGGGCGAGCTGGCGGCGGGGCGGGGCGGGGCACTTGGGCAATTGCTCACACACTCGGGCTCAGCTCGTTGGCAGAGTGTCGCCTCAACTCATCTCTCAATCATCTGGCCCGATCGCCATCGAGTGACAAGTGACCGCATTTGCATTTGAGCGAGCGCATCTAATGCATAGTAAAAGTATCTGCGACTCGTACAGATACAAGTGTATCTTGCGCATAGTAAAAGTATCTGCGACTCGTACAGATACATAAATGTATCTTGCGTCGAGCGTGCCTTCCTTTACGTGCTGTTTGCGCAATCTTGATGCGGCTTGACATTATTTTGGGCAATCAAAAACAAAAACTTAATGAAAAAAAGACAAATGTGTGCCAATGATTGTTGATTTCAGTTTTCGAGAAGTTCTTTCCTGAGCAGTTCTCGAAACTGATTCGTTTCGGCTTAGTTCTACAGCGGAAACCCTTTGAAAGGTTCCATAACGAATTTGGGGTTTCTTTCGAAAGCTCTTCGAACTAATTCATTTAGATTGATTCCATAACGAATTTCAATTTCGGGCAAAGGTAAACATGAACTAGGAACTATGCTCTGACCTAATCCTGACCTAATCCACGCTTGAAATAAAGATTTCTTCTTCTTCTAGCTACTCGTCGAATCATTTGAATTTTGCATCTCATAAATTTTCATGCCTGACTGCGTCAATTTGTCGCATTTCAATGTTTCCTCTCACTTTTTTGCCTCTAACTTTTTCTTGACTCCTTGCGGGACTTACCTGCCGCGCTTATAACAGGTTGTATCCACAGTCGACTTCTGCTTCTTCTTCTACGGCAACTCATCAACTTGTGGCTATCTATATCAGCAGCATCTATCTTAATAGCAATAGAAAGCAAGTTGGGCTCCTTTTCCTCTTGGTATTTTTTTTTACTTATCATTAAGTTTTCTGTGTTACAATCGCCTGCAACATCCTGTCCTGGCGTCCGACAGGCGCAGCCACTTCCTATTAGTTGGCCCAGCTGTGGCCCAAGTGATTTTGCCGCTTGTTGAAAGCAAGTTTCGCATTTCATTCACAACATTTACAATATTCACAATTCAGCAAACTGGTCGACGGCTCAGCGGTGCAGCTTCATCAAATGTGGACAGCTGTGGTGCAGGAAATTACAAAATACAAAAAGTGTGGAAAAAACCGGGCGACAGTTTTAAGCGTTAAAGCCTGCTCAGCCCCTGGCTCCAATATGGCTAAGTGAGAGTATTCAAATAAATAAAATTTTATGTTTATTGCGCATAGCACAAATGCCGCCGAGCGCGAGAAAGAGAGGGGGAGAAAGAGACAGAGAGAGAGAGATGGAGAGGGGGCGACGACGGCGTCCATCTGGCTGGCAAATTCATCTGAGCCAGGTCTTGGGCATGGCTCAAAGTATTGACAAATAAAACGTGGCGATTACGTTAAAGGCTGTTGGCTTAATAACGCTCACGTTGACACACACACACACACGCACACACACACACACACACACACACACACACACACACACACACACACACACACACACACACACACACACACACACTACAGCTTTGACTGTGGCTTCAAGGATGCGTGCCCGTCCGTGGTCTTTGCGTCTGTGTTTACAGCTCAAGATTTCAGTTACGCGATAATCACAATAATTATTATTTTATTACGAAAGCAAAAAAACAAAAAGAAAATCAACTTTATGAAGACGAGGCATTGACGGCACAAAACCAACTTGGCAACACCCCGCCCAGGCTCGAGCTGTAGCTGGAGCCCGTTTCTGTCTTGTGATGTATTTTTAATCGATGCGTTGAGATTTGCGAGCTGTGGCCACAGCCAGCGGCTGTGGGTGGGTGCACCACGATGCAGAGCATCAGGCCGGGGAGGAGTATTGGCGGGTGGAGGGCAGGCGGAGTGCGGGAGGGGGTTGCTGCGGATGAGTCAGCGCGAGCTCATGTTATAATTGGTTCTCAAATTTGCGAATCTGTCTCGTGCAATAGTTGGCAATACGAAGCGGCTGCAACCCTTGGCAAAACCCTTAAAACCCCCCCGCACTCCTCCCCCTCCCAGCTGCTGCTGCTTGGCCTTGTAAATGCGATGCCAATTAAACTGCTCGAATATCTGCTTGTTGTTCTTGTCGTTGGGGCCATGTACTTTGACACCCCAATTAATGTTTCTTATTATCTACTCTTTTTGGGGAGTTTCTTGATGCGCGCACTGAAAATCTTTAGAGCAATAGCTACAACAACAACAACAACAACAACATCAACAACAACAGCAGCAACAGCAGCAACAACAACAGCGGCAAATGACAACAATAGCAGACAACTTTTAACGCTTGGTTAATTTTGTACATTTTTCCACTCTTTTGTTTGTTTTCTGTACTTTTTTTTTGTAGTTTTCCGTGCTGTTTTTCCATTATCATGATCGCTGTTTTGTGATATCCGTTTGCGCTGTGTGAAAATGCATAGAAAAAAGTCGAAACGAAAACCTTAAATAAAACGACAAATAATAGTTAGCTGGCCATGATTTCATTTGGCTTGCTGAAAAAAAAAACATATTTAAATTACGACTAAACAAAACAAAACAAAACTAAACAAAAAACGAAAAAAAACCCAAAGAATGCGCTTATATAAATTGTGCAATTACCCGCCACACTTTTTTTTTTCGGTATTATTATCTGTTTTTTAAGATCTCATAAAGTGAAATGAGATCGTCACCAGGGCGCAATTATGAAATGCTGACCACAAATATGATTTGTATACAACGCATATACCCATTGAATAGGGGTTAAAGCGGGGCATGATGTGCCGCAGTGCAGGCAGAGTCACGATCTGAACTCAGGAACTATAAGAGCTAGGGCAAGGCAGGGCATGATGAGCTGTAATGGTTACATTCATCCTCTATATACATATCTATGAATATATCCCATATATCATCAACAGCCTATCTGAACTCAAGGACTATAAGAGCTAGAGTAAGAATATGTATAGAATATAGGGTAAAGCAGGGCATGATGTGCTATAGATGACACATGCAATCTATCTAGATACATATCCATGTATATCCAATTCAATATAAACAGACCATCTGAACTCTGGAACCATAAGAGCTAGAGTTAGCAAATTTTTAAAGAAATATAGGGTAAAGCAGGGCATGATAAGCTGTAATGGATACATTCATCCTCTCTATACATATCTATGAATATATCCCATATATCATCAACAGACCATCTGAACTCAGGAACTATAAGAGCTAGAGTTAGCAAATTTTATATGTAGTTATATCCTTTGTATACCTCACTGTAGCCCCTATAACACGTATTATTTTCAAGCTAAAGTCTGCTTACATCGATTTCCGTCACATTTCAAAAGATTCTTCAACAATTTGTACCCTAGTCAAACTGTTTACAGGGTAACCTTTGTTCTACTCTTCTCACTAGTTGAATAAACATTTATAAACCTCAATGCTTTTCTGCTTTTTGCCCTTTTCACTTAATTTGTTCGCCTCTTTGACATAGTATGAATTGTTTTAGTTATTTAATAGTATCTAGATATACATATATATTTATGTATATTTGTATATTTGTCTTTGGCCAGCGCCGGGCCCGTTCCAATTTGATGGAGTCGGTGTGCGACGGCCTGGAAAATGTTTCAAGTGCATTTTTATGAGCGCTCTTTAATTTTGTGGCTATGCAACGCCGCAAAAGAATTTGTGCGAGCAGCAATTTAAAAAGCGGTAATTAAAGTAGTGGTTAAATAATTGACTAACTGCAGAGCAGCAGCTATTTAATAGGGGGGGAGAATATGGAAGGAGGAACTTCTTGTGCTCCGATATTAACATATTGCAAGATGTTCGTGGATTCTGAAATATCTTGATATATATATACTTACTAATGCTCAGTATGGATGATGATCTATTATTGAATATAGAAATCGGAAAAAAGTTTCCTCTCGCCTCATCCGAGCAAAGTACAGGGTACATTTCCGTACAACTCAACGATCTCCAAGCGGCGCATTGTTACATTTCCAGCTTGGGCTGGGCTTCCCAGAATATAAATCTCACAAACTTTCGTATATGTATACAGTATATAGTATATAAAAACGAATAGATACGTCAACATATAGACACGTGATCGAGTATATTAATCAGAGACAACGAGTATGCGGGTATTTCTTTCAATGGAATCGCATTAATATTAAACAGACAGCTTGGCTTTAAGTATTTCCCAAAACAGCAACAGCTGCGTCCAAAAAAAAATAGTAAAAAATATATTATACTTTTTGCTAGATTGTCAGTTAGTTGCGTTTCGCCCCTCTCCCCACCCCTCCGTCCATGACATAAGCAGCAAGTTGTACTTTTAGCTGGTTCGACTGTCACCTGCTGCAGGCAGCGAAGCCGAAACTAAATTAAATATGACTAATATTTTGCAGTGACTGTAGCACATACACACACACACACAAACACACACACACACGCTGAGATAGCAAAAACAACAATAAGCAGAGACAGAAAGCACAACGACGACAACAACAACAACAACAACAACAACAACAACGTTGACTAAGTAAAACTTAAATGCGCGTCGCGCTCTCGAGTTTTGTTCGACAAAAATTTTTATTATTGTTGCTGCCGTTGTTGTTGTTGTGCGCGTTCCGCCCCGTCACGCCCTCCTCACAAGCCAGCAGCGACGCGACGTCAACTTGGAACTTGGAACTGCAGCAGCAACTGCTCCGCATCCCCCTCCCCTCCATGCTGCTGCTGCTGCTGCTGCTGCGGTTGTATCTGCTTAGAATCTCACCTTGACAATTGTTGATCAAATGTTGCCGCCAATTTATTGTTGAAACATTTTTGCGTCAGCTGCTGCTGCTGCTGTTTTTCATCATAATTTTTGAGCAGTTGTTGTTGTTGCTGCTGCTGTTGATGGATTACAAAAGCACAACTGCAACACTGACTCAGTTTTAGTTGCTGGCTACAAATTAGAATTACAAAATTTCAAGGCCTTGCAGGTGAATCAAAAGCGAATGAGAATTCGAATTCGCAGTCGCTGCCTCAGTCGCTGCCGCTGCCGCAGTCGCTGCCGCAGTCGCCGTCGTATTTGTATTCGTTTACGTATTCGCAATTCGCATTGCATGCTGCTGTTGTACAATTTTCAATAGTTCACAGACAAACTGTGACTGGAACGTACATGGGAACAGTTTCCGGATTTGACAACAATGTTGCACAATACAAAAAAAAACACGGCTTTAAGAATGGCAACGGACAACGCGCCGGATACGCATCATCCGTTGGGCTGTGAACAGACGCGAGCTGTGTCGCAGCAGCAACTGTTGCTCCCGCTGCTGCTGTTGCTCCCGCTGCTGCTGCTGCTGTTGCTGTTGCTCCCGCTGCTGTTTAATTGTTTCTGCGTATGCGGCCAGGAATGGCAAAAGGCGCATTTCTATGTGCCTATAAAGCACTAATTGAGTTAGTAAAATGCTCGATTTGTCGCTATAAATTCTCTAACTTGGTCAATTGGCATGCGGCTGACTTGTTGGCCACTTCGCTGGAATAAACACAACCCAAAATGCAACACGAACCGAGCCTAGAACGAGGGCCAGCTCCTGGGGCGAACGTCTAACAACTTTATCAACGTATTGTATATTAACGTATTAATATAAATGGGCCGTGTTCAATCGAAACTTGTTGAAAGTATCTAAATGCGTGTATCTTTCTCCTGTCGCATTTTATGGCTCGCTTCAAGTACGTGACTGAAAGCCAACAGCAGCGGCAGCTGGTGAAATGCTCATGCGTGGCAGCGATTAAGCAATCACCGTAGCAACAGCAACAGCAACAGCAGCAACAGCAACAACAACAGCAACAGCAGCAACAGCAGCGGCAACAGCATCATGTGCCTATATAGAAATTAGATCAATATCTTTATTTATTTATAAATTGTTTTACGTGGCTGCCTCCAAGGAGTGCGCTCATTTCTCATTAAGCGCAACGCCGGCAACAACCAGCAGCAACAGCAGCAACAGCAGCGGCAACAGCAACTTGTTGTTAATTGTTGTTGCTGTTGCTGTGTTAGAGACGTTATATAAACTGGCCGCTGACTGTTGCACAGTCCGCTCCGGCCTTGCCTAATTGCATATTTATTGTTTATTAAGCAGCGTTTCCCGCGGGGCAAGCTCATAACTTGCCACTGGCTGCTGTTGCTGCTGCTGCTGCTGTTGCTGCTGCTGCGGCTGCTGCTGATGTTGCGTCTCATTCACTTTTACGCATTGCCTATATATGCATAAATTAATGAAGCGCGCGCCATTCATTGCACAGCGTCTAGTTGCCCATTGATAAAGATCAATGGCATAGCCGAGACAACGTCACACAACACCCCGGGGAGCACAGCTCCGTAGTCGGAGATCGGAGTCTAGGCTAAAATGGTCAACTTGTCGCATACTTTGCATGGCCACGGCCTGAGCTTCACTGAGCAGCACTCGGCAGCACAATTCCAGCCACGTGCGTGGCCAAGCCGGGCTCCGTTTGAGGTCAACTAGCTGCAATCTCTGCCAAGCTGGGCAAACATGCCCGCCGGCCACGTGTTTCAACTTTGAACGTGGCTGCTGCTGCTGTTGCTGATAATGTTGCTGCTGCTGCTGTTGCTGTTGGGGCACGGGCTGCCATCGATTTGCTTTCAATTTGTTTGGCAGCGGCTGGCCAGGCGGTGTTAACTTGCGTTCATTTGCCGTGCTCCAAAGGCTGAGATGCTGCTGCCGCTGCCGCTGCCTCTGCTGCTGCTGTTGCTCTGGTTGCTGTTGCTTTGCCGCCTGGCCTTGAAGCCTTTGAGCGTTTTTTGTTGAAACTGTTGCCGTTGCTTTCTACTTTAGTTTTTTTTCCTTTTTTTTTTTGGGTTTTCTTGTTTTTCGGCGCTTTTGGCATGCACATGGGGTAGGCGTTGCCCAAAACAGCCCGCAACGATTTTATTTGGAAATCACTTTTGTTGCACCTACCCAGGCCCAGGCCCAGGCCCAGGCCCAGGCCCAAAGTTCCAGTCCAGGGCCAGAGCGCTGTGGCTGCGGCTCGCCATCTCGGTGATGTGTATTAGTGTCTGCTTTTTCGGACTTTTTTCTCTTTTAGTTAACGTTAAGCAGCCGCTGTTAACAAGCGGCTGGCCTAACGAAAGACTTAGGCAACGAACTTGAAAACAAACCTACCTTTCGCCTTGACTGTAGAACGTTTGCATGCGGCCTTTAATGAGCTGTAGAGCTGAGGCTGAAAGCTGAAGACCGCGTGCGACTGTACAGCATGTGCGTGACACTTGACTCTAGGGCATGGCACATAGCTCCACCGAACGACAGAGAGAGAGAGAGAGAGAGAGAGGGGAGAGAGAGAGAGGGGAGGCAGGGTTAGAGACGTGCGCTTTTCAAAAGAAAACTTTTTTTCTCTTTGCCACGACATGGCATTGTGTTCATTATTATTTATATATATATATTTTTTCGTTTTCGTTTTCTTCTTTTTTTTTTAATTTTTGTAGTACATTTTAAAGTCATTGCCTGCCCCGCGGCGCAACAGCAACAGTTGCTGCCGCTGTTGCTGGCTGCATATAAAATTATAAACAAATTTTTTGCCGTTGCCAGCACGTAAAACAACAACATGAGCAGCAGCAGCAGCAGCAGCAGACAATCGCATGCAATGTACAAATTTTCCAACAATGAAAAGGCAGCAACTCCAGCAACAACAACAACAACAACAGCCTGAAAAATAATAACAATAATAAAATGAAAATGCTACGGCCGGCAAGTTGCGTAATCCGTCAACCATGGCAGTCAAAAGAGCAACGCAGCGAGAAAAGCTAAGGCAGCAGCAACAACAACAACATAAGCAACAGCAGCAACAACAGCAACAACATCTACACACAATCTCAGCTTAGACTCTTGTGTCTTTGGCTGTGGGTGGGGCTGCAGCTAGTTGTGGTTTCTCTTGCACGCAACAATTGTGTAGCCCAAAGACAACATGCAAAGCGACAGCAACAGCAGCTGACACAAGAGCAACTGTTGCTGCTGCTGCTGCTGTTGCGGCTGATGTTGCTGATGTTGCTGGCAGCAATCTCGTATTTGCAATCTATTTCTTAAACATTAAATAATAAATGCGTTTTGTTTTTGCATTTATTTGGCTTTTACTTTTTGTGTTTTTGCGCTAGATAAAAATCTTTGCCGCGTTTTATGAATGATCGCCAGCAAGTGGCCGCTTATCCCCTGCCCCCACCACCTCCCTCTAATCTCCTCTCTTGCTGTCAGTGCCAAAAAGCACTTGTTGCGCCAGCTTCAACTTGTTATTGTTGTTATTGTTGTTGTTGCTGTTGTTGCTGTCGCTGCTGCCCGTCGCCGGCTGTTGACGAACAACTTTAGCGACAAGATCATAAATCAAAATTTTATTTCATTTCGCGCTGCCTCTCGCTCGCTCTTCCCCTCTCCCTATCTACCTGTCTCTCTCCCTCTCTCTCTTTGCTGCGCACATTTAAATTTTTATGATTTTAGTTTTTGTTTTTTGTTTTTGCTTCTTTTGCGCATAAATTAAAAATTGCCGCTGCGCTGGCGATTGCAGCGCGATTAAAATAGATTGCCCGCTGGCCGCCGCCCGTCGGCCCGGCGGAGGATGACGTCGCTGCCTAAGCACGTCGCCATCAAATACCCACTGACTAACTGACTAACTGACTAACTGACTAACTGTCTTAGTGGCCGACTACCTGGCTAGCTGGCTACCCGTCTTGAGCGCAGCTGGCGCGTGCTTGTGTTGTTGGAAGGAAAGTTTATGGCCGTTAGCTGTCATAAAAAAAAGCTGAAAAGGAAAACAAAAGCCGAGATCAGCAGCGAACGACGCAAAATTCAAATGATGCCAAAATGAAAGTGAACACGGTGCGTATGCGCAATCTGTAGCTCAAGAAATTATCAATGGATCAGCAATTGCTGCTGCGGCTGCTGCTGCTGCTGTCAATTTGGTTGCTTCGCAGAGGCCGCATTTGAATGTGCCATTAATCAGGCTAAACAAAATGTTTACAAAATGTAACAGCAGGCGGGCTGGCAGAATGCGGCAAGAGCTAATTCAAAGAGCCGCCAGCAGCGGGCCGGCAAGTAAAATGGTTTTAATGTTGGCCGCTTTTTTGCAAATTCGCGCACCAAAAATGTGCTGCAAATATGTTAAAATCTTGTTGCATGGAATTTATGAATGAAAAGCCAAGAGCCAGAGCTAAAAGGCAGCAAAAAGCCAACTTATTGTTGCCAACATAACAAGCAACAAGCTGAGAACAATGCGGGGAAAAACACACCAGCCAGGCCCAGATTGTTGCCGCTGGCCATAAATTTGTGAACAGCAACAGCAGCAACAGCAGCAACAGCAACAACAGCAACAGCATGGGCCAAGTGCAACGCTCGAGAAGAAACAAAATTGCACATTTTACAGACAACATTTGCAGCTGGAAAATGCAACAACAACGGTCGCAATTGCTTTTGTTATATATATTTTTTGGGGGGCGTTGTTGTTGTCATTAGCCGGGCCCAGCGCCGCTGTCTCGTCTATTTACTTAGACAAGGGAGCAGCAGCAGCAGCCGCGACAGCAGCAGCAGCAGCAGCAGCAGCAGCAGCTAATAAAGTGGTAACTTCCTTGGAGCTGCATTATTTATGGGCAGCGAGCGCAGTTGGGGCCCTTAGCCGGGGCGTGGCATTGCCATAATTTATCATAGAAAAGGCAAAAGTGACGGCGACTGTTGTCAGTTTCTGAAGAAACTGAAAACGGTTTCTTTTTTTGGCCTCTTTGTTGCTCCCACACAAATCATGCAAAAGGCACACACACACGCACACACGTGGACGGGCACGCGAATATGTTTGGTTTGTTCAATAATCAATTGCGTTATCTTTTCCCACGTTTTAAATGCTCAACTGTCAAATGAATTAAATGCCCAGCCGCCAGGCGATTTGAATTAAGACCAAAAAAACGCACTTTGGCTAAGTCGAACAGAAACCAGTTTCAACTGCGCGCACACACAGGTGCGCAAAGCTCTGATGTGCAACAGCAACAACAGCAACAACAGCAACAGTTGCAACAACAACAACAGTTGCAACAACAACAGCAGCAACAACAACAGTTGCAACAACAACAGCAGCAGCAACAACAACAACTGTTGCAGCTTGACTATTAGAAAGCCTGGACATTTGGTCGCTGTGGCGCATCTGTTGGCTGTCGACTG
This sequence comes from Drosophila kanekoi, assembly GCA_037075305.1. Taxonomy (NCBI): domain Eukaryota; kingdom Metazoa; phylum Arthropoda; class Insecta; order Diptera; family Drosophilidae; genus Drosophila; species Drosophila kanekoi. Next base: position 3,874,213 of record JBAMCE010000553.1, on the reverse strand, counting down.
GCCATCAATTGTGGTTCTGCCACGCATAAATTATATGGCCAAGTGACATATTGCGGAAGTGATCAAGCAACAAGATGTAAAAGAAGAAGAAGCAGCAACAGCAGCAGCAGCAACAGCAGAAGTGTTGCCATATGACTATGAGCACGCTGCAAAGTGGGTTAAAAGGATAATGCCAAAGACTTAACAGCAAGAGGCAGCTCAGCACTTTTGTTGAAATAGCCGAAGAGCAGATACCCTTGGATATGGGAAATTCGCTCAGCGAACAGCAATTATGTTCTATGACAGCAAAATGTTATTGTAGAAGGATTTTGATTGAATTTGGAAGAGGTTGTTAATGCTTATGTATGTCAATGTATATATATATATATAGACAGTCTTATCTGACATCTGATATATGTATATTTTAAAAAGTATTTTAGTCGATACGCTGAAATCTACTTCAGCTCCGTTCCTTAAGAACGTATATGAACTTCTTAAGGAGAGCCCAGCTCCTATAGAAAGTATAGACAAATGATGCGTTTGACAGCCAAAAGAAGCGCCTGTCTCCAGTTTGCAGAACATAACTTTAAGCAGAACCCAGCTGCTATAGAACATATAGACTTATAAATGTATAAACATGTTGTTTTACCTTTAAAAAGAGTGTCTCTTCAGCGTGCCTCGCACTTCTTGACCATATAACAATGTACCCTCTTTGGCTGCAGGGTATAGGCAAAAGTCTGGCTAAGAAGACAGATCTGTCGGTTGCTGTGGCTGCTGCTTCAAGTGACACAGTGACATGCTAATTTCTCGTTTCAGTTTTTTCTCTCTTCTTCTTCTTCTTCTTCTTTTTGCCGTTGTTTGCCATATTTGTCCATATGAAAGTGGTACAAATTGATGCCACAGAAACCAATGGAGCTGCAGATGTGGACGACGAGTACCTCATTGCCATGACATAAGGCTGATTGACATTTGACAGACTGTCCGTCCGTCTAGCCGACAGTCTGTCTGTCTGTCCGACTACACTTTTACTCTCGTGCGTGGTTTCTACTCTTATTTCATTTTGCATAAATATATTCAGCCAGTCGAGTGGGGGGGCATCTCTCCGGGGTTATGGTAAAGTAAAGTGTTCTTCAGGAAATATGCCAAATATTTGTATATGCGATCATATTTTCCAGGGAATTGGCCGTTTTTTAGTCTTTAGTTTGCGTTATATAACTTGTGTTAACACACTTTTCAAAAGCTGTCAAAACACATTTCAAATGCAAAGCCGACATTTGAGCGGCCGTTGGACAAGTCAATTTGAAAGTTTATCATTTTATGTATTATGAATAGATATTCATATTCTCTCTCGCTCTCTGTCTTTTTTCTATTTATTGTTATAAGCAATTTAAACAGCTAAAGATATATTTGGTTTAGTTGGGAAAAGCTTTTCGACAATATTTTATCATCGAGCTCATGTTTTGCGCTTGGCTTCTCTTGCGTAACAGCTGACAAAAACTGTGGCGGCAACAACAAAAACAAGCCAAGTACTAGAAATTAATAATAAATATTAAAAGCTGTTGTAAATGGTGTCTTAAGCATCTTATATATATCTATATGGAGTTATACGTAGATCAAGGCAAGAACTGGGTAAACGATGCTCGCGAGCTGCTCAATTGAAGCGCCGCGTTTGCCCCCGTTCCCATTTCAATGTCGTGTGCCGCTTGATTGCGCATTCAATCGAAATGAAAATGAAAATGAAAATCAACAATGAACAGACACAAATTTTTTGGCTACCGTCGCCGCCCAGTGCCAACGTCGTCAATGTCAACGATCCGACAGCGCGCGGCGACAATCCAACAATCCAACAATCCGACGAACCGGCAATCTTTCGATCCGTCGATCCGGCAATCCGGCAATCCGGCGATCCGAGCGATTAGCGCACATGTCTGGCCATAGTCAATACCGGTAGTTATCGCTTAATTGAATCAACTGCCGGCGGAATGCACATAAAAATCAAGCCCCGGCGCAGGCCCAGAGTCAAGCGCCAAACATTGCCAAAAGTCTTTTTATGGGGCGACATAAGACGCAGCCAGTGAAATTCGCTGGCAAAAGCCACATCAAACTGGGCAGCAAAACGGTTGTAAAACTTGGGGCATGTCTGAAAGTAGCAGACGTACAGATACCCTATAACTAAGTCTGAAGTGCTCCAGTGCTAGCTTATAGCTTCTGTGCGATTATCCAACCACTTTTGGAATACTTAGATGAAGAGGACAAATAGTTCATGTGAAAAATTAGCAGACTGGCAGATACCCTTTAAGAAAGTGTGAAGTGCTGCTGGCATAGCTTATGGAAAATGATTTCCTTGATACCCTTTCGTATTATCTGTGCCTTTTGTTCGCAAAACTTTGGGCAAAGAGTAACAGACTGGCAGATACCCTTTAATCAAAGGAATGTAGAAAGTAATATCTATATCAACTCACAACCTTCCCTAAGACCAGGTGTTGCTGCAGTTAAGCAATACATGGAAGATTTCTGCTTTCCGTTACATACTTAAACAAACGTCAAGCATGCCCAGTTCCCATTTACAGGGTGTATAAAGAGTTGAACAAATGGAAAAGAGCAATGCATTGAAGATTTCTGCTTTCCGTTACATACTTAAACAAACGTCCAGCATGCCCTGTTGCCATTTACAGGGTGTACAAAGAGTTGAACAAAAGGAAAAGAGCGCATGCTACGCTACAAAAATTCAGCCAACCGCGAAGAACGACCTTGAACAAGTCGGCTATAGCTAGATATATGTATTGGAATATGGCTATATATACATACGTGTATATATATATAATACAGATACAATGTACGTCAGGTCTATGTGTAAGATTGCAAACTGTAGATACAGTTAAAAGCGCGCATAAATAGCATTAGATACAGATACGCGCTGCCGTTTTGTATCTATATTTATACACAAATACACTTCAGTCAGAGCCGGAGCCAGAGATTGAGCTGCTGCGGCAAATGCTGCCGCTGGCTTTCAAAAGTGAAGTGCGCACAGCTCAGCGCACAATTAGTTCTACACAACAACAACAACAGCAACAACAACAGCAACAACAACAACAACAGCAACAACAACAACAGCAACAACAAGAGATACACGTCTCGACTCGCTGCGATTCGAAAATGAAAATTGAAAGTAACTGTGAGATACATTTTTGGCTCATTTGCTGTCGCTTCAAGTGTGTGTGTGTGTGTGTGTGTGTGTGTGTGTGTGTGTGTGTGATGACGAAATCGGCGAGGCGCAGAAATTATACTGCACTAAAACTCATGAATATACTCAGACGCACACTCACATTCACACTCACACTCGCACTCGCACTCAGACTCTTAGCTGCTGACAAGATTTTTCTGCTGGTGTCACACGCTGCCAAAATGTGTTTCTGTTTTCTGTTCCTGCTGTTGGATGCATTTTAGCTGCCAGCTGCTTTTCACGAGCGTTCACTTTTAATTTCATATGAAAAGCTGTTTGAAAAGCCGTCGCCGCAACAACAAAACTGTAACTAACTTAGTCAATAGATACTTACAATCGATTCTCTTTTGAATGTTAATCGTCGATGCTGGGCTATTACTTAATTAAAGCCGGGTCTGCGCTTTTTATAGCCAAACAGACAACTTAATTTCTATTTACGGTAATTCACAACACAAACACAAACTGAAACTCATGCTGACTTGTCGACGGCCTAGAAATTGCGTCACAAGCGCTTAGAATCATCAAAATAGATTGTATAAGTATATACATATGTCTTCGTTCCGTTGATTTATGCATTGTCCTTTGCGTTTTGCAGGTGAAAATCTGGTTCCAGAATCGTCGCTCCAAGTACAAAAAGATGATGAAGGCCGCTCAGGGTCCGGGCACCAACAGCGGCATGCCCTTGGGCGGCGGTGGACCCAATCCTGGTCAGCATAGTCCTAATCAAATGCACAGCGGTAAGCACAACACAGGACACAACACCTAACTCTACATACATATATACATATACGATAATAGTACTCATAGAGCACACATATCTCTTATCTTTCGGTCTCCGAACAGGCGGTAATAACGGCGGTGGCTCAAACAGCGGCTCACCCTCACATTATCTACCTCCCGGACATAGTCCAACGCCATCAAGTACGCCTGTGTCTGAGTTATCACCCGGTAAGTGCTTACACCAAGTTATGTATACCAATAATGATTGTTTGATTGACGGACTGAACGATTGACTGACTAACTGATTGGCTGACTGATTGGCTGACTGTCAGACTGATTGATGAACACAAGGCCCAAGCTGTAGGAGTTTGTTTTAGTTTTCCACTCGCAAGTGTGGAAAATTGGGGGAAATCGTTTATATACAACTATTTTGCTCATTTCAAAGATCTCTTCAAAGGGCTTTACATCAAAATCAAGTATCTTAAAATAGATCTCTATTAACCAGAGATATTTCGGGGCGTGTCCCACCTCCCAGCTTCCGTTCTACTTAAAAGCTTGGGATCAAAAAAGTTGTTGATTTTAGAACTGAATCCATTTCCATCTCCAGCTAAGAACTGATATGCCTTAGCTTAGCAAAAAGTTTCATAATATGGAGTTAAGTTATTGCTAAATGTTCCAACTAAAACTTTTCCCTTCTCGTTCTTATCATTCTTATCATTTATCAGAGTTCCCACCAACGGGTCTTAGTCCGCCAACGCAAGCGCCATGGGACCAGAAACCGCATTGGATCGATCATAAGCCACCGCCGCAAATGACACCGCAGCCACCTCATCCAGCGGCGCCGCATCCGCAAACGCATCACCACAATCCGCCACCTCAAATGGGCGGCTATGTGCCCCAGTATTGGTATCAGCCCGAGACGAATCCTTCATTACTAACGTGAGTACGCAGCCCAAGCCGTAGCCGAAGTCGAGGCCAACTAATGCAGCCCAATTTGTCGCCGCCTGCTAACTGATCAACATTTTCTTTGCCTTTCTCTTGGGTCTTTACCATTTTCCTTGCAGCGTGTGGCCGGCGGTTTAACAGCACCCGAATCAGCTGCACCCGCCGCCGACGCCAACCGCCGCCGCCGCCGCCGCAGCCGCCGCCGCTGCCGCTGCCGCCTGGCCACAGTCTGCGGCAGCGCAATGCTACGAGGCAAGGCCCTGCGCCGAACTGAATCTGCACCACAATCCCCATCATCAACATCATCAACTTCATCAACATCATCATCAGCATCTTCAGCAAGAGCAACAACATGATGCGGTATTCGTGGGCGATGGCGACGGGGTCGCGACGGGGCAGTGAATGTGACCTCCCTCCCCCTCCCCTAAAAACAAAAAACAAAAACAAATATACACATAAAGAAATCTTAGCCAATAATTGAACATTGATTGAGCATTGATTGAGCAGAGATTGAGCATTGATTGAGCAGTGATTGAGCAGTGATTGAACAGTGATTGAGCATTGATTGATCAGTGATTGAGCATTGATTGAGCAGTGATTGAGCATTGATTGAGCATTGATTGAGCATTGATTGATCAGTGATTGATGAGCATTGATTGAGCAGTGATTGAGCAGTGATTGAGCATTGATTGAGCATTGATTGAGCAGTGATTGAGCATTGATTGAGCAGTGATTGAGCATTGATTGATGAGTATATAAGAACATTGTAAAATATTAAACAATTTTGTATATTTAAATTTTAAATTGTGAATGAGTCGTTTTAGTTGTAAGATGTCTCTCTAAGAATAACAACTAAAAAACAAAAAGTAAAAGTTAATAATAATAAAGATTAAAAACAAACAAACAAAAATTCCTCAATATCATTTTATGCAAGTATCAAACGTGTCCTTCGCATTCTTTCCATATACAAATACGTATATATATATATACATACTTTTCTTATGTAAACTATAGCAAATTGCATATTGTATAAAATATGAACAATAAACAAAAAACAAACGAGAAAAAACACAAAAAAAAACAAACAATTAAAAAGAGAAATCAGCTTCTGATCTTAAGCCCTTTTTTTTGTAGAGACCCGCAAACGCAAAGTTTTAATTTGTTTTTGTTTAGTTAGCTAAAAAACAAAAAAACAAAAAACAAAAACTTAAAAAAAAGGAAAAATCAGTTAAAATCAGATCTCAACGGAACATTTTGCATATAATTTTCTATGATGAACTCACAAATGCACTCGAAAACAACAACAACAACAACAACAACAAAAGCAGAACAAATTAATTTTTTCATGTTATGTGCAATATAATTAATAAAAAAAAACAAAAATGAAAATGAATATAAACATTGAAAAGCCGTTCATTAAAAAACTAACAACAAAATGTGTAAAAAAAAAACGCGTTTAAAAACATTTTTATTGTAAATTTGTGTAAAAAAATAAAAGCTAAATTAAAGCTAGGCTAAAGCGCAAAACAAAATGTTAAATTAAAAAACAAAAAAAAGACACAAAAAAATAAAAACTGCATAAAATGTAAATTAAATATATAAATAAACAATTAAAGGCAAAACAACAATAAGTATAAAAAGCAGCAGCAAATAAAGGCATTAATACAAATACATATATGCATGCGTATATGTATGTGTATATGTATGTATATGTGTATGTATGTATGCATATGAGTGCATAATGTATGTATATGCATGCATATCTATGTGTATGTATGTATATGTGTGTTTATGTGTGCATATGTATGCATTTGCATGCATATGTATGTGTATATGTGTGTATATGTATGTGGATGTATGTATATGTATGTGTATACGTGTGCGTATGCATGCATATGTATGCATATGTATGTATATGTGTGTATATGTGTGTATATGCATGCATATGTATGTGTATGTGTGCGCATATGTATGCATATGTATGCATATGCATGTATATGTATGTATAAGTGTGTATATTTATGCATATGTATGTGTATATGTGTGTATATGTATGTATATGTGTGCATATGTATGCATATATGTAAGTATATGTATGTATATGCATGTGTATATGTGTGTATAAGTGTGTATATGTGTATGTATGTATGCATATGTGTGCATATGTATGTATATGTATGCATATGCATGTATGTGTATATATATGTATGTGTATATGTATGTATATGTGTGTATATGTATGTGTATATGTATGTATGTATGTCAATGTGGCGCTTGCTCTAGCTGTAATTTGTAATTTAATTAATGTAATTAGTAATTAGTGCTTGTGGTTAACTGTAGTTTTATTTAAAGGAGCAGCAAAAGCAACAACAACAACAAAAATAAATGATGAATTTAGTTACGTCTAATTTTCATTTGCATTGTAAACAACAACAGCAACAACAACAACAACAACAAACGGATCATATATATAGTTATGTATATGCTAGCATTTAATTAATTAAATAGTTTTAATCTAGAAAATGGCAACTACTTTCTAAATAAAAGTAACAATGAACCAGAGCAACAACAACTCCCAGCTCAAATACACACATACATATACACATACAGAGACATAGACACAAACACATGCACATGCACAGACACAGACAGATACACAGACACATGTCTATGTGTATACATACATACACAGACACACGCACATACACATACTCATGCACATACACCTACACAAACACACACACAGAAACATAGACATGCACATACAGAGACACAGACACAGACACAGACACATACACATACAGAGACACAGACACATGCACATACACAGACACAAACAGGTACACATACACATACACAGACAGATACACCGACACATACATATACATGCACAGGCACAGACACAGACACAAACAGAGACAAAGACACATAGACATACACACACACATGCACATACACATACACATACAGAGACACAGACACATGTCTATGTGTATACATACATACATACACAGACACATGCACATAGACAGACACATACACAGACACACACACAGACACACACACAGAAACACACAAACACACACACATACACGCACACACACACATATACATATAGTTATGTGTGCGTGTTATGTGTAGCTGCAGAGCCAGAAACGAAGCGTAAGCGAGCCCCATTTAAGTTGTAGTAATTGTCGTAACTTTTAAAATCTAAACAAATCAAATCAAACGAAACAATAAAAAAACACACAAAACAAATGAAGAAAATAAACAACAAAAAAAACAACATTTATATGCATTTGAAGATGAAATTTATTGCTTAATCAAAGCCAAAACTTGACTGCATTGGCTGTCGTTAAGAGGGGGAGGGGTAGGGGGAGGGGCTGGGCTGCGGCTGGCACGCGTCGCACATTAATGCATTTACATTTGCACACTTTACACTTGAAAAAAACAGAAGGAATGAAAGAAGTTAAGTGGCATTTGCTCGGCTGCGCGGCGGGCCGACGGAAGGAAGCATAAAATCTGTTCCATTAATCATAAAGAATGCCAGCAGGATATGCCAGAGGCTTGCAGGCTTTTATCCAGCCTGAATGGTTACATTATGTGCTCAAGTCAAGTGTGGCAGAGAGAGAGGGGAGAGAGAGAGAAAGGGGGAGGGGTAGGCAGAGCAATGGAGATAGCGAGAGGCTGCGCATTAACAGCCTTCAAGTGGCTGCCAAATGAGGCCATTGCCTGACGCCAGACTTGCCAATTGCCAGCATATTATGCCTTTAAGGTCTATGTACAGCTAATTCAATTTAGGGCCAACATTTTAAGCCCGGCCAGCAGCTGAGTAGCTGTGATCTTGAGGCTGTGAGGCTGTGCACTGCGAGCCAAAAAAACGTCAATCTAAGGGCAAAAGATTTGAGTTTTGAGTCCTGCCACAAACACTTCACACACACATACACACACAGGCACACACAGAGGCACACACAGGCACACACACAGGCACACACACAGGCACACACATGTACACACACACAGGCACACACATACAGGCACACCCAGGCACACACACAGGCACACAGATGCACACACTCGCACACACTCTTCACTCAAGTTGAAAACTCTTGCTTCAAGTCAACCGCGGACAGGCCTCAACTGTCGCCTACTTGAGTCTTGTTTTTTGCTCATTAAATCAACACCTTGTGACCATTGTGGCCCGAGTACAATGGGCGAGCGGCGAGCCAAGCGGACAGATTTGTTGGCAAAATCAAAGAATTTGGCTGACCGAGCCAAACAAGGCCGACCAAAGCTGTGGGGCAACCATCGCAGTCCCGTCCAGTCCGCCGGGCAGTAAATGTCGTAAAGGGATTTTTGCATTTGAACGTTTTTGCGATTTCAATTTAAAAATGTTCAGCTCAATGGAATGGGCATGCCGAGGAATGTGCAAATACCTGCCTCGGCCACAAAGGAGCACAGGTTTTTTTTTATCGAAATTTCTTATAGCCAAGTACTTGGCTGCAGTTAATCCTGACTTTTAATTGATGCAATTCGAGCCGCAAGACAATGCAGCATTTGTCTTAGCTGACGGCTTACTCAGACAGCTTGGCAATTGGCAGGATATATAGATAGATACATGTATCTGACAGATACATTTGGCCAAGCTGCAATAGCTGCAGTTGACTGCTCAAATTACTTGCTGTACTTAGCGTGTTTACATAAATTAGCCCAGAAGTGACGTTCGCTGCAGTTACTGCTGCAGTTGCAGTTGCAGTTACTGCTGCAGGACGTCGCAAAAGTTTTGTGCTAAAGAATTTCCTCGTAAAAATGACGCATACCAAACTTAGACACAACGGGGACAACGCATCGTCGTCGTCGTCGTCGTCGATGTCGATGTCGCCGCCTGACGATCCGTTCCAAAACTGAACAAGGCCCAGGCCCAGGCCCAGGTCCAGGTCCAGGCCGAGGCCCAATACCAAATTGGTATTGGTGTGTCGAGCAGGCGAAATACTCGTACAATAAATAACGCAGCAAATAAAAGAAAAACTAAAATAAGTAAATAAAAAAAGAAAACAAAGCAACAAAAATAACAACTACAGGAATCTACGAAACGCAACGCACCGAAGCTCCAAATACACTTCCCATTTATAATGCCAAAAAGAGAATTTTATGCAGCAGCTCATGTGATATGGAAAACCTTGATCCGATCAAGCCAATCAATTGGCGCTGTCACAAACGGCATTAACAACGGCAAATACCCTGTGCTAGTGCATGAAATATAAAAATAAAAACAAACAGAGCTGCAGTTGAAGTTATTTGTGAAATTCATCCGTCAAAGTCGCTGCTGCAACGGCCCTGGCCACTGTCCACTGTCCAATGTCCCCGATCCCCCTTCCCCCATACCCCTTACCCTGATCAGCGACCGCTGGCCAAGTCTGTCGTCGCGTTGCGTCGCGTCGCTTTGCGCCGAGTCAGACTTTGGGTCTTTGGGGCTGTTTTGGCTGGCGTAAAACTTAAAAAGAGTTCCTTTCATGGCTTTGCCATTGTCTTTGGCCGGCTACTGGTCATGCCGCATGCGTGCCCCGCTGCTGGCCCGGTCTGGCACAGCATTCTTGGGCAACGTTCGCATGGAATGATGAACGATGTGTCGCTGATGACCTGATCAAAGTGGAGCATCTGCACGCATATCGATTGCACTGCACACTGCTCAGCTACTGGATGAGCAGCAGCAGCAGCCGGGCTCGGGTAGCGGCTGTGACAGGGACAGGGGCAGGGGCTGCATGTTTAAGGACATGACATTTTTTGTCGTACCGTTTGCTAAAATAACTTTGTTAAGATTTTTGCAACTTTGCAACTCGCTTTGGGGCATTTTGGGGCAGCAGCAGAGCTGGACTTAAACTCAAAACTGAGGGCTGGGATAGAAAACAACAAAACGCAGGGACAAATTTGACATGGCAGCTCTAGCAGCAGGACCAGAGGCAGAGGCCCAGGGTCTTTGTTTTTGTTCGCTGCATTTCAATGAGACGCGATAAATCTTGCAACTTGCCACTGAACCAGCAGAGCGGCAGTCACTGGACCTGCCCTGACCAGTCAGCAGTCACCAGTCAGCAGTCAACAGTTAACAGACAACGACACTCGTCGATGTTGTTGTTGTTGTTGTTGCTTGGTTTTGGCCTGGTCAGTAGTCGGTGACCGATTTTATGACAAATGTATTTTATGAACTGTCAAAATAGGTGTTGAAAATGAATTAATTTGCTCTCGACTGGCTGACTGACGGGCTGACGGACTAACTGACTGGCGCGACAACAACAAATACGTTTTGGCGGCAAACTTCAGACTCGTAAGCGTGACATTTGCTAATGGAGAGAGAAGAGAGGGAGGGGGTGCGTACTTCAGCTGCGCCTGCGCCGAAATATGAAACTGCCAATTACCAACTGCGACTTCCTACGCAATCAGCTCAATTCCATTCCCACAGCACATATATATGTATAGAGACATGCCCCTGCACCCTAAAGAGTCTATCAAATCTGTTAATTTAATCAACAGCAAACGCATTCAATGCTCGCGGGGGCGTGGCACTCTATGCTCAGGCACGTGACAAACTGCCGTTTGAAGTCCAGAAATGCAGCTGGCTTAGCTAAGTAATTCGAGCATTATATATATTCTATTCAGCTGCAGTATCATAAAAGGGTAACTTGACTTTATAGAATCGGATATATATAATATAAGAAGCTAAAGAATCATATGAAGGAAACTGTGTTGGGTCGACTCCATGGTAAATATACTATGTATATCTGCTCATCTTGTAAAGGAATCTTAACTTCATGGAATCGGATATATATAATATAAGAAGCTAAAGAATCATATGAAGAAAACTGTGTTGGGGCGACCTTATGGTATATATCCTATGCATATCTGCTGTATCATGTAAAGGAAACTTAACTTCATGGAATCGGATAGATATAATATGATCAGCTTCAGAATCATATGAAGGAAACTGTGTTGGGTCGACCTTATGGGATGGTATGTATACTATAAATATCTGCTATATCATGTAAAGGAAACTTAAGAACTTAATCAGCTGCAGGATCATATGAAGGAAACTATGTTCGGGCGACCTTATGGGATGGGGATGATATATATTATATAGATATTCAACATCATATAAGGAAAAGTTACTATTAAGACTTGACTCTAGGGGTAGGATATACATATATTATATTCATCAGCAACAGGCCTGACTTTATGTGATACATACATATACATAATGTGTTCAGCTTCAGGATCATTTGAAGGATACTTAACTATGCCAGACTTCATGGATTCGGATATATATTATAGTCATATCATATCATATATGATATTCAGAGCCATATTAAAGAAACTTCAACTATGTCAGCTGGCATTGGAATTATCTCTTTAAACTTACTTGCGTAAGCTCTTTCTCTCGTTTATTCATTGCTTGACGCTTGCAATTCTCAACAAGTTAAGCCTTCGAGAGAGGGATAAGATATTTGCAAGCCAGGAGTCGATAGCAAAGTGTGCGAATGTCAGAGACCAACTTAAGGACTTAATGATAGAGATGTACAATTACAATTAATCTACTTAGTTTTTAGTTTATACTTAAAAATATAAGATTCATCTCGATCCGGCCAGCTTAGTTAGAGTGTTTCGTGACATGTCTTACAAAACCCTCGGCTAGGGCGGAAAAGAGATTTCTTTGCTTCTATCGGATAGTCAAATATGTCTTTATAGAGTCGAAAGACACTTTGACTGTAAATTGATGATCTACCACATCGTTTTAGTGGATTTGAATGGAACTCGTTATAATTATTGTACAATTTAATTATCGAGTGAGTTTATTAGCTTATTGAAAGATTATAAATAAGCTCACCTGACAGGTTTTCCTGCTAAATACATGACATTTATTTAAAATTGAATTGAAATTGAATAAAAAAACTGAAAACAATAACAATTTTATTGCACTTCCTGCTCGACAGAACGAAGCGATTAAGTAGAGGAGGGAAAAAAAAGATGCAATTCCGCAGGCCTTTGCGCAAAAATTCACATTTTTATTGAACACATATTGCATATATTGGCGCGACATTCTGGATCTGTATATGCATCTCTGGCTAATGTTTTATTTATTGTTATCCAACACTGGCATTAGACATTTCGAGCAACCAGTGCAGCATATGATTATTGTAACGTTTTCATAAATACATAAATAAATTGTTAAAGAGCACAACGGCAAAAATGCGAATGTGTTTAGTTGTGCGATGGGTGGAAGGGGGAAGGGGGGGGGGAGGCTGCTGCTTTCCCAGAGCATTGCATTGGGCGTGAAACGCGTTTTATGCGAATGTGTGCCTCATGTTTAATGCGAAAGCTGCAACCGAGCAGGAGACTCAGGTAAATGTGTGTTGTGCGCGACACCTAACACAGGAGGCTCCGGTTGCTGTTGCTGGCACCTTATGCAATGGCCATGGTCAGTTGTTCACATGGTCACAACCAGCAAGACTCTGGGGACATACTGCAGCATACGCAATAAACACATTAACGTGTTATTTAGTTGTCAACACGAACAGCCAACCGCTGGCCGAGCCTTTGATATCAGCCGGCCGAGCAGAATCTGAAGCAGCCCAGACCGATCCACATGCTCTCCCATATAAACATATATTTGTATATATCTGTATGCTAAATGTTAAATTAACTAAATCTAAAGCGAAGCAAATTCATCTGGAATCTCGAGGCGGGCCCATTGAGGCGTGTGGGTGCCTTAGACAAAGGCCGAGCTGCTTGACGGGCAAAACAATGCGCAAAACTGAAGCCGCTTCAGTCGCACAATGTGCTGCGGTCAAGTGAAGCAACTGCTGCCCGGTTCCCAGGCAGACAGATCAACAACAACAACAACAATAAGGGGAAGAAGAAGAAGAAAATGCCGCGTCATGTGGCTGAATGTTTGGGTCGGATGGATGGATGAGCGTGTAGACTCAGTGCCCGGCACATTTGAGAGATATGTCATAAATTGATAGAGCCAAGTGCTGGGCTGCTGCTACACCCGCTACACACACACACACACACCCGACACACACATGCACACGCACACTCGTACGCACACACAATTGTCGTCGCGACGAGTCATGCACAAAACTGATTTATGATTATTTCGCAGACAATTAAGACAAATAAAAGCAGCCAAATTCAATTAAATCCATTAAAAAAAACTAAGGCGCTCGCGAATTCTGAGCAGAACCCCATTGGGCAGCCCAGGCTCCCACACATTCAATTTGGGGGGACTCAAAAGATGCGACAACTGCGTGTGTGTGTGTGTGTGTGTGTGTGTGCCCCTTTATGCTGCTGTTATCCCTAACTTTGTCCACAGTCGATTGAATTGCTGCTGCTGCTCGCAACAACAGCAACAATAACGACTTGACCTCTGGAGGTCAATTAAATTGACTCGATTTGCGGACGGCCGTCGAGCGGCGCTCTGAAACAATTCGATTAGAGGGGCAACAGCAACAATAACAACAACTTGGCTGAGTGCCGACATTCACATTCATTGCCCGAAAGTGTTTGGGCTAATCAAGATGTGGCTCATGCAAACAAGTTGAACTTAAGGTCGCGCACAATGGGCCCAATGTTGACAAATCAGCGTGCGAGTTGAGGGTGCAATGCTGCCCAAGCACCCCCTAACCCCATTCCCCTACCACTTATCAACCCGCTGACAAGCCAAACAGACAGACAGACAGTCGGACAATCGGACAATCGGACAGACAAGTAATTTATTAGAATGGTGGTACTCAAGCGACACTCGTCAAGGAAAGTTACTCAATTAGCTCTGGGACCAAAGGTATATAGATAGTTTCAATAAATGTACTCTATAAGAAATGCTTATGACTATAACTAGCTGAGCCTTGATATTATATTGCCTTATGATATTTAAATCATACTTCCAGAGAGAAAACTATAAAGCATCCACTTTTGCTTAAAGAGCAATACATAAACTAACTAAATCACAATCGCTTCTATTTGATTTGATTCACACTCCATTTTCACCCTTTTTTCACCCGTGCCAACATTCAAATTAGTCCCTTTATTAATTAGCACAGTAGCTATCCAAAATGGCTCTAAAGGGATATATTGCTGTTAAAAAGTGCTTGAAAGAAGCAGAAAATGCACATCAAACGGCACTGGGCGAGGGAATTCATCCAACGAGTTGACATTGGGGATTTTATGCAAACTGTGGGAAATTATCTCTTTGTTGATTCTTTAGATCTCATTACATAGTTAGCATAGTTAGCATCTCCATAGGAACTTAGCTCGTCAACGTCTTTGGTCGTAATGCTTTTGATCCCGTTACCTTATTTGTGCATACACCCAAACGTTCTTAGGCTAGAAGCCAGCAATGCAGACAGTGCACAGAAGCTTTTGTTCTCCTAGGAAATTATCTAAGTACGATTGCAGTCTCAGCATAGGCAAAAGCTTTCTTGGGCAATTTAGTGTGTGCGCGTCTGTCCTGCTGATCGTGTGTGTCCTCTGCGCGTGTGTATAAAATAGTTTGAAAACCTCGTTAAATTCATTATTTTGTGTCTAATCCAATCAATTTGTGTGTGGAAGTGTATATTAAATGTAATTAATCAGTTTTCCAGCTGTTTTCATAAAGATAAATAAGCATATTTTGCAATTGCGCGTTGTTCAATTTCTGGTGCAGAGCTTTTTCACAAAGTGCAAATTGGCGCCATTTGTGCGTAGTACAAATGAAGAGAGGGAGAGTGCGAAAGAGAGAGCGAGAGATAACAAGATAATATTATGAAGCTACTCTCAAAGAGGTAAGTGCGCTCTTATATTCATTTACTTATACAATTCGTTAGTTCACAAATTGGGGGAAAATAAAGATTTTGGTATTAAGAGACTCCTCAGCCATAAGTCAGCAAGGGTATTTAACCTTCGGCGACTCTTTCTCTACAATTCTGATGTTGACACTTTGACCTTTGGAAGGGCATTCTTTTGGTTAAACTGTTTGCACTTAACCACATTAGCTATCAATGAAAATAAACGCAAATTCAATTTGATATCACAGTCAATACACACTCACACGCACACAAATACCGCAAAAGTTTGTGTGCAAATGATAATGAGAAATGCACACGCAGATACACACACACACACACGCACTCACACACACTTAAGCGTTGCTTGTCGCTGTGAGTTAATATTAATGGCGGAACCGGAAGCTACGTTTGCCATGTTTGTGGCCAAAAACTTTTTGCAACCAAAAATATATATAAAAAAAAGAATATTATATTAAACAGTTATCTGAGCAGCAGACACAAAGCATTGCACTACGTGATATGATTAAAAATGCAATAATAACTAGCAAAAAGGCCAGCGTGTGCTTGTGTGTGCGACTGTGTGTGTATGTGAGCGACTGTGAATGTGTGTGTGTGTTTATTCATCATAATCGCACCTCGCATCCAAATCAAATTGAAGTGAACAGCGTGTCGCCCTCCTGCTGCGCGAAACACTAAATACTTTGCGTTAATACAAATGCAGCATGTGGTGTGCATTTTGTGTGTGTGTGCGATTGTGCGTGTGTGTGTGTGCGTGTAGTGCATTTGGCATTCATGCATTTGGATTAGAATGCAGCGGCCCCGCCCACAGCACTCGCACGATTCTTGTACTGTTTATCTGTGCATTGTTCGGGGCCATGTGCGTTTTTGCGGATTATCATTGTCGCACTTTCAGGTTTTTTAATAGATCAATTTTCAATCAATATGTTTTCGATATCGAAACTGGGAATAATCGGCTTGTGTGTCTGGGGCAGGGGCACGGGCACGGACAGGGGCAGGGGCACAGCGGGCAGTCCATTTTGCAGGCGTGCAACAGCCTAATGCACTTTTGGGCTCAAGCTGCAGTCTCCCATGGCGCAGATTGGGAGGAAAAAACTATGCTAGAGAGAGAGAGGGAGAGAGATAGAGAGATCGTGAGAGAGGGGAAAGGAGCGAGTGATGTTTACGCTCTAATTGCGGCCGCATAGCTGGAGCAGTACCTCAAGAAATCGATTAAGTGAAAACCCACTGGGAGGCGCAGCAGCCAGCAGAAAAAGCCCCTGCAACCGGCCAGCCCATTGATCATTGACGATCTTGTCGTCGCTGCCGCTGCTGCCGCTGCTGATCGCATCTGGGGATTTTGCTCCGATTTGTCTTGTTTTTCTCCTTTAAATACCCTGTTCCCAAATGAATATGTCTTGGGAAGAAAAGGTGTATTGCAGTTGTGCAAATGTGTGTAAACGGCAGACGAAGGCATCTGTGATACCATAGATAGATCCCATATACATTCCTGATCGGCAGCTAAGTCTAACCAGCTCTTTTCACCTGTCTGTCTGTTTGTCTCCACGAATGGGTTTATCTTAGGAGCCTGAGGCACCTACATATAACAACTCGCATACTATACTCTATCTTCGATATCTCTAACCCATAAATAAGTAAGAGATAGTTCAAGTTTGCTTTGCTCTCTTCAGACTTCAACCTACAAGGTATCACCTCGTCTATCATCAACGTTCAGAGCACTGTTACCTGTTTATTGTGACTACACAATCTATTGATGTCGATCGGGTGACCGGGACGGGCAACCTGTTGGCTCTGTTGATCGCATTTTGTAATTTAATGCTCGGCTTCTGGTTAATTGCCACTTTCATTGTTCAATGGACGCTCGATGTGGCCGGACCCCGTTGCCCTCTATTCGTATTCATTGATTCGTTTGCATTGACGATAGATGCATTCACTCTGTAAGAAATGGGCATGCGATTACCCCTCTCCCGCCCTTCTGCCTGTGCGTGTGTGTGTGTGTGCTTTGTTGTGATTTTGTTTTCGATTTGGTTTAGTCTTGATTAATTTCAGTTTGAACTTTGCCGTTGGATCAGCCGTTGTGGCCCATAACAATTTTTCATTTCAGCAGCCTCAAGACAGTCGAATCTATTCGTTACGCATGTCTGTCTATGACAATACAAACTATTTGTTGAGATTCTTTCACAGATGTCTTCACACCTTAAGCTTGGCTGATCAAAATTATAATTGAATTGAAAGCAACTTGAATATGTAACTATAAGGCTTACAATGGGGGAAGATTCGTTTTGAACTGATTGTAATGGGAAATTCTCAATACTGAAGAAAGAGCGAGAGAGAGAGACAGAGAGAGAGAGAGAGAGAGAGAGAGAGATAGAGAGAGAGAGAAAAAGAGAGAGAGAGAGAGATGCATAGTTAGTCTGGTTAGTTTTGATCGAGTTATAGGGTTGGGTAATTTTGACCAACACCTACATATATCGGATTTTTGAGGGTATCATTTTCACATGAATTTCGTGCCTGAAAAGTGTTGCCAGATTTAAATGCCAAATTGATGCCACATCTAGAGGCCAAACCATGCACAAAGAGCCAAGTCTCGTTGAAATCGGATGATTGTTGACCAAGTTATGAGAGTGCGAAATATCGACTTATATCTATATAGGATAATAGCAGGTATACCCCGCTATCTTCTTCAATCGGACAATCAGTCAATCGGACAAACTATTTTGTAGAGATTTCATTTATATGGACATATTCCAACGACATATTCTCAAAAGGATGTAGCCAACATTCATGGACTTCATAGATGCGATAGCAGAAAATGTTAGAAGGGGTAGCGATAGAATCCAGCCCCGGGCACAAGGGGTGAAAGGGCGTCGGTGGCGACAGCTACCCCGAGCAAGTCTTGCTCTCGAATGGACCCGCTGCCATGTAGCAACAAATGTGGCAAGAAGGGCAAGTCCCAGTTACAGTTATGCGCCAGTTGCAGTTGCTTTCATGCCATTGTTTAAAGCGCTTCCGGGGCCGAGGTTTTCGGCTGCTGCTGCTGCTGCCGCTGCTGTTGCTGTTGCTGGCAATTGCAATCGCAATGGCAATTCAAATTGGATTCTTAAGACGTCAAGCAGCAGAACGACAGGAATTGTGCACCACGGCGTAGGGCGGAACTCGCCACTCGCTCGACGAGCCAGCGGCCCGGCCCGGCCCGACCCGGCCGGAGCGTTCGTTTCAGTTTTTGAATGCCGCACACCTTTCGCACTGGCTGCCGGCTCTTGGCCCGCATTGTGTAATCCAAAACGCGCCGGAAATCAGGGCAACAAAAAATGAAATAAAAAAAAGTAAAGAAGAAGGAAAGCAGCAGCAGCAGCGGCAGCAGCAGCAAAACAAATGTATTTGGTTAACGCCCATGCGAGCGCACTCAAAAATACAATTGCATAAAAAACTCGACTGAATTCGGAAGGTGTAGCCGCATATATATATGTATATATATATGTATATTGTTGTAGAAAAACAGAATCTGCCAGATACGACGGCTGCGAAACTCTAGACGGCAACTTCTGCAACCCCTGTGTGCTCAGAGATTTGTCCCAATTCCGCATTGTATTGGTATGAATTACAAATTTCGACTAGCCAGGGCTGGGCTCAGGCTGGCGCAGCAGCATTATGGCAATAGTTAGATATATATATCAATTAAATGTTGCGAGCACTCAATTAGACGCACGGCACAATTATGGTGTCCACGTCATAATATTAGCCGCAATGCAAACAGTTAAGCAATTTACCAATAACAACTTTTGACACCATCTCAAATTGAATCTCTGCCCAGGCAAACGTTTATGGTTCCTACACTCGTTCACAAAGTGAAGAGAGTATATTCGGATTTGTGGCAGCGGCTGTCGGGTGAGGTTCGAGTGAGTATATATATAGCCATCCATAGTTTTAGACGAAGACTATCGAGGTTATCACCTCCGCCAGAGAAAGTGAAGAGAGTATATGGGGGTCCAGTGGCTATCAGGCTGGAATATATAAACATATATATATACTCGTCTATAGATGAGTCAGATAAAGTGTTGAAGGTTATAGGGCAGGGTCGACCAAGAGACAATATCTATATATGTATATTGATGACCTTTTCTATAGGTTGATCCAGGTATGCATTTTATACGCTCCATATCGGAAATAGTTATACATATCTTAATTAAGCTGCTATAAGACTGTTAAAGAGTATTGCCCAGTCGGTACAACCGACTGCAACACACTTTATTCCCTACTGTGGCACAGCCGACCAAAGCTGACTATAGCTAAAGCTTCTAAGTATTTAGATGCAGACTATTGACGACCTTCTCTTGAGAGTGATTCATATATGCGTGGCAAATCGAAAATAGTTACGAAACCTTTTAGACATGAGAACAAGTATCACGCAGTCGCGTACACCCGTCTGGCATATACTTTCGTGTCGTTTTTTTCTCTTGGGTTCTGGCGCATTTCACTTTCAAGGTCGCCAGACTAATTTCTCTGCTGGTCTATAATCTTTTCATTGTTGGTATTATTATTTTCTTTTCTTTGCTTTTTTTTTTGCCCCCTACATACATATGAACCTTTGTAGAAACCTCTGTGTCCCGTTCGCCCATTAAATTATCATGTTCAGCTGCTTCGGCTTTTCGACATTCATTTTGGGCCAATTTGCAATTATGTTGCGCCTGTCCGTTGTTGCTGTTGCTTTTGTTGTTGTGTGCGAGCTTACGTGTATTATTATTATTATTTTGTTGTTATTATTATTATTATTATCATTTTCAACAGACACCACAACAACAACAACAATTTCGTGTATTATCGCAGCCGAAAGTTGCCTCAACAAAGTGATTGACTTCTGATTGACTTGCTGAAATGTGTCCGGAACAGGTTGCGATCTTGGCCAGAGCACAGCTTCAGCCTATTAGCTGAGCCCCAAGACACGAATCCTGTGACCGCATTTCGGGTTACCACATCGAATCTTAAACGCAACAGTCAAAATCGACTGCACTGCGTTTATATTGAAGAGGCAGGGCACAGTTTGCTGTGTGTGACAATGACAATAGAAGGATATATAAACTGTTATTAGACTGTGAAAGAGTATTGCCCAGTCGGTTACACCCAACTGCAGCATTCCTTATTCTTCCTTGAGGCATACATCTATGTATCTTCTAAAGCTTCTTTAGTTTCAGATGAAGACTCTTGCTGACTTCCTCTTCAGAATGGCCCACATATACGAGCCAGCTAATAAAATGTTATTTATTTGCTTACAAATAACAAGTATTAAGCTAGTCAGCGCGATTTTAATTGATTAATTAATGTATTAGCTACAGAAACAGTTTGAAATGTCGGTATAGAGTTATTTGAACTCGACTAAGGAACTGCAACTCTTTGCTTCCTTTTAGCTTGTTGAGAATAACATGTTTGTTCCCTTTTGCAAAGCTTCAACTAGTTGAGAATTATATGAGTCTAGCAGCGAAAAAACTAAGAAACTGCAACTCTTTGTTTCCTTATGTAAAGCTTCAACTAGTTGAGAATTATATGCGCCTAACAACGAAAAAACTGAAGAAAGTATAAAAGAACATACGAAATTGAAGCAAGAAAGAAGGAATAATAGCATAATTATTAATATGTTATTATCATTATTAGTTTATGTGAATATATTGTTTTATATTCATTTAAATTTCGAAAATGTTTAAAAAAGTATATAACTAACATAACCTATAAGATACGAGCATCTTTTATGACAATATAATCCGTCTGAGATGCAAATCGACTCGCGAGTTCATGGAATTGTTTCATGAGACAGCTGGAAAGCATTTATAAGTGAACTGAGCTAAATAAGTAATTAACTGCGAGAGTTTTGAGAAAAATACCCAATTATTTAAACAACTAAATTTGTTTGAGCTAAGATGCAAAGATTTAACAATCTTATGGCTGCTATAGCCAGGAGTTGCATCTTGGAAGATGTTCCAAAGACTTTCGCACCTGCCGTATGCTTGCAATTATGATTGATTATGTTGCATAGGGCTGTGGCTGTTGCCCAATTTGGTCTTAATATGAATTTATTGGATGTTTTCTATGACTAGACAGCCCAAAAGCAGCAGCAGCGGCAGCGGCAGCAGCAGCAGCAGCAGCAGCAGCAGCAGCAGCAGCAGCAGCAGCAGCAGCAGCAGCAGCAGCAGCAGCAGCAGCAGCAGCAGCAGCAGCAGCAGGAGACTCTGCCGTACTTTGTAGTCGCAGCAGAGAGTTTTACGCATTTGTGGGCACATTAGCGCAGGCTGCTGCAAGTCCCTTAACGCTTTGTATTCCTAAATATAGTTGGCATTCGGACTTGGACTTGGTGGAGGCTTGGCGTTCGGCTGGCCCAAATTGAAATCAAGTCACGTATTTGATTAAACATGGCGACTGCCATGTTAGACGCTGAAACTGAAGCTAACGAGACGACAGTCGCTGCGCCAGTCGCTGCTCCTCACCTTCACATCCGCTTCGGCAGCGGCCATCAATGGCCTAATTGCACTTATTATAGTCGCAGCCAACGGCCGTCCGTCCGTCCATCCGTCCGACAGTCCGTCCGTCCGTCCGCCCGTTTAAAGCTAAGAAGTCATTATGAAATTTCTCATCACACTTTCAACGCGAGTTTTCATCAACATTTTCATTCAGCTGCCGCGCGGCACTTCATAAATCATTGCTGGCTGCATGAAATTGAATTTGAGAATTAATTGAAAATTTCATGGCAACTCATTTTGGGGAAAAGCTTCAGGAAAATTGCGCGCTCTTTGGGAACTCTAGAGCTGGGCAATTGGACGCCATTTTTAATGATGCGCCCGCCGTGTGTGTGTGTGTGTGTGTGTTACACATACAAATACAAATTTATATATTTCTTTTTGCGTAGGCTTGCAGCATGCTGCACAAGTGCCTACTTTGCATGCCCCCCTCCCCTCCCAACACACACACACACCCGCTGCATAGCTTGTGTTACCGCAAAAACCGAAAGACTTAGCCAAGTTTTGCCCGCTTGTCGAGTGGTTGTTGCTGGCCAAGTTCCTTGGCTGCTTGCAATGAATGTGTTTTGTTTTGTTTCTTGTTGCGCCTCTTTGTGTTTTTTTTTTGCTGCCAAGTCGAGTAGTAAAAATAAGTTGTATGCGGTTTGGCCAGCTCTCGCTCCTCTGATGCGTTGTGAGCATTTTGGGCTTTTGGCTTGGGTGGTTCGACTCTCTCTCTAGCACGCAAAACAACAGCAACAACAACAACAACAGCTGGTACGACGACAACGTCATGCCATATAAGCCACAAGCGTCGGCCATAATGCGTTGCTGTTGTTGCATATATACACACATATATATATATATATATATATATATATATATATATATAGCTGCCTATATTGTGCACATGCATGCGAGTGTCTGTATGTACACATGTCTGCCTTTGTGCACGCGTACCGCACGTACACGCAACATGCGGCAGCAACATGGCGTCGCCCAAAGCAGAAACCCTGCCTACCATAAGTACTCGTACGCTTGCATGTGTAAGTATGGGTGTAGCTATAAGTATACGGATATGAAGTGCAGAAAAACAAAAAGCAAGCTAAATGAGCGTGCGCCCGACTAGATGGATACCCTGTACACAGTTCTGTGTGGTAAAGTCCTCAGCCAAAATGAATTTATCTGCAAATGTTGATAGTTGAAGATATCCATGCTATAAATCTGTCCATATTATGCTCCATATCAAATATGACGCGGCTGGTAATCGATGTATTTATCGATTTTTAGGAGCTGAGATGAGCTATCAAAGAAATGAGAATGAAACAAAACCATTTCTGCTTTTAATATGCGAATTAAGTCTCTTGAAGCGTTCATCACATATCGAGTTGATCAACTGCTAACCTGATCAGCAGCATATCTATACAATATAAAATATGTATATATCTTCATTTTGCTAAAAGTTACCTCTTTTTGTCTGTTACATCATTCCTTGGCACAACTGCAGCATACCATTTTACCCAACATGATTACAGGGTATTCGCAGCAAGGAGAAGCGCGGCACCTTCATTGGAATGCCGCTGTAAATTTGTATTTCGTTTTTTTTTCTTCTGCTTTTATGTCTTTTTCTTCTACGTTTTTTGTATGTAAGCATTGGGGCTTAACGTTTTGTAAGCAATCGACGCGGTCTTAAATGCGCCGCAGTTTGCATAGGCAAATGTCAGCCTCTCAAAGAGTCAAGCACAAATTGCGTATACGCAGCATAAGCCAAACATAGAAAACGAAATTTGAATGGATTTCCGCCCATCTATAGATGATATTTACGCCTATCTATACATGATATAGACGCGAGTCTAGGCTCAAGGCTATAGCTAGATGATAATTGTAGAAATCTAGAAAAGCCTGACATGTAATCCCCTCTCATCATTTCTGCACATAGAATGTTCCGCTCTATAAAGCAGATCAAGGAGCTAACAAAGAGTCGGAAGATATCAATAGACTTCAAGGTCAAGGCCTCGGCTACAGCTAGATGATAATTGTAGAAGTCTAGAAAACCCCGACATACATTCTCCTCTCATCAGCTATCTACACATAGAATCTATCGGCGATTACGCCTGGAAGAGAGCTAATTGCATTTGGTTTAGTTATTTGTTATTAATACGACTGGATTGTAATTGTCGTACGTGAAAAGTATGTCAAGTTGCTGCGCTCGGATGACACAGAAAATACCGCCTCCAACTTCAGCAGCTCGTGCATTGATATTGATTGGGGCTCAACAACGCTGGACAAGTGCAAGTTTGCGATGTTGTTGCGGCAAAATGTGGCGTATTGATGGCGCTGCGCCACTCACCTGGAATGTCATGTTAGATGGCAACAAACACGCCGCTCCATGGCAAAAAGCTGGTCAACTAATTGCATATTTGCCTAGCCAGCCAGCGAGTGCGTTGTAAGTAGAACACCACAATAAAAAAACAAAAAAAAATAGAGAAAAAAGGAGGTAAAACAACACCAACAGCTAACAAACAACGAGAGCAACTGCAACCAAGAAGCCAGAGCAGGCGACGAGCAGGCGAGGAGCAGGCGACTGGCTTTGGAATTGGTATTGCGATTCGGATTTTGGGGTGTGGCCGACATGCAGGCCATGTCGAATACGTTGGCCAAAACAATTTGCATGCGACTGCAGCAACGGCAACAGGAGCAAAGCTGCTGCAGCGAATGCAACGCGGCAGCAACAACAACAGACAGAAAGAAAAAAAAACAAGGCAATAGCAATACGAATCAAATCGAATTGAATTTATCCAGGCACACACACATATATACACACACACACACTCACATATATATATATATGCATCAATCCAGTCTTACGTACGAGCATCTATCAATGCATCAAGCAAAGCATTCACCAATCCATTCATTTCCATAGAAATGTGCGAAGATTATATGTTTCGTCAAACGCGAAATTGCGCACGAATATGCCAAGCGACGAAAAGCCCCCACAACAAACACACACACACAAGCACACACACACACACACAGCCCGCTCGCCTCTTACAGCTCCCCGTTGGAGTTTGCACTGTATTTTTTTTCAATTTTTTTTTGGCTTGGCACAGTTGAAGCGGTTTTGAGGCTGCACACTGCATGCATATGTCGTCACATGCACATACATACCTACATTTACATATACATTTACATGGCATGTGAATATAGACACACGAACACACACACACACACACTTGTCCGCACATGACTGAGTGTCGTTTAGTTGCCGTTGCAGCCAACGGGGCGTATGAATACGGCGCTCGCCACTTCCCTACCAGCCTGCCTATAAAAAGGGTTCGCATCAAACAGGGCTATGATTGGGCGTGTGTGTTTTTTTGTTGTATTTTTCATATTCTTTTGCTACCTCTGCTTCTTCTTCTTCATTGCTTTGAAAGAGTCACACAGTCAGGTTGTGAAAGCTTCTGTAGCCCCAACATGGTGCATTTGCATTTCTTTCGCTTTTTGCAAAGGTTTTTAGTTTATGTTGTCAACATTATCTTTTAGTTGTGGTCGTTGGCCAAACAGTGGTAGAAAATATAATATAGATATTCTATTATTTAAGAAGAAGACTCTGCGAGACTCTAAAGACGCTTGAACTTATCATAAATGGAGTTCTACTCAAGTCAAATTTTGTTTAGATGGTAACAAATGCCAGAAAAGGGAAATGGTCTCATGATAAATGTTGTGGCTTATAAATAGATACAGTTATATATATATGGTAACAAATCCCAAAATAGGGAAATGCTCTCATGATGAAGGTTGTGGCTTATAAATAGATACAGTTATATATATACTTCATATATGGCGAATACCTAACAGCTATGAACCTTACCTTTCCCTTGTCAACTTTATTTAATTGTTTTTAAACTTCTTCTAACCTATGGACTTTAAACTTTGACCTACACCTCTGCGTAGCTATTTGTATATGTAATTAATATATTGGTAGCCACACAATACTTACCCTTTTTTATGCCATATATCAATTAAGAATTTACAAATGATAGACATCAATTGCGGACGTGGGACGAGCCACTTATTCAACTCTTTAAATATTTGATGACAATATTTTCTAATTGCAGACACTGTGCAAAATTCTCATATAACATTTGGTATGTCACAGTCTGTGTGTGCGTGTGTACGTGGGTGTGTGTGTGTGTTTGTTTGCATGACCAAGTGGGACGTGCTGAAATGTACTTTGCATACCTGCAGAAACTCTGCCGCCCCCTTCTGCTCTAGCTCACGTGTGGCAGCCATTGTTGCAGAGCCAAAGTCTCAAACGATTACTTGCCTACGTCACACACACACACACACACACACACACACACACACACCGCCCCCTTCCACCTTCCACCACTACGCCTAAGGTACGTAGTGCGCTCCATGGCAATGTGCGATGATTGCTCCCCCTGTGGATGTTACGACCTTTCTCGTCACTTTGTTTTCCAAACGTTTTGTATACCCTAGCAGAGGGTAATAGAATTTTCCCACAAATTGTGCAAGGCATAAGAACTTAGCTCAAATGTCCCAAACGTCTTTGATCGTAATGCTTTCGATCCCGTTACCTTATTTGTGCATGCACCCAAAAGATCTTAGGCAAGAAGCCAGCAATGAAGATAATGCACAGAAGCTTTTGTTCTCCTAGGAAATTATCTAAGTACGATTGCAGTCTCAGCATAGGCAAAAGCTTTCTTGGGCAATTTAGTGTGTGCGCGTCTGTCCTGCTGATCGTGTGTGTCCTCTGCGCGTGTGTATTAAATAATTTAAAAACCACGTTTGATCAATTATTTTGTGTCAAATGCAATCAATTCGTGTGTGGGAGTGTATATTAAATATAATTAATCAGTTTTTCAGCTGTTTTTATAAAGATAAATAAGCATATTTTGCAATTGCGCGTTGTTCAATTTCTGGCGCAGAGCTTTTTCACAAAGTGCAAATTGGCGCCATTTGTGCGTGGAGGAGAGAGTGAGAGCGAAGAAGAGAGTATTCTGAAGCTACTCTCTAAGCGGTAAGCGCGCTCTTATATTAATTTACTTATATGTATTAGAACAATGTACGCTATTTATTTCCCTTCTTATACTCTTGCTAGGGGTATTATAAGTTTCTATGTGCAAGGGTATTTAGCCTGCGGCGTGTCAAAGCTAGCTGTTCCCTCTATTATTCCCTCGGATGTTGCCTCTGCCAGAGCTTGTATTCTTTTTTTTTTTTGGTGGCACAACCAACGTATGTTGGCATTGTGTAAATTCCTAGGGTAGCCGCTGCTGGGTTTTAGTTACGGGTTCAGTAACTACATTTAAGTTTTTTTCTTTGCCATAACAATTATTTGCTGACTGCACTTTGGCAGCAGCAGCAAATGTCAGGCTCGCTGAATGTTCATTATAAAATTCCTGCAATTGTTGTAGTGTGGAAAATATTCAATTCGAATATGCAAAATGGCTAAAAATTTATAACGAATAACGAATAGAAAATTTACTGGGCAGTCGCAGTCGCAGTCGCAGTTGCCGGGCATTACGTGTCTGTCAGACATTTCCGTATGGCGCATGCAAAAAATCTATAAAATGCGCGCGCTCCTCCCTCCCACCTAAAACTATTTCAACTGTGCGAATACTTTTGTGTGCAAGTGTAAGCATATACGTATTACATATAGACTATATACACAGGGTATATACATATATTCAAGTTTTTTGACATACGCCATCGCGAATGCGAATATGAATAAAAAAAAATATATAAGAAAAAAGTTCTTATCTCGCACAAGAAAAAGGAGTACAAAATCAAGACCCAAAACGTGGCCCGACTCGGCAGTGGATGGCATTGTCGAGGGATGGATAGAGGGAGGGAGGAGGAGGGGGTGCGCTGCTGGCGGGTCGGTAGCCAAGCTGTCAGCGTCAGAGCTGGCGTCATGGCCGCCGTCATTCGCGACCACGTCCAATGCGCGCCGCGTTCTGATTCGT
Organism: Drosophila kanekoi; assembly: GCA_037075305.1. Classification (NCBI taxonomy): domain Eukaryota; kingdom Metazoa; phylum Arthropoda; class Insecta; order Diptera; family Drosophilidae; genus Drosophila; species Drosophila kanekoi. Next base: position 3,846,036 of record JBAMCE010000553.1, on the reverse strand, counting down.
TTCGCTTTTTGCATGACTTAAGATCATAAAAAAATATGAATTCGTTTTTGTTTCGTTTTTTTTTTTGCTGCTCTGCCTTGGGTCTCTAAAGCAAAAGTGTAGAAACCAAGCTAACCAAGTTTGCCTTTTTTCTGTTTTTTGTTGTTTTTTTTTCTCGATTTTTTGTTTCTCTTCCATTTTTGCGGGCGTTTTCTGTGTTGGTCATAATATTTAACATGCGGACTGGGCCGCTTTACATAACCTCCGCACACCCCGCGCAGAGCGCGCGCGCATAACAGGGCCTTTTTTTTTGTCTGCTTTTCATTAGTTTGGCTTGTGTTCCTTTTGCCTTTATATACATGCCATGCCATGCGCGCCATATTAGCCCGCAGGCTGGACATCCTGGTCCGCGTCCACATGGATATCCACCATCTTTGACTGGGTCTTCGCTGCGCTTCATTTCGTTATTTTGGGGCGAGCTGCCTGCCAGATTAATGGGCGCGATAAGGTCGCTCTCGCTGACGGCCGACTGCCTGGCCTGGCCTGGCCTGGCCTGGTAGGTGTTGCCCGTACCCCAAGCCCAAGCCCAGTCGGTTGCGTCAAGGCTTCAGTTTTAGCTCCAGCCACAATATGGTAGCTTTTGCACTAACTATATTAAAAACCACATCATGGCAGTTGTTGCTGTTTTTGGTGTTTTCGTTTCCTTTTGAGCATGCCAAATGCTGTTCGGGCAAAAAGCCAAAGGGCGCAGCACCTCACATTGTGGCATTTGTTATCTGCATCAGCGAAATCTTTAACCAATCCCGCCCATTTCGCTAAGGTTGCAGCGTTTCATGAATCCGAAATTGATAAAAGCAAGAGAGGCAATTGCGGCACACCGAAGATTCGATGCCCTCTAAGAAGAACCGAAAGGGACTTGATTGTAGAGCTCTTATTTACACCAAAAACAATTTCTTTGTCGATTATATATGGCTCATATATACGGAACGCGCTGCAACAAAGAACTGCCGCGTTTTCTTCAAGAGATATTGAAAAAGCACAAAAGTTGTTCAACAAGCCTCTTGTTTCTTAAGCCAAATAATAAATTATTGGTAAATATTGGATGATGCACATATAAATCTTAGAAAAAGTATACTTACCTGCGATATCTTGGTCCTTGTTCTCCAGTTGTATTCATCTTCTTGAAAGATTTTGATTGCCAAGTTGTTCTACTCGCTGTTCTCCTCGTTGTTCATCTCGTTGATGTCCTCGTTGTTCTCCTCGCTGTTCTCCTCGTTGTTCACCTTGTTGATGTCCTCATTGTTCTCCTCGTTGATTTCCTTGTTGTTTTCCTCGCTGTTCTCCTCGTTGATGTCCTCGTTGTTATCCTCATTGATTTCCTTTGTGGATTGCACGGATGTTTCTTTCGAGGATTTGCTTGTAGTAGATTGTGATTGCAAGGCTGTTTCTTCTGTTGATTCTTTCTTCATGATTCGATGGTTTCTTGGCGAATATACGTTTGGTAGGCTTTCATCAAGGTGTCTGTTTTTCCAGGCAATCCATCTCCGTCTCTTAGTTAGTCCAATAAATTGCTGCAATGATAACAAACCAATAAAAATGTTTCTCTTGATAACTGTATGCTTCGTCTAGTGTGATATTTCATTTAGAAAATGCGGAATCGTTTATGTATATGGCCAGAAAATTACTTAATTGGATGCGGCTTAGTTTGAATTAGATGTGCTCTACGCTCCCTAATAGGACAGACGTATTTAATGCATTTCATGGATTTCCGACAAGTCAAGAAGTATTTTAAACATGCATTGTCTTAAAAGTCCTCAGTCATAATAAGTGCTTGATAGCTAATGTTTCATCCTTTAACAAACTCTTCAGCTGCTTCGGCTTCTTTCTTCAGTTCCAATACGACTTTTCATAAAGAAAATCCCCTTGAACCAAATGGTCCGTGTTATAGGAATAACTTGGAAGGCTTTGCCGGAATTAAAATGGAATTTCTTTATAGCCGCAATTGTGCATCTCTTTGCCAACATAAAATTGACATTTCTAATTATAGCTTTTGTAATAAATGTGATAACTATTAAGCGCTTAGCCGATTTATTATTTAAGTGTACTCATAAAGCTGTTCGAGCATTACTTTATCCATATGTTCAGAGTATGTAGAGACTGTAAATAAATGATATTTGTGTAAAGTTTTAAAGGTGATTGCGTTATTCTTTACAAAAATGTTGGGTTACACGAGAATTAGACGCAGAACACAATGAAAGAATGCGTAAAAAAGGCATCCTGTTTTCCTGATCTTTATGTAACACGAAAGAAGGGGGAAAGAATGGGTAAAAAAGGCATCCTGTTTTCCTGATCATTTATGTAACTGATTGTTTTCAATGCTAACTCCTTGCGCTTTGGTATTTACATACATTTGAAATGTTTTAACATATTTCATAAAGATCGGACCATATCGGTCCGATTCGGTTCGAGAACAAATTTCCAGAGTCACGTGTGTGTGTTTTTGCATTTGTGTGTGTGAATGCATAGAAGGAAGCTAGAATAATTGTAAATTTAGCTCGGCGCGGGGCTTAGAGTATCTCTTCGTCGTTTACTCCCGTCTAGAAGGTGTTCAAAATAAGATATTAAGCAATTTAACAATTCAATTGATTTACATTTTTCCTAGTTGACCTTATCTAAATAGGTTCGATGAGAAGTTGTTTCTTTGACTGAAACTGAATATATTTGAATGAAGCCTGTCTCATTTGTCCAGTTTGGTTTATTGAGCAGGTTTAAACTTATCAAGCATTTTAATTAGGCATAATTTCTATGCATATATGCACTCGATGTTGATTAAGGCATTAGAAATTGTTAGAGATCGCAGCGCAATGCGGATCAATTGCGGTTCATCATCCGCTGGACGGGTGATCCGTTATGGATACCGCTGTGGCCATTCACTGGGATCCATCGAATGCAAATCAATTTGCAATTGAACTTTAATGGGCTCATTATACAAATTATTGGCGGGGGTTGGTTGGGGGGGGGGGGGGGGGGGGGGGCGAGTAAGATCCGTTTAGAAAGCGGCAAACGGATCGTTGACCAACATGAGCACGTGTTAATTGGCATTTTAAGTGCATTTAATTCAACGCAAATTAGTCGCAATCAGTAGAGAAACGCGACGGGATATGAAAGCTAACAGCTAGGAGCTTGTCCATACCTTTTGTTGACTGACCCGTGCCATGTCGGTGGCCTTGCTTCCTTCCGCCGATCACTGATCACTGATCACTGTTCACAGGCACAGGAACAGGGCCTAATCAATGCAAATCAAGTCCAAATTAGATGCAATATAAGCTGGCGCGCGCGCGCCACTCAAAGTCAACAAACGGAAGTTGGCACTCAGCGCTGTGTCGCCGCCAAGATCTAGCCACACCCACTTCGGGCCCCTTTGGCATGTTGAGGAGACAATCGCTGATAGCTTCATTGAACAACAGGCATATCCGGTTGCCGACACCAAAGGGCTTCCTTGGTACGCAACTAACTAGCAATGTATACCCTAGAGTTAAGCTTCAAAGGAGTCTGAAGAGGTTGAGGTAAATGTTGGCTTCAGGTAAACATTGCATTATTACATTTTAAGCTGGCCGCCTCCAGGCAAATGCTGGTCATAACGAGCAACAAGAGCAAAGCAAAAACAGGCAGAGTGAGCAGCTATTTCAAGAATCTGGCGGTTCTGTCATCTGCAGGGTTTGCTCTAGACAAGCCCTTGCTTGTATTCTGTGGAAAGTTAGAACTAATTGGGAATTATAAGCAACAAAAGGGCGATAAAGTTGACAAAACTGAAGTCTACTCTAATATACTTATCCCAGCGGCATTTACTTAGAGTTTTTGTTCAATTCAAGCTTTGAAATCGAGTTCTAATATAAATCTTATTTAATATGCTTAAATCTAAGATTTCAAATATCTAAAACCTACAAATTTCAATGATGAGAATGAAAGGCAATGTTCCACAAACTTTGTATTCAATTCCTTTATAGAACATTCTCACAGGGTATTATAGCGTCGTGCAAGTCAATCGGATTACTTAAACTAATTAATATTTTAAGCACAACATGTCTTGTGATTAATATCCGGCAGCCCACTCAAAACAGCCCAAACTGGATGGCTGCTCTGTTAATTGTGCCAGTTCCTCTCAAGCTATGCACTATGAATCGCTATATACTTTATTTATTAAACAAATTAGAATGGAACTACCTCTGCAATAAAGAACAAATGAAGGCACTTGAGTGAAGAACAATAAGAGTATCACATTCCTAGAGCTCTCTGAGAGATCTACGGCATATGGACTTCAACTTATCTACAAATATGATTAAAGTGAAAACTTATCTTTGCAGTAGTTGAGATAGATAAAATATGCTTCTCGCTAAGGAAACAGATTTCTGATTGGCTAATCAATTTAATACGCGGCCTATTCTATTGAATTGAAAGAGAAGTTTTGCTTAAGAAACATAAGAAACGATTTCTATTTCTATTTCTATTCAGGTAGCCTAATTGCTATCCAATATTTGAATGGGTATTAATATTAAGTACAATTCACACATCAGCGTGCACAGAGCTCAATATTGTACTGAAAATGAAAATTGAGTGCTAATTGAGGTGTAAGGAAAACTTTGACCAATTACAATAAAACTTTTGCCATTGTTGTTGTTGTTGTTGCCAACTGACAACAGCAGAAAACCAAATTAGAGAGAACAACAACAACGACAACAAAAAAACTACCTGCTGCTAATCAGGCAGCAAAATTATTATTATTAAACTCGTTCGTTGAGGCAACGCCAATTAGATTTGTTGGCCGAGAATACTCAGAATACATGGCTAATACGTACATGGCTAATACGCAACCAAATGCCAATTGAAATGCAATTAGGCAGCAGCATGCCCTCTCTCTCTCTCTCTCTCTCGCTCTCGCTCTCTCTCGATGTGTGTGTGTGGCTTATTAGTTTATTACATCAACAACAAATCTTAACGAACGCTAATTAAGACACAAATAATCGAACGTGCTAACAACGGACAACAGAGGCCAATAATAAGCCATATTGTGGCACAGCTGGTGGCGACGGCGCTGGGCGGGGGCAGCGGCAGTGGCAGGGGGAAGGCACAGCCAGTAGGCGGCGCAATAAAGTTGTCGAGGGCAAAGGACACTCGTACAACTCAACAGCTTTTCGGTGCGACAACCACAAAAACTATACTATATGCAAATGTTGCGCTTCGCTGGAGCCGGATAGACGGGTAGCTGGGGAGCCACAGCCTGGCCCGGCCCGGCCCGGCCTGGCCCGACCTGGTCCGACTTGGTTTGCTTTGGCTTTTGGGCCCTGGGTATAGCGTGCGCCTTGGCCACCCACGGGCTGCGGCATTCGAATGACACGCCCAAATTGTACAAGTTGCGGGGCTGTAAAAGCAAACTGTTCAAATAAGTAGGTAAAAGGCGGAGGTTAGAGCTAGCCAGCTAACCCCCTGCAGTTGGAAACCAACCACCGCGCAGACCGCAGCTCGCTGCGAACAGACCCGCAACCTGTAAAAAGTAAACAGCAGCGGGGTGGTTGTTGCTGCGAGAGGGGGGAGGGAGAGTGGGGGCGGTAGCGAGAGGGTGGGTTGGCGTTTTGTGGTAGCGTGAAAATGTAACCACAATGTGGCGGCAACAGGACACAAATAGCAGCCAGGATATGAAGCAGGCGTTTGCTTATGTAGTCAGGCTTAAGCTAGGTATATGTATGTGTGTGTGCGTGTGTGTGTGTGTGGGTGTGTGTCTATGCATAATACATAACGTGACAGCCGCTATGAAAAAGCAGCGCGTAATGAAAGGACATTTTTATAACTCACACGCACACATATATATATGTATGTAAGTATATATATAAGCACTCACACATACTTGCAGCTAGGGGCGTCCATTGAATCTTTTGCCTTTCTTTGGCCCAAACGGAAGTGAATGGAACATTATGTTGCCGCCGCCGTCGCTGCCGCCGCTGCTGCTGCTGCTGCTGATGTTGTTGTTGCCGAGCTGTCGTCATTCGCATTGTTGTTGCTGTTGCTGGGCATCCGGCCGGGTCCTGCCAGGGCCCAACATGAAGTGCCTGCTGGCGAACCTAATTGGGTGGGTCGACTACAGCTAAACACATATAAGTTGATCCGTGTGTGTATGGCATTATGTACTTGTACGCATTGGAGCGACATAATGTCAACTGAACTGTTTTTTGGATAAAGTTTTTAGCCACAAGACAAGAAAATCATTTGCAGCACAACTTGCAACAAGACTGTGCGGCAAATTAAGTGTGTGCATCCCCATCCAATTGATATTCATTTCATTTCAATTGAATCGAATTGCAGGGCCAAAAAAGAAAACCCAAATGAATGCGTATGTGCAGCAGCAAAAACAGCCAAGCTGAGAGCAGCCGGAGCTAAGGCGACAACAACAACAAAAGCTACAACAACATGGTCATCATCAAAATCCCATTAGCAACGTATTCAAATGCGTTCGAGTGTTAAACAAGCCACATTCACTGCCCACACACACACACACACACACACATACATTCACGCAGCTCCAGTTCAGAGAATACAGTTACAGTTACGCCTGGCGACATTACGCATCCGTTTGTGCGCGCGTTCCTCCCCCACGCCCCCGCCTACACCCAACGAACCGCATGGCCACAATCCATGTCAATTTGGGCTGCATTCGCTGTGCCTTTAAAATGAATGCCAATGCTAGCCTACTTATAGACCAATCGCAACCCTATACATGTAACCCTGGTCAGCCTCTGACCCCCTTTGACCCCCCTTTGTTGCTCAATCAAATCATCACTTCAGCCAAGTCCTTGGTTTAGTTGTTGCTCCACATTGGACACCATTTGCAGAGCTCAAATTGGCATTTTGTTGCTGTCCTTTTTCGGAAATTAGTGCCAATGGCTGTCCAATTCTTTCCATTAGGCTCCCTCGCATAGGCTCTCTAATTTGCAACCGCTTTTGGCTTATTTTTGTACGTATGCAGTAACAGCTCGTATTTGATTGAAAGTTAAAAGATGAGCGCATTGAAGCAATGCAAAAGTGCAACAAGCAGTTAGGAGTTGGATTCATTTGCTTCAATGAAAACTCCAAATCTAATCAGTAGACTGAAGATTCATTAAACAAAAGAAAAGTCCTTCAACGATATTATAGGAACTTCTTTAAGTCTTGCCAATCATAGGTCTAACCTTAGAACAAGCTCTTTCGAATTTGAGAGAAGTCTTTTGAACTGACTTAAATTTATGAAAATCGCATAGAAAGACGATGTTTTGCATTTGTAAAGAGAAATGAAACGAGATGAAGAGGAAGATTACAAGATATTGGAAGATAGAGAATAAGAGGGAAATAGGGGAATGACTTAGAGAAAGAGAGACAGAGATTGACACAAAGAGACACAAAGAGGAAGGGAGGGAAAGAGAGGGGAAGAGAAAAAGAGAGAGCTGACTGCTGTTCTGGTTTATTACTAACACAAACTGTTCAAATATCCCTATCATATAAAGCCACACTTCACTTAATGAGAATCGCATAGAAGAGCGTTGAAAATAAAAGTCATAGAAAAACAAAGCTGAATGCTTTCTTTTCTTATGCATATTTAGAGAGCTAACAGGGGAAGACATGTTATACCAAACAAAGTACATATAATAATATATTATTAACGGCAATTGATATTTATTGCATAATATATATACACACCAGAGTCCTGCACATCCCTGAGCGCACTTGAGGCTTGCGCTCGAATCAATTCAAGTACAATATTTGGATGGAAACGTGGAACAATAAGCGCAATCCGCAGTTTCTTTTGAATCAATGAATAAGTGAAATGAATGACTTAACGATGCGGCTGTTGATGCTGTTGATGCTGGGGATGGGCCGACGACCCTGAAAGGCCTTTAAAGCGAATTAGCCGACCACACGCGCTGCCTGTTGCCCCTGGCTGTGCTCTACATAGAGTCAAATCAGCGAACATTTGATTGCGGGGCATAACTAGCAAAGCAGCAGGAGCAGCATATGCTCGAGTCCTTGAGCTGCGACAAAGACAGAGACAAACGATCTCTGTCGCGCTCCCGCTCTGGCCTTCCCCTTGGTGGTGGGTCGACTTTCCATATGCGTGCGATTTGGATTTGATTTGATTGCGGCGTCAACTTAATTAAGCGACCAACTACCAACAATGGGCAACAAATTGAAACAGCGCCGCGCGCACATTTGAAGTTCAAGACGACAACAACAGAGCGGGGGATTGACGGGGGGTAAGGGGGAGGCTAACGGACGTGCAAGGAGCGAAGCGTTGTAATTTTTGCTGTCGCCAAAGCCATTGAAACGTGTAATCTGCAGCACGTGCGCGACGCCGTCAAAGGCCAACAACTTGAACATTTTTTCGGCGGCTAGCGCGACTTTAAATCGGGATGCAGAAATGCAGGAATTACATATATATGTTTATATATGGATATATAGACAAGTTATAGTCGAATTAGTTGGCGTCGGCGGCAGCGGCGGCGGCGGCACAGGTTGCCACCTACCGGATGAGCACAGTGGGGCGGCGTGTAATTAGTGTCAGTTGCGAAGTCACATTTGGCTGCCGCTGCCGCTGCTGCTGCCGCTGCCGCTGCTGCCATTGGGCAACGCCTACAAATGGCCAGGCTCAAGATGGACGCACAAGAGATGCCGCTGTCGCGGCCGCAGCAGGACTCGACACCCTGCTACCCTGCTCATTCATGCATCCCCTCGAGATAATTATAATAATTACCTGCGTGAGTGCAGGTTTCCATAGACCGACAAAATAAAAAAAACACCAAAAAAAAAAAACAAAAAACCAGAGACCCATTTCTATGTCATTGTCTGGTGCTCATCCCAGCCGCCGGCAGGCTGCGTGCACTTTGTGTTTCGCATCGCCAGACCTATAAAATGTCAGTGTGTGTGTCTGCGTGTGTGTGTGTGGGTGTGCGTGTATATAATTATCCGCCGTTAATAATATTCAAATAGCCTCTAAATATAGCCAAAACGGAACTCGGTCAGCGCCTAGACCCAGATGCAATTGTACGATAGGCATTCAACCGCACACACGCAAACGCACACACACACACACACACCTGCACACACACACAGTCACACGCGCACGCACTGATAGCCTAATAGTCTTATCATTGATGAACCCGAAAGGCAGCTAACAAATCGTTTGCAAAAACTACTTTGACTGGGCAAAAGGTTAATAAACCCGTACCCGAACCCGAACATGTGACCCAAGTGGAAGGCCAGTTCGTCGGGCCAAATAACTGAGTGGCCCGGAGAGCCGGAGGAGAAGCCGCTAACAAAGCCGCAGCACGAGAAATTCTTATCATACCGTGCGGCAGAGAAACGCCGGCAGCGGGCAACGGGCAACGGGCAGCGGCTGCGTTGCGTCTTGGCCTTTGATGTGCTGCCGCCAAAAGAGGCAGCGAGCCGCGAACAGTTCGCCGCGTAGATGTTGAGGATGTCAACGCAGTCCGGGACGACAACAACAACAACAACAATATGAACAAAAACAACAACAACAACAACAGCAGCAGCAGCAGTCGCGGCGGCAACTGTTGCTGCCCGAAATAATTTTATTTTTCCTTATATTTTTTTTTTTGTATTTTGATGCAACTGAAAGTTTGCATTCCACTTGTTGTTAACAAAACGCCGAGGACGGCCACAAAGGAAATTCTCACAATTCCCCGCAGCAGCAGCAGCAGCAACATTTGATTGGGATTTGAAGCTGCAGCTGACTCTAGAACTGACTGAGTGAATGACAATGACATGACTTGGCCTGACTGTGGCTTTGCCTTGAAGACATCAGCGCTGTGGCTTCATCTGCCGCTTTGAATGAATGCTGGCGAAATAGCTTTAGACAGGCGTGAGTACATGCAACAGCAGCAACAACAGCAGCCAGAACCGACTGACCAGCAGCAGCAGCAGCAGCAGCGGCAGCAACAGGAATTGTGACACCGTCTGACGTTTGTCATTGACTGCGGCTGCGACTGCATTGCCAAAACCCAATTCGTGTGCGTGAGGCACACAGCCACAGCTAAAGCTCAAGCTGCAAAATGTTGCATGAGGCATGTCTGCACGTTTCCCAGGCGCGGAAATGCAAGCGGCTTTGCTGACTTTGTACTTGTCGCCGCTTTCATTCTTGTTGCTGCCGTTGCTGTTGCTGCAGTTGTTGCTGTTGTTGCTGTTCTTGTGCAGCATTTGAAAAATGTCACATAGTTCGGCCAAAGAACTGACCGCCAGTTTGCAACAGTTGCATCGCATGCCAGCGGCAACTTGCGCCGCTAATGACTTTGTTTTTTATTTTTGTTCTTCTTGCCCGACTAAGTTCAAGTTAGTTCTCTACGAAAATTGCCGGGCTCAGGGCGACGCCGCTAACAAATTGTTTGCACGCCAAAAAATCATGGTTAACAGCGGCTGTTGCAAGTGCTGCAACTGTGGCAACTGTGGCAGCTGTAGCCAGCTTTGGCCAGGTTTGGTTAGTGGCCAGTTGTTGGTTTGCTTCGCTCTGTCTTCACCCAATTAAATCGCATAATTAATTTATTAGCTGCCCGTGGCGCACTTGTCGCGTTTTGTTCTCAAATTGCCAGTCAATTAAATAACGCCGATAATGCTTATTAAAAATGCAAAATAGTTGAAATCGCTGCGAAAAAGCAAAAGTGCCGCACAAAATGGCCGTTAAAAAGTGCTTTTATTTATTTTTCGTTTTTCTTTTCTTTGTTTTGAGCGCGTTTGAACTGCTTGACACTGCTTGGCACTGCTTGGCTGGCTTGTTGGCTTAGTCTGCTTGACAGGATATGTGGCAAGCAGTGCTGCACGGAGTTTTAGGGTGACCAGCTACTTATGAAATGCTGCGGCAGCAAGATACAAAGCAATTTCTTTGCGTCTATATAAATCGGAGCAATATTATAAAAATTGGAGATAAATCGTGAACAGATCTCACATGCCTTAATATAAATTCCTTTTCATACATTAAAAAAACTCTTTCGCTCGAGCAATGAAGAGATTTTTAATTGGAAACCAAGCATAAATGACATGTAAAAAGTTAAACCTATCCAATTAAATGTTATAATACTTTAGTATAAACGCCCGCTATTCGCAGCAATCATCTATAATATCTAGAAATGCCATATTAATAGTTTTTAAGCTTCATTTTTATGGTAGAATCCTTTTAGGCAAATTTGCTATTGTTTTCAATGAATATGGCTGGGAATCTAAAAGCATGTCTCATAATCAATTGTAGGGTGTTTTTTTTTATCGAGGCGGCAGCCAATTACCAAGAAATGGGCGCACAAGCAAGTGCTACTTTGTGTCGGGTTTCCGGGAATCTGGCGAGGTCGCCGAACAAGTCAGAGGACAAATCAAACAGTATAAATTATGTTATGCTAATTATGGATATATGTAAGTCCAGCGCCGGACTTGACTATGCAAATTGCCATAATTACAAGCCAATATTTGAGCAAAAATTTTGAATTAAAAGAGCGCTGTTCGATACAATAGGGAGATATATGGGAGGCATCGAGGGGGATCAGGAAACAAACAGTAGGCACAATTGTTTGAATAATTCAAAGTAAATTGAATTCGAATGCGAAAAGGACCACACGCATGTCACGGAAATCGCCCGCCAGTTACTGTTATGACTCCTGACTGATGTCAAAGCGGACTGAAAAGCTGAATAATTCACGGGGACACAAAAGTTTTGTGTCTCTTGCGTAGAACGAGGACACATGTCCAGTAATTGGCCAGCCACTCTGCATGAATATGGTATAAATAGTATGCATATGCATAAAGCAAACCGAAGTCAAAGCCAATTTACTAAATCGCTGTCAGCGAAATTTGTTGACATTCTAATGAGTCGACCAAAAAACACAAAAAACAAGAGAAGAGTCGAAGAGTCAAAGAGCACAACAGCTGGAATATGGCTACCAGATACCCAGGCTTGAAGACTTCTCTGTGACAGTTGTACCGCAATAATTGCTGCAATTTCATGGTTGGATTTTCTGGACTGCGTCTAACGTTGCGTATGCTAACCGAAACCATGAAATGATTGCACAAATCGACACAAAAGACAATAAACGATCCTGAAGATCAGAGCCAACACACAAACCACAGGCCACTTTACTTAGAGCCACGGCACAAATACAAATCGCATTGCCCACTTAAGTGTAATCAGCTAAAGAAGTCGGCGGCCCAAGAATTGTGGCACACTCCAAAGCGCAACAATTGCAGCTCATTACGATCGTCATCAGCATTATCATTATATCGTATTGGTCGATCTCAGCCGAGCTGAGCTGAGCTCAGTTGGCAGACGCCAAAGAGAGCCATCAATTTGATGGCAAGCAAAATGGTAACACCCGCAATTGGTCAGCAGAGGCCTTAGAGAAATTACAACAGGCCGAGAAGAAGCGACACTTAAATTGCTTTTGGGCCTCTTCAGACGCCAAAAAAAACATGAAACAACAAAAAATTTCACTTTCGTCTCAATTGGCAACAATTTATTTCTGCGTGCTTTGCTACTCTTGCCAAGGGTATAACAACTTTGTCACAAAGTGTGTGACGGCTGGAACGAAAGACGTCTTTCCAGCTCATGTAGCATATAGATTCTTGATTAGCATAGACAATCGATATGACCTTTGACTCTTTCGAGCTAGAGTCATGATACTTTTCATAGGTTCGACTAGGTAGGGAGGTGGATCTTACAGCTGACATGGGCAAGATTAGTTAAATATCAAACTTTTCTATGACAAACTATTTTCTTTTCCAAGCTAACTTGGCCAAATTTGAGAATTCTGTCAACAAGGGTCTACTTTATTGTATTGATCTAAAGCAAAATCGATTAAGAAGAGAATTTTGTTGATAAAATTGGCAATTCTTTTGAAGATATCTATAAGATACATATCTTAAGAGCTTCACTCTTCCACTAACAAAGCTGGAAAGCTACAGCAAATCGAAAGTAATAATCGCTCGCAAGTAAATCGGGGCACTTCTAAGCCCCATCTCTTTCAGGGTATCAAATATTCGTAGTGAAGAAAATAGCTTGACTTTCTGCTTTGTTTTTCGGCCTTATTACCAGTCATTTTGTGTGTGGGCTTGACTTTTGCTTTTACTGGCCAGCGCTCGCAGTTGGTAATTTCCATAACAAATTGTTGCCTAATTGAGTCATTAGCCGGTGGTTAGCTTTTGCTACGCCTACAACAACAACAACAACAAATAACACCAAGTGTTGCTCCCGTTGACACACACACACACACGGACAGAGAGACAGACATCAATAATGATCGTCAGGCATATCAACACCTCATATTCGATCATCAATTGGCGGCCAGTTGTTGTGGAGGATGCGGCTGATGCGAGCCAAATGATTTCTCACATCAATTTCTCACGCACTAAGTGAGCCACTTAGCGCACATCAAAAATCAATAATCGATTAAATAATTAGAAAATTGTGAAAATTACTGTAATTTTCGAAATCAATTCGTTGCATGCATCGATGCGGATTCATCTGCCCATCAGTGTCAAACCCCGGCCAAGCAAGCAGCCGGGCCAGCTCCGGCATAAATAATCACATTATAATCAAAAATAATATTCTTCGGCTCGACTCTCGACTATGGCGATCGGTGCGGCCCACTGCTATGCATGGATTCAATTTAAATGGAAAACACTTTCCGAAAAGTCGCTCCAATTAATATTCGCGGCGTGCCGCGATCGCCGCAACTTGATAAACTGCGTCTCATATATTTAGTCATAAATTTCAAACTCGCTCGACAGCTGCCCTGCTCATCAATCAGCCCGTCAGCGTCCAGAGTGTCCGGCGTGTCCAGCATCAAGAGCATCGGAGCCAATCCACCCAGTTGGAGCGTGCGGACTTTGGCAAACACTCGATTAAAATCAACTTCAATTTGTAATAAATCAAAACTCCTATCAAGGGCGGGCGGAAAACCAAAACCAAAACCAAGACCAAAACAAAAACAAAAACCAAAGGCCAAACCTGAGCGCGATCCAATGAAGAAATTTGCAATCTTTCTGCCGGGTTGATAGGCCTGCTTGTGCCTAACTATATGCTTATGATATATGGTTATTGATTCGAGCGAATTGTGCTTGGCCGGGTGTTTGCCCAGGCGCAGGGTCAACTGTAAGCCGTGCACAGCTCGTGGCCAGCGCAGAGCCAAGTTAGCTGCAATCTAGCAATTGCAATTTGTAAGTCGCATACAAACTATATACTAAACATGACTTTGTGGAGTCTACAAAGTCCTAGGTAGTTGGTTTTTTCTCAAATTTCATGCTTCTAGTATGTGAGTTTACAAAATCTAAAACGATTTTTCTATTAAATGAAAGATACTTGAGATGTTTATACTATTTTGGAAGGCATACGTGAAATTGAAGAGCTAGCTCTTAAAACCCAAGAGATTTGTTTAGAAAGCAAGGATTTCGGGGTTGATTTCTTATCGATTGCTTGGATAAGCGGCAAGTTTTTGACTTGCGGAAACAAGCTCGTACTGCGCGGGCATTAGGAGGACCAACAAACAAGCTTCTAGCTCTTACACACACGGACGGGCGAACAGGCGAATGAACAGACGGTGGAACAGACAGATGAACAGACGGACGGACAGAAGGATCAAGAATATATATGCTTTATAAAAGTAGACTTGTAAGGCTCTCAAGATACATGAGGGTAATATAGATGAACAGACGAACGGATAGAAGGACATGGCTAGAACGACTCGGCTGATTCAAGGATATATGTATATACTCTATTGGGTCGGGCTCGAGATGCTTTCTTCTGCCTGTTACATACACATGCACTAAGCCATTATACCCTTTCCGCCCATTTTCAATGGGTTCAAGGCATATATAAAAGTGGTCTTGCAAGGCTCTCAAATATATATAGGAGGTAATATAGGGGTAAAGGGATATATTGGTTTAATATAGCCAGTGTTCGAATCCTGTTAACTATATTATTAATAATTAAAGGTATAAAAGAATATCTGGCAAATGATGTGTTTAACCGTGCTTAGCATAAATATACAAAATAAGATACAAATGTATCTGCATCTACTTACCAGTTTTGTGTTCCAACTTTGGGTAGTCGCAGTTCATGATGATTTTGATTGAACAACAACAACAACAAAATCGGCAACAACGACAAAATGGATGCTAGTCTTAGTTATGCTGATGGATCCATTGCCTTTGGGCTTGACAGATAGCTAGAATTAACTGCAAAGCATAATACAGTGGAAAAACAAACGTGGCGTGATGTTCAAGTCTATCAAACAGACACTCAATAAAAATGTCAGTAGTTGTTTGGCGTTTTTTTTTTTGCAGCTAGACAAATACATAGGTGATATATAGTACATATATACATATGTATGAGAGTATATATATAGCTAGTTTTTCTCGCCCGAGTGTGTCGGCGTTGATTTGCGGACTGAGTTGGGGTCGTGCCAGTTGTTGTTGTTGTTGTTGTTGTTGTTGTTGCGGCTTTTTGCATGAGTCATGAGCTGGAGCCGGGGCTCTAGCGTTTGGCTTGTCGAGATGTCGTGAGTTATTTTACATTTGCCAAAGGTGCTCTGGGCCCCACATGCATGTGCCGCAGTCGCAGTTGGTTATCGTTGGGTTATCTTGGCACGAAACTGCGCTCAACTTGTTGTTGCTGTTGCCGCTGCCGCTGCCGCTGTCGATGCCAATTGCGCTGTGAAATGTGCTTACAAAATGCCGCGCGTCAATATGCAAAATACATGCCACCACAGCAAGAGTCAGAGTCAGAGGCAAAGGCAGAGGCAGAGGCAGAGCCGGAGCCGGAGCCGCAACCACAGAAATGGCGACGGCAACGTCGAGCCGAGGAGCAATTGGAATGTGGCCGCGGGGCGCTGATGGAAACAAGTCAACCAAGCAAGACAATGAATTCTTGGCTGCAGCTAACCGAAAGTGAAAAACAGCAACAAAATAGAAGAAACAAAAAAAAAATGGGAGAAAAACTACAAACTACAAACTGGCCACGATTCCGTGTGATTTCCTTAACTGCCGGCAGCGACGCCAACGCCGCATTCAAATCGCTTTTTTCTGTTTTTTTTTTCTTTTGGGCTGGCAAATTAACGTTTTTCCTTGAATTTTCCGACACCCGTGGATCATGATTTGCCGCTTTAACGCAAATCACCAAATATCGGCAACACAAATCAAACTATATAATTAGCCCGATCTCGTATCGATGTCCAGCTACAGATCGAGCCCAGCTCCAGCTACAGCTACAGCTCCAGTTGCATGGCTGGGCTGGTCGTGATGTGATTTACTTCGTGCCCGGCTTTAAATGGCGAGCCTGCAGACGCCGTCGCGTTCTGGCACTGCGCACGCAGCAAACATTTCCATGTGCCCCATGCCGCAGCCTGCACGAAATTAAAGTGTCTGTGGCACAAACCGCAAAAAGAGCTGAGTAAAAAAAAAAAAAACGAAAAAGAATACGTCCATCAAGCTGGCGAAGGGCAGCCAAAGCCAATAAAATTGTCATGCATTGACAAATAACATGGCCAGGCTTAGAAATAGACGGGCACCAAAAGAATGGCCAAGTCCAAGTGTCGGAGCACAACGCAGACCAAAAACCAAGTCAAGGGAAAATGGCGTTTAAAGCCACCAAAAAGGCAAAAGAGGCAAAATACAAAAAGCACAAAAGAGGCTGCATTAAAACGTTGGCAGCGCTTCGCTTGCTTCAGTGCCTCGCAGTCCATCCGTCCGTCCGTGCGTCCGTCCGTCTGCCCGTCTGGCTGTGCCTGGGCTGCAATGCGGCTCCCACGCCTTCAAAATACAATATGTTAACAAACACGCTGCCAAGTGGCTGACAGCTGGGCCAACGGGCAGCGCGGGGGCAGGCCCAACTGCAACTGACGCTCAAGATTTCTTGTGAAAAGGCAAAAAAAAAAATATATATATATATATGTATAAGTTAAGGCGCAGAATGAACGTGGCTGCAATGCAGCCATAACCAAAACCAGAGATGGCGAAGACCAAGACGCCAACTTCAAGGGCCCCCAAGCCAAGCCAAGCCAAGCGTCGGAGTTGGCCAGCAAAACGTGCGCAGATTTCCAGCAGACGATAAAGCACAAGGCACAGCTCAGCAGCAGCAACAAGGCCTGCGCCTGGGCCTGGTCCATGGCTCGCCATGGCAGCCATTTTGGCCACAACTGGCTGCAGCTGCACACAAAAAAAACAAAAAACAAAAACTGAGGAAAAAAAAGAAGGCAGCTTCAAAAGTCTTGGCATGAAACTGGCAACAACAAATGGCTGGCATGCAAAGCGACAGCAGCCGAAGCCGATTTGAAATTTTCAAGAACACACACACACACAGAGGCATGTGTGTGCCAGTGTGTGTGTGTGTGTGTGTGCGTGTGCATAAAGTATCTGTCAGATACATTCGCTGCATCTGCATGTACGAATTCGATACTTTAGTCTTCTTGCCATTGACTGCCTGGCATCGATCAATGTTGTCTTCAAGTTGTTGCTGTTGTTGGTGCTGTTGTTGTTGTTGTTGCTGCTGCTGTTGCTGTTGTTGTTGTTGTTGTTGGCTTTGCCCATCTCGCATTGTTGCCAGTTACAATTCTGCTGGTTGTCTTTTGACTTTTGCCTCCATGGCTGACATTGAAAGACACCTTTCGACTCTACGCGCTGAACTTTGTCTATAAAATTGCACGAGTGCTCAACTGTTTTTACTTTGGGCTTGCAGCAGAGCTACAAGGGAAATACCATTTAACAAGAACATATAGATGTTGGTATAACCAGCTGTAAGGGTCGCCTCAATCGAAATGTTTGGCTAAATTTTGCATTAAGCTGCCACATACGTACATACATACATATATACATACATAGTTACACCTACATACATTCAGCTACATACATACATACATACATACATACATACACACATACATACATACATACATACATGCATACATACATACATACATACATACATACATACGTACATACATACACACACACATACACACATACATAGTTACACCAAAATACACTCATCTACCTACATACATGCATACATACATACATACATACAAACATACGTACATTCATCTACATAAATCTCTACATGTCTACTTACCCGCTCCACCGCCTCCTGCTCCACCGCCGTTTCCTGCGCAGTTGAATTTTAGCAGGGTTAACTTGAATTTTTGAGAATCGAGGAGGAGAGCACTTCTTTCTATTCTTTCATTTTAGCAAGTGTTATTTTTACATTTTTGTCGACTTTTGTCGAATTTACTTTTACAGTTTCGGCAATTTTGACTATGCTTCCAAATAATATGAAGGGCTTTAACCTGGGGGCTTGGGGTTTGTTCAGTATTTGAAACATTTCAACTAATCTAGACTACAATAGTTGATTATTATAATTCGAAATTAAGAAATGGGGAAATGAGAAAGGGCACAAGGTAAAATGTATATTATTTTTCCCTCAAACCCTTATAAAAAACCCCAAATCAAGTCCCATTGGAGTTGTGCGTTGATTACCAATCAGTCTGTCAGGATAAACAGAATTTATATAGAAAGATAAATATAAGATCCTTGATATCCAACACTGAAACAGGCCAATGCCTAACCTTACTATTTTTTAGACAATTGTCCAACACTCATCTCGTCTCCTACTAGCCTTTGCGTTTAATGTGATTTCACTTCAGCTTTGTTTTAATCAAACTTTGTCAAGAATGTCAATTAGAGTTCTAATTGAATCTAGTTTATTTAAGCAAAATAAAACAGAAAGGGACGGAAATAGTTCAACAAGTAAATATAAAAAAGAGAGGAAAATGAAAAGCGAGGGCAAACTATTAAATGGGGGAGGGGCATTTGCTAATGATAATGTCCTCGCGGCGTTTACAGTTGCAGCTGCTTTGATAATGTCTTTGATGCGCTGCTGTTGCAAGTTGCTGCAAGTTTCTGCAAGTTGTTGCTGCTGTTGCTGCTGCTGCAACTGCCACGCCCTCTAAAGCTGCTGCGCCCATAACAACCACTCATATTAGGTGGAGCACAACTATTACTTAATAGTCAGCGAGCACGTATCCTGCGCGTTTCATGTCTGCCAGGCAAATCGACACGGATTGTGGCATGGGGGGCACTCCTTTTGGCCAAATGCGAAATGCGTGTAATTAGCCGCAGCGTTTCAAATTGCAAGCCGCCAACTGGCTGGCTGCTTGGCCAAAGATTGCATTAGGCCATGGCTGTATCTATGTTTCGTGTAATTTCCGCTGCGATTTTTTTTTGTTGTTATAGTGTGCACCTCAGCTGGCTCGGACTCGAGTCGGATCTCGTCTAATGATCAGTCTCCAGCTCACAGTCTGGCAACTGGCTGCCGCCGCTGAGCTGACCGATACATCAATTAAATTTGCATTTTAATTTGACGTTTCGTTTTGTTTGGCGCACTTTGTGATTTATATGGGAGCGGGCCACTGAAAAAACCAAAAGAAATTAATACAAAAAAAAGCGGTTGATCTTGTTGAGGTTAGCCAGTGCACACTGTACAGATCTTGTTTTACTTGTGCTGATTGAGTCAATGGAGCAGCCGCCCCAATGCCATAAGCCTGTCAACGTTTCCGTTCGGCCAACGAGCGTAGAGTGTGAACTTATGGCGCCACCTGCAGCCGCTGCACCGCCCCCTACCCCTTATGAGCCCCTGGCCATGTGGGGCAGCAGCAGCAGTTGCATGCTAAAGCCAAGTTAGGGCCTGCAGACTACCCATAAACATTTGCCAAAAAAAAAACAACCACGACTAGAGCGTAATAAACAAGTAAAAGTGCTCTGGTCGGGCGTGCACGGCCACGAGATACTCTGTACCCAGTTCTTCATTAACTTTACTTCATGCGAGAATCTGCAAACACAAATTGCTATCTCTAGCGCTTATAAGCATCAAGATAAGGTCTAAGTACAGGATATCCATAAAGATATCGATCGTTGATCATCGATCGATTTGACATAAGCTTGAGCTGTGCGTGCAATATGCGATCCTACAATCTAAATTGCAAGCTTCTAACTCGTCAGGCCACCGAGATCGACGCATTTCAGTTAGACGAACCGAGAGATGGGCATGACTAGATTTGATTTCGATATTTATCGATTCACTGAAAACGGCGTGAGTTATCGATCATTTGACATATGCTTGAGCTGTGCGTGCAGTATGAGATCCTACAATCTAAATTTCAAGCTTCTAACTGTTAAGACTTTCGAACGGATGGAGGGACATAACTAGATAAACTCGGATGCTGATTGAGAATATTCCCGCCTTATATAGTTCTCATTTTAGCTGTTACATCCATTCACACAAAAACGAAATGCCCTTTTTTACCCTCAATGGTTAGAGGGCATGAAAAGAGGGCCACACGTGCGCGCAAAGACGTTTACATAACAGTTTGCCAGCTAGGCCGGCCAGTTAGTATGCCAGACAGCGGTAGCCACCCACCCACACACACACATACACACACACACACTCACACACACAGAGAGAGGTGCACATACAACACCACCCACACACACACACACAGGATACTCAGCCCGCCCGGCCACCCTCACCTGGCCGCAGCTCTGTCAAAATGCAAGGCGCGAATTGTAAATTTGCAAATGCCGGAAACGCAAATTTTACCAAACTTGTTACCCACCAACAGCAACAACAACAACAACAACTGCAACAACAAAAGCAAACTTTTGGCCAAATATCTAGCCACAAAAAGTTAAATTCCAAATTGGCCGCAGGGCATATTGCGTTGGCGTTGGCTTTGCCAGCCGGAATAGAACTTTGCATTACAATTGGCTGGCAATTTCTGAGGGCCAAGAGAGAGAGAGAGAGAGAGAGAGTTCTATGATGGGCTCCTGGCACGCAATGGCCGAACTTTGGCTATTCCCAAATGGCTGCCATTGCAAGTTCTTGCGAGCCATAAAAAAAAGAAGCGATAAACCGAAAAAAGCCTTTGCCGACGGATGCATAAATTGTATTTTGCCACGCCGCGGCGCATCAATTAAAATGCAAGCAAATGCTTTGTATCTAAGCTAAGCATTTCGAATATTTTGGGACTGGAGCTGACCTATCATTAGCGCTTGCAAATGATGCACTACATCCGCCAGAAGTTCAACAATAATTCTTCAACTCGCGCACAGCTAACCAATCATTAGGCCATACGCATGACGGGCACCAGGATGCCAGAGACCCAAGACCTCGGAGCTCGGACCTCAGACCTCGAACCTCAGACCTGGCAGACGCATATATCACATGTCCATGTCCGGCGGGGGGGAGGGTGTGCGCTTCCCGCAAATTCCAACACGTATCAATCTGAAAATGGTGAAAAATGCGCTTGTCCCGCCAGCTGGCCAATGATGGTCTCTCGCTGTCTGTGTGGATCTGTGCTCCATGTTGCCTTGGCATTTGGCTTATTTATTGGCGATTGGCCCTGTCAGTGCCCCTCCCCCCCCTCCCCGTCCCTCTTCCGCCATTCCCCACCCAGCTTGACCTGACCGCCTTGTCCTTTTGCATACACGCAGCTCGTATTTATATTTATTGTGCATCGGCTTTAGTTAGCAAACCCAACATCTTTAGCTGTATCTGTATCTCTGTATCTCTTTGTCGAGCTTAAGGCTTGCTTTCAGTCATAAATCAGTTATTGTAGCGCCTGCGGCTACACAACACACATGCGTGCATATTCATGAGTTTGATTGAAGTTATAAATCAGTTCTACCAAAAACAAAAATTTCATCGGCAAGGATGTAGTTCACATTTATCAAAACTAGAGAGCAGAAATGTGAGAAGAATTAGAAAATATTGTGTAAGCTTTGTTTATATTTATATTATTATATTTGATAAGTTCCAATTTTAATTGCGATTGAAAGGTGCTTTAAGAAAGCTCTAAGAACTAGTTGGCCAAAGTTAATAAGAACTAGAAACCAGTGTTGAAAAGCTAATAGAAATTTTCGGTGCATCGGTTCACGGCGCTCGAACCAATCAGGTTTAGCTTACGGAATTCTATTAAAAATGTATCAAGTTCCTTATTCCATATCTTTATAAACAAGCTGAATGCTAAATTTGAACTCTAGACAAAGTTATATATGCATTTCAATCGGGTTTCTTTAAGCTAACTTTGGTTCAGGATTCGCTTCAGGTTCTGGTTGTTTATGGTTCGGTTCACAGTTATGAATATACTTAGAATTATTCACTTAAACTGGTTCAACTTAAAACGCGGCTTGCAGACTTGATAGTTACCATCGTTTTAGACTATTTCAAGTGGCAACTGGCTTGAAATCTGATCTAACAGGCAAGTCCTTAGAACGTGGCCAGATTGGTTGGATTATGTTATCTATCATTAGATTGTCCTAATCATAATCATAAGCCTTGAAAAGTGGAAGAATTGGTTAGATTTTGATAGACCATCTCCCAAGGACTAATGTTATCTATCAAAATCCAACGAATCCGTCCGCCATCCAAGGACTAATGCTATCTATCATAACCTAACGAATCTGTCCACCTTCCAAGGATTATGATTATTATAATCATATGATAGATAGCATAGGCTAACCAATGCGTCCAGTTAGATTGTTATAATCTAACCAATCCAGCTTCATAATCTAACCAATCCGTCTCCCCCTCCAAGGACTTATGTCTGCCAGCAGATTACATCAACAGCTCCATTTGTAAGTCTAAGCCAGCACTTAAGGCCAACTTGTTGATATTCAACAGCATATAAAGCTAATTGCTGCAAGCTTTTATGACATGTCGATTCAGTGGCTGAAACACCTGCCGAAGTCAAGAAACCACTTTCTATGACCACGTCTCGAGCTCGAGTTGGAGTTTGACTTCGAGTTGGAGTTCGCCTTGCATCACATCCGCAACGGTCGTGCCAAAAAACTTAATTAATATGACACATATCGAGTTTGTGTGTAGATATATATACATACATATATTTTTTCAATATATTTTCAAATAAAGAAATGCGCTAATGAAGCGAGTGAGAAATGTTTGTGGCCCGGGCTTTTCGCAAGATCGCCGAAAAGTCGCCAAGGCATAATTAATCATGGAACATTCTTAGGGCTATGGCCACAGCTTTGGCATTAGAGTTCCGCTTTTATTTTGTTACCTTTTTTTTTCGCTTGGCCGGGTTAACTGAAACGAAAACGCAGTTAGCCCGAGCGCAAAAACAAAAGCAGCAGCAGCATAGTTATAGCTACGAGTGATATTAACATATCATTATTATAGCCATTAGCACTTTTAATTGATGAGTTTTTGCTGCCGTCTCCGCGCTCTTAGACTCTGGCCAGCCAGCCAGCCAGCCAGCTTGCCAATCCATTTGTCAATGGCAGCAAAGAAAAAATGTTTCAAGTAAAAATAAATGAAAATAAAAACATGCAGAAGAAAAGAACACGACAGAAGAAACCGACGGAGTCAACCGTTGAAGATGGCCGCGGGTCAATTGTCTGTGTGTATCATGAATCCGATATTCAGAACTTTTCTTGATAGAGTTGAAACATAATCAATGAATGAAAGGAAGCTAAATGATAGAGTATCACAAAGTGAATTCCTATTTGCAACAGCTTAATTATGTTAAAGCTGGACCACAAAATATTCCATTCAGTGGAATATCGTATTTTATGAATGGATTCGCTCGAATGGAATATCACCTGATCGACGGCTGACCAATGTAATGAATGAAGATTCGTATTGTATCGATAATTGTTTGTTCAATCTATCAACTTAGATCTCTGCAGCTATATGACTTGGACATCGTTGCTCTGCACACCTTTGCTAGTCGTGGATTCTAACTCGCTTCTTTCATCTTCAGTTTCCCGAATGAGGGAATATCTGTAGACAGTTCATCAATCGAGCACAGATATCGAGAAGATACCCATGAATGCGATATTCAGAACTTTTCTTGATAGAGTTGAAACATAATCAATGAATGAAAGGAAGCTAAATGATAGAGTATCACAAAGTGAATCCCTATTTGCAACAGCTTAATTATAATATAATGCTGGACCACAAAATATTTCATTCAGTGGAATATCGTATTTTATGAATGGATTCGCTCGAATGGAATATCACCTGATCGACGGCTGACCAATGTAATGAATGAAGATTCGTATTGTATCGATAATTGTTTGTTCAACCTATCAACTTATCTCTCTCTAGTTATATGACTTCGACTTCGTTGCTCTGCACACTTTTGCTAGTCGGGGATTCGAACTCGCTTCCTTTATCTTCAGTTGCCTGACTGAGGGAATATCTGTAGACAGTTCATCGATCGAGCACAGGTATCTATAAGATATTCATGAATGCGATATTCAGAACTTTTCTTCATAGAGTTAAAACATAATCAATGAATGAAAAGAAGCTAAATGATAGAGTATCACAAAGTGAATTCCTATTTGCAACAGCTTAATTATGTTAAAGCTGGAACACAAAATATTTCATTCAGTGGAATATCGTATTTTATGAATGGATTCGCTTGAATGGAATATCACTTGATCGATGTAATGAATGAAGATTCGAACTAAATGAATATTACTTGCAAGTTATTTGTTTATCAATAATTGTTTGTTCAATCTACCAACTTAGATCTCTCTAGTTATATGACTTCGACATCGTTGCTCTGCACACTTTTGCTAGTCGGGGATTCGAACTCGCTTCTTTCATCTTCAGTTGCCCGAATGAGGAATTATCTGTAGACAGTTCATCGATCGAGCACAGATATCGAGAAGATATCCATGAATGCGATATTCAGAACTTTTCTTGATAGAGTGAAAACATAATCAATGAATGAAAGGAAGCTAAATGATAGAGTATCACAAAGTGAAATCCTATTTGCTATAGCTTAATTATATTAAAGCTGGACCACCAAATATTCCATTCAGTGGAATATCGTATTTTATGAATGGATTCGCTCGAATGGAATATCACTTGATCGTCGGCTGACCAATGTAATGAATGAAGATTCGTATTGTATCGGTAATTGTTTGTTCAATCTATCAGCTTAGATCTCTGCAGCTATATGACTTGGACTTCGTTGCTCTGCAAACTTTTGCAAGTCGTGGATTCCAGCTCGGTTCCTCTTTCTTCGGTTGCCTAAATGAGGGAATATCTGTAGACAGTTCATCGATCGAGCACAGATATCTATAAGATATAGAGTCTATAGAGAAGTCGAACTATAGATATAAGTAACTTTCTTCCCTTCTGAAATTTCACTTCGAAATGGAGTTGCACAAACTTTATCTGTGGCATTCATCGATGTGCCGACAGATGTTTTAGTGTGTGTTGTTCCCGACGGTGACGACCTTTGTATAATTAATTAAGTGCTTCTAACTGGACATTGTCGGCGCTGGGGGTCAAATTATAACGACAGCCAAAGTTCCCTCTCTGCACCCCCCTTTCTGTCTATCTGTGTCTCTCAGCACGTTTCATTGATGAATTTTGACAGATTCTTAAGTTTTGGGTTAATGATTTGACGGCTCACAAAGATTTGTATATATATAGCATATAAGCTGATCTCAAAGTTCGCTGGCTCAGTTCCAGCAAATTCATTAGCGGCAGACGGCGAAAATGCAATTAAGTTTGCTTTCTTACAACTTCTTGGGCCATAGCAAATCGTTTGGGACATGTTTTGGGCCTGGTAACATTTCGTATATCAAATAGTTTGCATGTTTTTCTAATGATAACATTTCTGGTTATATGCACTAAAGGAGTCTTTGGGTATTGCATGACGCATTTAGCATGCCTTTTGCTGGCGAATTCCTTTGAAAAATCCCTTAACAACGATATCTGGAAACATGCAATTAAACACGCACACACACACACACACACACACGCACACACATTTAATACCGTTATGTGCCTAGGTGAGGCCCACCGCGGCCAGAGCGCATGTCCCTTTTGGGCGAAGGCTTTTTGGCTTTTTAGGCAACTCACGCCCCCTGACAGAGGGACCGCATATCTAAGGCCTGGCGCATGTTAGACACAAGCCTTTGGGTTTTGCGGGGCCGACGAGGTGCCACGCCTCCAGACGCCAATTATGTGGCCACAGCAAAGGGCCAAGGATGCGCCGCGAGCACAGGATATGCTCAAACTTGCGGCGCGTTGTCGTTGCCGCCGGCGTCTAACAGAGAAGAGGAAAAAATTAAGTTTATGGAAAGAAAAAAATCGAAAGTTTGACTTTAGATTTTGTTGCTTGATTTTGAATTAATATTGAAGAGGGGGCCAGGGCGACGGCGACGGCGACAACTGGCCGGCGGCCTTAACGGAAATGGAAATGATGCATGCGGCGGCAGCAGCAGGCAGCAGGCAGAGGCGCGCACACAGTGGAGCAATTAGGCAGCGCCCCATTGGACGTGGCATTAAATTGTGAGCTGAAAGTGGCAGATACATCAAAAGTGAACGCAATCCATCATCTGGCGAATCATGGCGTGATGAGAGCCGCCAACAGTTCAGCTCCAGCTTCAGCTCAAGTCCAGCTTTGGCTCTTTCGCTCGTCGGCATCCTTTCGACTCATTTTTTTTTTTTTCTTGGGCTTTATGATGATGACTGGCCGTGACTGGCCTTTTGGCGCGTTCGCCGCACGAGCTAAAATCATTAAACATTTCCTTTTCTCTTTTTTGGCCTCTAATACCGTTAGACAGGCTACAGATACAAGATACAAGATACAAGATACAAGATTCCAGCTACCAGCTAAAAAACTAGAGCTCCCTACTTTGTTTGGTCAAGGTCACAATTAATTGCGATGGCGACGGCGACGGCGACTTCCTATATAACTGGCCTGATATTACGACTAATGCCGCCTGATCTACTTTCGGCCGAGCGGCAATTAAAACAATTACCTTTACCCCGCCGCAAACGTAGCTCTAGCTGCAGCTAAAGTTGTAGCTGTATCTTTATTTATATCTGTATATGTAGTTTGTGTTTGTATCTATAGCTGTAGCTTTATATGTATCTGCATCTATAGCTGTAGCTGTATATGTATCTGCATCTATAGCTGTAGCTGTATTTGTATCCACAGTTGCATCTGTATCCGTATCTGTATCTATAGCTGTATCCGTATCCGTATCTGCATCTGTATCCGTATCCGTATCTGTATCTGTATCTGTATCTGTATCTGTATCTGTATCTGTATCTGTATCTGTATCTGTATCTGTATCTGTATCTGTATCTGTATCTGTATCTGTATCCGTATCTGTATCTGTATCTGTATCTGTATCCGTATCTGATCTGTGTCTGTATCTGTATCTGTATTTGTATCTATATCTGTATCTGTATCCGTATCCGTATCTGTATCTGTATATGTATCTGTATCTGTATCTGTATCTGTATCCGTATCTGTATCTGTATCTGTATCTGTATCTGTATCTGTATCTGTATCTGTATCTGTATCTGTATCTGTATCTGTATCTGCATCTATAGCTGTATCACTAGTTGTATCTCTATCACTAGCTGCCGCTATAGTTGTAGCTGTATCTTGATTTGTATCTATAGCAGTATTTGTATCTGTATCTGTAATAGCTATAGCTGCAGCTGTATCTTTGTTTGTATCTGTAGCTGTATCTGTAATCGTATCTATAGCTGTAGCTGGCAGGGCTTTTCCCTGGAACTGCTCGAGCCGCAGCCACATCACGCCCATTAGCGACAATCAATCTCGGCCACGCTGCAAGAACCACCTCAACAAGAACAAAAACAACAACAGCAACAACAACAACAACAGCAACAACAACAACAACAACAATTCAGTGATAAAGTTTTGGTTGCGCTTGTTTTGGTTTTATATTTTGCCGCCTTTTGCCGTTTGGCTTTTTTATTTACGAATGCGACTGCCAGATAACCCATAATTATGAAATTATTATTGAGCGCCAAGTTGGGCTCAAAGTCTCGCCATAAAATATATGCGAAATAAGCAAAAGCAAAATGCAAACGCAAAATTATTATAGATATCTTTATACGGACCCATCGCGTCTGTGACTGCCGTCGGAAAAGTACAAATCTTCTTCTTTTTTTCTCTCCATTTCGTTTTTTTGTGTTTAACAGGAAGTCCCTTGACTCTGCCGACGGCGCAGGAAGTTGCATAAAGCGTATTGATTAAAAATCAAAAAATATATAATAAATAACTTTTTAATTGTTATATTAAAATAGCCAAAAAGTTCACAAATGCCTTGACTTAAGGCACGATTCGTGAACCTGATGAACCCCGATCGAATTCGGTTCGGTTTAAGTTTCGGTTCGGTTTACACAACTTTTTCGATTGAAGTTTTGGTTCATGGTTAATTAAAAAACATGCCATTCGGCTCAAGTTTGCAGCCTTGGTTCAATGCAAGTGAAAAGTTCAGCTTTTGTGGCAGCCATATCAAGCATGCCCCTGCAACGCTGAGCCACTGTTAAAGACAACCGAATTTATGCAACATGCCCGCTAGGCAAATACAGAAAACAAACAAACTGTCGAAAAGCCAAGGAAGGCGTTCTAGGAATTTCTTGAAGGAAACGCCAAGACGCACAGGATGCAGCTTGTTATGTTTTGGGTCGCTTTTGAATATTTATGAAATGCAAAAAGGGGTCCCTCGTCCTGCCAGCACGTTGCACGTTGCACGTTGCGCGTTGCACATTGTGAATTCCGTTATGAGTTATTATATGAGAGCGGGCAAAAGCGCCTGCCAAGAAGTCAATCACCTGGAGCCGAAGTCCTGCCAAGGAGCAGTTGCAGCATGTTGCAAACTGCCAAAAACAAAAAAAAGAAGGCCCACCAAAGCCACGAATCTGTGCGGCGCATCTTGTCACTTGCGATCGCTGTAGCCAGGGCAACCTGTAATTTTCAAATCTGGCGAAACAAATGCAGAACTACAAAAGAAAAAATGTATCTTATGGATTGCTTATGGGCCACAGAAATGGCGCGCACGCTGATGTGCCGACCGACGAGTGAAGATACTTTGAATGCGAGCAGCAGCCACATGATAGAAAGAGAGAGGGCGAGCGGGCGGGAGAGAAAGAGAAAGAGAGAGAGCGAGAGATGTTCAACGGAACGCATGTTCTTTGAAAATTGCCCATAATTATGCGAACGAACTTCAAACTGATTGTTTCTACCGGCAGCGGCGGCCATGGCTGTCCAAAAACCGCGTCTCTTGCATGCAACATAACCGAGTGGTCCACCAGCAACAGACTCCAGTCTCAGCCTCAGCCCCAGCCCGGCTTTAAGATCGACATCGACATCGGCCTGGACTGGACTGGACTGGCCTGCCCTCGTTGGGATGCTACGGAATCGCCCGTTTGCTGCAGTGAAAGAGAATGACTGTAATTACGCATCACTTTTTCTTAATTTTCATGCTGTGTGCATCTTCCTCGTCTGTTGCCGGTTGCTGCTGCCGCTGCTGCTGACGCTGCTGGTGATGATGGTGGCCCACCATTTTGGGTTGGGAAGCTGTGGAGGATTTGGACACTGAACTTGACCCACAAGACAAGTATGTTGTTAGTTGCTGTTGCGCTTCCTCTTGCTATTGGCGGTGTTTTGTGAGAAATAAATACTTCCCAGAGAGTTTTAGAAAATTGCCTGTTGCGTGTTGCGTTTCCAAAACAGCGGCTCGACAACATTTTGCGTGTCTTTTGTTTTCGTTTTTTCGTTTTTAACTTCCTTCAATGAGAAATCTAATTTAAAAGATACCAAATTTTAAATTATGGGGTTTTCTTTATTGCCAAAAATATTTTCGTTTTTTTTTTTTTTGTTGCCCCATGTTTTTTGTATGATTGCGTTTACGTGCTGTGAAAAGGTTCGAATTGCGCGCCGAGCGGCTCAGATGCCAGGCAGGCGATACGCAGACATATGTCGGAAGTGCCGGATGTCAAAGTTTTTGGGTCAAAACGAACGATTTGAGTTGAAATCAAATTGTGGGAGCCGTCCATAAAGATTAATGCAACGTGGGAATTGATGACAGATATTATAAATTGATGATACTTTAATATTATACAACTTTTATGTTTTACAAACTCACGGTATTTAACCACACGCTTTTCGGCTTGTAACGTATTTCATTTGATTTGCCAGTGTTGTAAAACACAGAGAAGCTGCTTCGCTGCGCTCACAAACAATTTATCGCCTATCGACTCACTTCCACAATTCTATGCGCGATAGTTCTGCGGTGGCAACACTGCCAGAACTTTTGTTATTGTTTTCGTTAATTGTTGTTAAATGAATTCGTGCTACAATGGAAACGGACGCCAATATTGCGGACATGTCAGATGTCTCGTTTGCTGAATTCGAAACGAAAACCGGCGACGGAAATGCCAATTTTGATAATTATGGCCAGTGTCAGGCTAAACACGATATGGCTATGACTCTCGACCTGTCCTTGGGCCAGAAGGCTGAGCAACTGTTTGCCACTGACCAAACTCCAACGCCGACGCGGCTTATTAAGAACTGTGAGGAAGTGGGACTCTTTGATGATCTGCAGCATGTGAATCCCTTTGATATAGGATTCCAACGTGCCGCCGAACAAAATGCCGTTGCAGGCAAAGCCCTGCCGGCGACACCAACCCGTGCAGAAGCACCAGCTACGGATGGCGACTCGCTGCACACACCGCAGGTGTATCCTCTGGAGACGGCAACAGCTGCTCCAGTGGCTAGCCAGAACAGCAGTCCATTGGATGTGCCCGTGACCCATGTAGAGGAGCTGCTGCAAACTCCGACAACTGCATCCGTACCCGTGCCCGTTCCCGCATCTGTAGAAAATCCGCCGCCGCTGCAGCTAATACAGCCGCCAGTCATCACGTGGGTGCTGCCAGCGCAAGCATTACCTATTAGCGCAATACCTGCCAGCGTCAGCAAGCCCCTGCCCGAACAAACGGTGCGTCCTTTTATATTGCCCAAGCCCAACGCAGCCGGCAATAACAAGCCATCAACAGGGATTGTGGTACACAGCACACAGCCAGTTCATGAGCCGAGCAGCGCTAGTCTTACGCCCACATCACAGCTGCCCATCAAGGAACGCCTCAAGGCCATACTCAACAACAGCAACAACAACCGAAAGCAGCGCAACGACAACTTTTCGACGCCAGCGCCCAAGGCAAAGCCAGCGGTTAAGAGAAACGAGGATTGCATGGAACGACGCCGTGCCGCGGCCAGCCGCTATCGCCACAAGATGCGCAATGAGCACAAGGAAATCAAGGATCACAATGCACAGCTACAGCAAGAGATACGCAAGCTGCGTGAACGCATCAAGTCCCTAGAGCTGCAGCTCCAACAGCAAAACAACAACAACAATGCGAGTGGTAGGAGAATCTTAACACGGAGCAAGTGCAGCCTAATATTTAACTTCATTCTTCTCTTCTCCAGTAGTTGTGGGCAATCAGATACAAATACCCCCGTCGAGCATACACCTGGTTATAAATGTGCCCAAGATGATAGTGCCTTCGTCCACGACAAATCTGATGCTAGATCAAAAGTAATTAGCCTTAGCATAGGATGTATATAACAGAGAATATGCGGATAAGTTTTTATACATGTGTAGAAGTTAGGTTTAGGAGACTTTGTAAATATGTACAAGTAGGATGCTGGTTCGAATCCCCAAGCTAACTAGCTAGCTATTTTTGTAGCTAGGTGTTATTTAAAATTGCCACTAAATTTTATGAACATTAAGTTTAAAGTTAAATTTTACAAATCGGCTCAACACGCTTATTGATTTGACATTAATGTTATATATATTTAAAAAAATCTAAATTAGGTTTATTTGTTAATAATGCACAATTTTGATGTATAATTGTATATACTAATTGGTTCATGCCTCTAAAAAAGCCTTTTCTTTACAATCAAGTGCCTGGCTAGTTTACGAAAATGTTCATAAATGTGTATAAACAATTGTTGAAAATCACAAAGTGAGCAGAAAACAGTCTTATTTGTTACCTTAGCTAAACAAACTAACCTGTTACTTACTTTTGTCGCTGGCTATGAGATCTGTGAATTCCCGTTGTATTTCCAGAATTGAACGTTCAATTTCTGATATATGTGGCTGCCGTTGTGGCGCAGCCGTTTCTGACGGTGTTGTCCGCTGCAATTGCTCCATGTTCATCTGGCAGGGAGCAAGAGAAAACCTAATTAGTATAGCTCTATCTCAGCTAAGATTTCGCTTACCTGTCGCAGGTGTTGCTGTAATTTATCCCTTTCCTGGCGCATTTTCTGTAGGTTATCGTAGTATTTCTGAGCCAGAGGTGCATCTGGTACATTCTGGCAATAATGCTGCTCCAGCAGCTGCATTTCCTGGTTGCGTATCTCATCCTCGGCAAAGAGCATTTCCTGGTTTTGGCGACGCCGCTCGCGCTCAACGCTATGCATCAGCTCATCGATGTCCTTTTCCATTTCCAATATCTTGCGTCGCTGCTCCGATTCCTGCAGCTTGCTCATCACCTCGCTCTTGCGCTGCCGCACCTCCAGCTGATACGTGAGCAGCATTTTGCGGTGGCAGGCAATGCGCTCCTCTTCGCGCTGTATGGTGTCCTGATAAAGCTTCTCCATTTCCTTGAGCCGGCGCGTGTGCTCCTCCTGCTTGAGACCGTTCTCCAGACGGTCCATCATTTTGAGCTCCTCCAATTCCAGGTTACGTATGCGCGCATCAATCTCCTGGTGTTGCTTGATCAGCTCGATAGTTTGTTCCTCTTGCTGCTCAATCCACTCGGTGGGATATTTGAGAAACTTGGGATACACGCCCTTGGGTATGGGCGCAAAGGGTGGCATAAACCGTTTCGGATGCACATTAGCTGGACACTTGCTCATTAACTTCCGGGCTCGCAACACCAACTTGGCCACATCAATGGGATTCTGTTCGTGAAAGAACCAAAGCACAGCCGACTTCTCCGGCAGGCGCATAATGATCTCCCTTTGCATCAAGTTGTAGGCCACAATAACGAATATAATGAAATACGGAGGCTGCGTGACGATATTGTCCCACAGCACCAGCCATTGTTGCTCCTCTAGCACCTCGGCAAAACCATTGGTTAGCAGCGACCACGCGTAATCCTTTGGCTTCACGACCATGGCTTTATAGAACTTGCTCAGCTGCTCATCATTGACCTGGAGCACATTCTCGCACATGGCCAGATAATTGCCGGGCGGCAGCGGATGAAATTCAAAGCAAAGTTCCAAATGGTTAAGCAGCAGCGTCACGAGCAGCTCAAAGACCACCAAGCCGTTCTTGGTCATTTGCTTGACAAAGGGAAAGATCAGATCAGGCATAAAATCCGTATAGCCAAAAACCTTGCACCAGCGCGCCAAGCAGCTCCACACCTTAACAACGGCCCGCCTTTGGGCATCGCTCCTGATCTGTAGGCAGCGTGCGCGCTGCTTGACAATTGACGGCTGGCCAAGCTTGAGCAGTGCCTGGAACTGGACGCCATTGGAGGGCAGTTCCAGCAGAGTGCTCCATATAATAAATCTATACTTTTCCGGATAACATCCATACTCGCCCAGCATGGCCTCCAAGCGTTCGCGCTTTAGCAGCGTACGCAGTTCACGGTTCATGGAGCAGCCGACAGCGCCAGGCAGTTTCGGCTGCTTCAGTGCCGCACGTAGCTCAGAGATGCAGCGTGTCTGTGCCTGCAGAGCATTGAACAGCCGGCAAGTGGACCACACATTCACCTCACCACACTTGGACAGCACACTGAGCAGCTTGCCATCGCGACTAACACTTACGTTGGCAGCATTGGAGCGCTGTACGATCAGCTTGTGATCTGTGTGCTCCAGATCCAGCATTATAGCCATGCCACGTGCTGTGACGCCAAAGAGTATGCGCTCCTTGGGCTGCGGCAGCAAGACCATATGCTTCAAGATGAAATCGCGTAGTTTAAACAACTTGTCGAGCTCAAGGGATGCAGTGCTCAACAGCAACAGATAACCATCCAATGTGCTCAGGCACAGTTTGTTGCCGTTCGGTGAAAAGCTGTAGGTGAGCAGCTTGCCATCGGCAAAATTCTGATCCTCGCAACTGAATGCTAGATCATCCTCCAAGTCGCTGTCCTCATTGTCTGCGCCATGCAAAACAATCTCCGGTATCGACTTATCACTGCGCAGCAGACGCAGCTTGCGATCGCGTGCCTTAATGGGCTGGGCAATGTGTACAGTTTGAAGGTTGTGAGTGGACCACAAATGGATGGAGTCGTTGGTGAAGCAGGTGAAGAACTGATCCGAGCTGGGCAAATAGCCAGCAAACTTGAGCGTGAAACGCGACTGATCAAACTCCAGCTGATGTGACACCTGCAAGGTTCTCAAATTCAACAGCACAGCCGATGTGCCGAAGCGCATTACCGTGTTGGGTGCACTGGAACTCTTCAGTCGGTTGCCCCAGGAGATTTCATCAATCGCCGCGTTGCCGACTGATGCATTGCGCCGGAGCACAATGGACTTATCGACATCTACCGTGAGCACATGGCCCAGTTCGTTGCCCACAATATATTCGCTACGCTGAAGTGGCGAGGCCAGCACCAAAGTCGCCTGCGGCAAGCTAAAGCTCAGACGCCAATACCGTTTGCAGACAAAGTCAAAGATGTAGATGTTGCCGCTATGTGGGAGGAGGCAAAGATTCAAATTTTACGTACAAGAATATAAGCCTAATCTCACCGTCTGTCAATGACCACCAGTTTGTTGCTCATCTCATTAAAGCAGCAGGCGGCAATGCGAATCCTTAGAGCCCGCTCCACATCTTTGATTGTATGATGCACGGTCAGAATGTTCCTAAGTGAAAAACAACTTAAGAATCTCTCACACATCGAGTTCGATTTGTTCTTACCCAGATTCGGTGTGCTTCAGCTTGAAAGGATATTTGTGCATGGGCACATCTGCAGTGCGAACGTCGGGCGGGAACGGGAGTTGCTCGAAGAAATCTTCTTCATATTTACTAAAGCAGCTTAGGGAAATGCTCCTTTCCGTATCCAGATCCCATTCTTCCTCCTCATCGTATTCCTGCTCTTCGTCCTCTTCCCCACTATCCTTATTCGACGAGGGCTGTGTAGGGCCCTCACAGGGTGAATTATTTTTTGTCGAATTTTCCATTTCCACCAACTTTTAAAAAACAATTGACATTGTTTGGCTCACGAGCCAGCTGCTGCAGCCAAATCAATAACTATCGATATCAACATCGATATCGATAGTTTCAACAGCTCACGACATCTGCTCGACTGAATTTCAAATCAATTTTGTTTTATATGTTATTTCTTTCGCAAAACGCTGATTTAACTAATTTAAGTATAAATAGTGCAGTTTAGTGTATTTTAAAGCAAATAACTAAAGTGGATCATGACTTTCGCGCGGCCAGCCAATATTGCGCTCTTTTTTCTGCGTATTTTTTTAATTCACAACTGAATTAAGACAAATTATCGTCCGCTTACGGTTAATTAATTGTTTTGTGATTATATATTTATTAATGTGAGATTGACTGTCGTCTATGATGGAGCTAACTGCTTCCAAATTGCTACATCCAAAAATCGTCGACGGGTGCTTATAAACTACACTGACTTCCACTTAAAACATGCCTCCATATGGCGCATCGAAGCCATCTTCGCGCATGGCATAGCCGAACATGGTCGAGTAGTTGATGACATTGCCAATCAACGTCAGCGAGCAAGCGGTCCAGCCGATCTGAAAATGTATATCAAGGATTAAGCTTTCAATTCAATTAGGATAATTTGCTTATAACTTACGACAGCCGAATGGGCCAGAACAATGGGCAGTGCAAAGGCACTGAGCACCATGCCGGCCGTAAGGAAGAGGGCAAATTCAGTTTTCGGATTGGTTTCGTTGCCGGGCGTTGTCCGTTTCGATATGAAGACGGGCAGCACTGATAACACGTAGAAGAGCAGCACGAAGAACGGATAGAAGATCTTGGGTGTGGGCACGGCGCAGGCCAATATTAGGAATGTCATGCCCAAGCACGTTAGAAATGCGCATATAACCAAACTGAAAAGAAGTGGGAGCGTTATCAATAGGTACAAAAACACACAAATTGTGGGTGGGCGACTCACGCTGCAGGTGTTGGGTCATTTTTTGTGGTGGTCGTTGTCGGTGGCAATCAGACAGCAGCACGTTAGCAGCAAGTTGGCCATGCAAATAAATACAAACATAAGTTAATCTGCAATGGCATTAAATGCGCATTATTACCTTTCATTGTTGCCATTTTATTTGTTTATAGTTTTTCTTTGTGGCTTGCCTAATAAAATGATTCACAAACAACAACGATTGAGTATCGATAACAAAAGTGTACCAAGTGCAGTATTTTTAGGGTTCGGTCATTTTTAGTACTTTTTTTTAGTATCAAGCACTTTTTTACGGATAATGCAAATAAGCGGGGTGTTCTCTCAATTTTAAAAGCTCATCAACTATATAAATTTAGGAAAGTGCAAGTATTTTGATTTATTTTATTTAGTCTAATTGACAGATGAGGCGTCGAAGTCGATAATCAACTATCAATATTCAAATATAAACGATATTTGAACTTTTATAACACGCTATCAACTTTTTAATATTTAAAAATTGCAGTCTTATACTTTATACAAACCTGATATAACTAGAATGGCTCAAAGACAACTTCCTATATAATGGGCAGAATCAAATGTACGCAACAGTTATACATTCCTGTGAATAGAAAGCTTTCCGGTTGAAAATTCATTGATAAAAATAAAGTGCCCTATCCCAAACGAAAATGGTTCAGCGCGTGCTCGCCAAAAGCTGCAGGGGGGTGGGGGTGGGCACAAGATTACATGTCAAACATCAAGTGTGTATGCGTGCGCGTGTGTATGCGTCTGTGTGTGTGCAAGTAACTACGTAGCGGCCACCTGCTAGCTGCCCAGAAGTCGAATCTGGCTTCGGCTTTTTCATGAATGCATGAATGTTTATTCAAAGAATCCCTGCGAGCACACACACACTAACACAGACTCGCTGGCGGACGTGTCGAGCTTTTTGTGGATAAAAGGACGCATGCTCTGAGATGGCTTCGCTGCGCTTTGTTGTTGGCGAGCACAAAAGCTGCCCGCAACATTTAACAGCGCGGGGGCGGACATAACATTTGCGTCACAGCTACCAATGTTGCTTTTGCTGTTGTTGCTGTCGACGCTGCTGACGCTGTCGACGCTGCCGACGCTGCCGACGCTGCTGCTGCCGATGGCAGGCTCATTCAGTATAACGGTATACGTCGACGATTCAAGTACACAAAAGTCAAACGACGTCCAGCTTACAAAGGCAGCAGCCTCACAAGTTCCACTCACCGTTTGGCTGCAATCTGAAAGAAAAGTGCAACATTTGACATTTGTGGCAGCCGGTGCAGGTGTAGAAACCATTCAAAGTATTCAAATCAAACGAGTTGCACGGCAAATTTGTCGTTGGCTAACGGAAATTGCGAAAAATATTGCACGCCTACGCGAATTTTGCGAGCCAATTACAACCACCAGCTGCCCGCTTGCTGTGTGCGTGCGTGTGTTCGTGTGTTCGTGTGTGTGTGTGCGCGCATTGGTATTGGTGCTGGTGTGAAAATCAATAAACTCTGTAGTCTGTGTGAAAGGGCAACAGCGGGATGTACGGTCCATATTAACCGGCCATATGGTAGCCAAATTTCTAGCCAGGTGCCAAGTGTTAAATTGACAGACCAACAAAAAAGAGACAACAGCTAAAGCGTTAAGCTTATTTAATAAGAAAATAAATAAATAAAAGAAAGTGCAAGCAATTAAGCTGGACAAATATGGGCAGGCGAATGGAAATAACCTGCGCACTGATTGCATTCCTCATGTGCAGCATATTGGGTCACTGCGAAGTGTCCGTTTACCCAGGTATATATGCCTAAAAATAGCACAAACCAACCCACATTTACCACACTTAGAACTAATGTGTATGTGTCTGCGAGTGTGTGTGTCTCTGTGTGTGTGTCTCTGTGTGTGTGTGTGCATATCATTTTAACTTTTGCGTCGTGAATGGCGTTGGAAGGCGAAAGCAGCCGCTTGCCACTTCGTTTTGTGTATAACTGTGTACTAGATATGCATGTGCATGTATGTGTGTATGCGTGTGCATGGATGTGTGTGTGTATCGAGCATAAAATATTCACGAATCAAACCAAAACACCCACGCAAACACACACATACACACACGCACACTTGCACAAACTACAAACCTGCAGCGCCCGCAGTTGACGTTGGTTGTGCACGTATGTGTGGGTGTGGGTTTGTGTGTGTGTGCTTGTGTGTATGCATGTAGTTAGTGCCAACCCCATCTACATTATATACCCTCCATACCTTCGGCTCTGCCCCCGCCTGAGTTCGAGTTCGTTGCAGTCGCTGCTCAACGTACTTTTTCTATTGCCTACTTTTCAGGGCAACAGCAGAAATGTAATAAAGTTTTTCCAAGCACGTCACAGCCTGTATCTATGTGTTTGCGTGCCTTTCTTTGTGTGTATGTGTGTGTGTGTGTGTGTGTAGATGTTGGCGCGTGTAGTAATTGGTCTATTTTAAGGCATTGGCAATTAAATTGACTTTTGTTTGTCTATTCCGGTGGCATATTTGTTTTTTTTTCTTTCTTTTTTTTGGGCGGGTTATAAGTAGTTCCTCCCGCCCCCTTTCTTGCCTTGTTTCCTTTTTTTCCTTTTTGGTAGTTGTCGCTTTCTATTTTGGTCGCTTTTATTTTTGAACGGCAACTGGCACGCAATGTCCGTCGCCCATGACGGACATCATTAGCATTAGCATAATGAGTGCTGTCCACACCCAGAGAGAGAGAGAGAGAGAGCGAGAGCTGCGTTCAATTAATCAATTGCATTCTTTTTGTCTTTCTCCACCCTTGGGCACAGGTCTGCGTCGTCGTCCTATACAGCCGGCGCCCATGGAGCCGCAGCAATATGAGCAGCTCATGGAGGATCATGCCCGCCGTCGGCTGCAGCAGCAGTTCGAACAGCAACTGGAGCTGATCAAGCTGAAGCTGCAGAAGCATCAGCGGCAGCTGCTCGAACTCGAACGCATTCGCCAACGGGAGCAGGAGGCGCAACTAATGGCCGAGACGGAGAACAATTACGACAACAACAATCTGAACAATCAGCAGTACGATCAGTATGATAACGTTGAGGGCGATGCCGCCTATGGCAGTCCACTGGATGCCGTGCCCGATGTTGTGCGACCGCCGCCGCCGCTGCCGATGCAGCTGCCGCTGCCCAGCTTCAATAGCTTGGAGGCAAACAGCGGCTACGGTCGCAATAACCCGGGCTACACCCGCCAACGCATACCCTTCGCCGTAGGCCCTAACGATGAGCGCTTCTTTGACAACGCCGACGATCCGTCGGGTGAGCTGGACTCACGTGCTCTGGACGATTATGAGGAATATGCACCGGCACCGGAACAAGGCAACGAGCTGGTTACCTCCAAGAACAAGCAGGTCACAGCCTCGGTGCCGGCACCGAAACCCGTGGAGCCACCCAAGCTGCTGGACACGGCCACCGCCAACTTCCATCGCATCAAGCCCCAATCAGCGGCCGCTGCAGCTGTGGCCGGCGTCAACTTGCCCCTCTCCAAGGAGATGCCCAACGAGATAAATGCGCTCATCGATAAGCTGCAGAAGCAAAGCAAGTCCGCCCAAATGGCATACGCGGCCAGCACCGGCGACGATCAGATTGTGCTGCGCCAGCATCTGGGCATGAACAGCGAAATGGGCGTCTATATTGTGGCTCTCATAGCGGGCGTCAGTGCGGCGGTAACTGTGGGCCTCCTAGCCCTAGGCGTTACCTGGTAAGTCTATAGTTAATAGTGAATGTGGAGAGTGAAGTGAACAGAGAAAGGGGGGCTTAAGTATTACGTATACGACACGTAGCACGGACTAGATATATTTATAGAAATCTCTAATATACTAAATCAAATTGTAATTTGTTCTTCCGACAGGTTCCACAATCGCACCAAAGCCGCCGCCGATGTTGATTATCCGGCTTATGGCATAACCGGGCCGAATAAGGATGTGTCGCCGTCGTGCGATCGCAAGCTGGCGCAGAGCGCTCAAATGTATCACTATCAGCACCAGAAACAACAGATTATTGCCATGGAGAATTGCCAGGCGACCGACGGCAGCTGCGGCCTGTCCGATGTGGAGAGCGACGACGACAACGAGGAGGGCGACTATACCGTCTACGAGTGTCCCGGCCTGGCGCCCACTGGTGAAATGGAGGTCAAGAATCCGCTCTTCCTGGACGAGACGCCGGCCACGCCAGCCACAGGCGCCAATGCCGCTACCACCAATAAGTCCGCCAATGCCGCCACCGCCGCCGCCCCCTCCTCCACTAGCTCCGCCGCTGTCGCCACCAACGCCGCCAATAACAATATTACGCAGGCCACACCACAGCAGCCGGCCACACAGAAGAAGGGCTCGGTCAAGTCGAATATGAATCTGTTGAATGCCGCGGCCACGGCCGCTGCCAAAGCCGCCGCCGCTGCCGCCGAGGAGAAGCAGAAGCGCAAGAACAAGAAGTAAATTGTTGGAGGTGAAACGTTTTTTCCCTCTCTCTCTCTCTCTCTCACACACACACAAACACACAATCTCTCTTGGCTTGACCAGGTGCTGAGGAAATTGGTAAAGTACAACTGATCCATTTTGTCAGCTAACAGATACTCTAGCTACACACACACACACACAGACAGAGATACACGCGCACACCAATACAGACAGAGACATGTATAGACGATGTATTCCTAATGAAAGTCCATGGAATTAAATTCCGCGGCTGCAGGCACTCGAGTGCAACAAACGAGTCAACTTGCTTGAAGGCACAATTCTTATCTTATCTTCCCCCTGTTAACTGTAAGTCCTATCATATTATGTAATCGTATCGTATCATAATCGTATTTGCTATGATCTAAGACCTGCATACAATGTAACCTAGACCCCAACCCATCCCCCGCCCCCGCCCCTTATGCTCCATCTCCACCTGCTGTGAGCAATCGAGACGAGCTATTATGCAGAATTTCCTGCTGTGCGATGTCAATCAAAAGCAGAAACAGAAAAATTGCGCAAACATCTCCCACTTTCTGAATAGAAACAGAAAAATTGCGCAAATATTTCTTATATAATCGGACCCCCTCCCCCTCCCCTCCTTCTAACCCCTTTGAATATACATAATATGGCTACTGATTATATTAACATACAATCCAACATGTGTACTTATTTATATTGTATTGTAATTAAACATTTTTATGGTAATTTATATAAAACAAAACTAACAACAACAAGAACAACAACTTTTTGGTGTCTGCAACAAGAATCAATTTATGAAAACTATTTTAAAGTCTGCGTAAAGAAAAACCAAAAACAAAAACAAAACAAATTAAAGCATAATGCAACATATTATTATTATTATGTATTATGAACGTACATACATATGTACATGTATGTATATTGCATATTTATGTATGTATGTATGTATATTGCATATTTATGTATGTATGTATATATATAGCATATACATATGTATACCATAAAGCTATGCGTGTGTAATTATTGTAACATACTTATTAGACAAGCCCAAAGAAATTAATTACTTAGAAAATTCCCGAAATTGATTTTCAAAAAATGCAAAAAAACAAACATTTTTATTGTACTACGCTTTGTGATCTTAAATTATCTGTGTCAATTTAGAAATACAATTCTGGTAGCCCACATATACATACATGCAAACACTCACACACACACACACATACATATATATATGTATTGGATCGGAGGAAAGGCGATTTGGTGGAATGAGATGAATTATTTACAAGTCAAACTTAACAATAATTTCCAGCACATTCATGTAAAGTAAATGAAAAACGACTGATAACACACAAAAAAACACGCGTCTATTGTACAAACAAAAAACAAAACAAAAAGGAAAA
Source organism: Drosophila kanekoi (assembly GCA_037075305.1). NCBI lineage: Eukaryota > Metazoa > Arthropoda > Insecta > Diptera > Drosophilidae > Drosophila > Drosophila kanekoi. The sequence goes on along the minus strand of JBAMCE010000553.1, from coordinate 3,804,161 downwards.
GAAAACGAGGAAAAGAGGAAAAGAGAAAACCAAAAACGAAATCAATGAAAGAAAAAACCAAATGAAATTTATTTATTAATTAGCGGAAAAATTGACAATGCAACAAATAGTTGATGCCTCCAAGTACCCAAACGAAATATTAGCGCAACATTTAACTGCATCTCGATTGCTGTAAATAAACATAAGCCGAAACGTATGTGCGTTATATATACATATATATATACAAATGAGACAAACAACCGAAAACAATTGCGGCCGGAACAATACATTGAAAGACGCCAGAGAAACTGACGAATCGAAACAAAATTGCAACTTATATACACGCAGAACAACAATAATATGATTAAAAGAAAACCTATTGAAAAGATGAAAAAAGTATAAATACCTCCAACTGCTAAGCATGTTGGATCAACACATTGAAATACTTAGATGAAACTATTTTATATTGTTTTCAACAATAACAATAACAATTGCTAATGTACTTTGCTACAAAGAAAGTTAAAGAATGAATAAGAACAAAAACGAAAACGAAAAACTGCAAACGAAATGTTGAACGAAATGTTGAGTTTGAAATATATATTTTATGGTGTTTTCCGAAGAACGTCAAGGCAGAAAACAAATATGTATGATATCTTGAAAGAAAACCAAAAAATACATAACTATATTGTGCATAAAGTATATTATTTAATTTATTTATGTATTATATGATAACCATAACAACACAAATTATACAATATGCATACAAAATAAACTAAACTAACCAAAAAAAAACATTGATATTTGAATGCATGCATTAATATTAATTCCATTTGTGTTTAGTAAATATTTCAAAATTGTACACGTTAGGCGGGCTCTGTGTAGAGTTGCCACATGTTGCATAGTTATGTGGCTCAAATGATGTTGCCAGCTTGCTTGAAATGTAAGGGTGGCAGCACTATTCGCATAGTTATTTCTGTGCTTTCGTCATGCTGGTCACACTGCAGACAGAAGCCAATCAGTAATTGCGACAATAATAATTCAATGTGCGTACGCCGCGCGCGTTTTTTTTTTATTTCAACATTAATTAATAAAAATACAATTTAAAGTCTTGCGCGCATTAAAAACGGGCGCGAAAGTCGATGTTGCCGTCGCTAAATCGCTGTGCTCTGGTATCGAGTGAAAAATAATTAAACATAGCCACAGCTACAGTGCCAATTAAATATGCTTTGGTTCCTAAGTACAGATGCTGCTGCTGTTGCTGTTGCTGCCGTTGTTGTTGTTGTTTAGGTAAGTTTTTGGGGCGTCAACGGGCGCGCACTAAAAATAAATGTCTCGAGATGCAGTGCGCTTTATTCTGGTCTGGCACTGGCACTGGGCGGCCCACAACATTGTCGCAGTCCGCTATCAAGTGCAAATAGTTTTCTTCTTTTTTATGTATTTGGGCGTACTTGCCGATTACGAAACTGGGCGGGCAACAGAGTGAGCGGGGAGTGGTGCTCTAAAGGGGCCCCACTTTGCATACGACATGCTAAGCATTAACGACATTGCTGACGGCATACACAAAATTGCGTGTGACAACAGGGGAAGCTAGTCGGGCAGTGGTAGGGGTAGGGGTAGCGGTATTCATATTCATTGCTATCGATTTAGCTAGGGGTGTGTTGTGCCTGTGGCTAATTTTTGTTATATTGCCGGCAAATGAGTAAAACGTGATTCATAGCCATGGCAAATCAATAAAAGAATAAAAAGAACATTCAGCATTGCTTCCTTTGGTGTTAGACTTGAGCAATAGATCATGTGATAAGCAAATGTTATCAGACACCCACAAATAGTATACACAAAATATACACAAATAGACACGCACATACATACACACGCACACACACACACGCTTAGCAACGCCCCTGGGTACGAAATTTGAGTTTCACTTTGTTGAAATATTTTCCAGCTGTTGTTTTCGCTTACTTGTTAAACAGGATGCGCTGAGCAGAGCAGCGGCAGAGGCAGGCAGGCAGGCCAGGTTGCGGCCAGCGTAAGCATATTGCAGGCCAGATGTTTTAGCCTGCCATTTCAAGGCTCCCATGCGTAGCATTGTTATTGCACAGCTCTCTCGGCACTGCAGCTCTCTCTCTCCCTCTTCCTCTCCTTCTGTCCTTCTATTTCGTTAAGTACAGACACTCAAAAAGTACGCGTATTGGTTACATTTCTAGTTTTCTAGGTTTGACCCACTTAACAGCGCGCGGATCACAGACAGCGTAGAAAACAAGAAGAAATTTGCACTCGGTGGCAGTCGACTGCGCCATACTCTGTAGTTCGCAATAAATATAATCTGCGAGCAGTCTGTTGCCGTTAGATTGTTCAAATTGTGATTGATTTTTAGTTCGATTTTCAACAAAGATTGTCGGCAATCTACCTACTCTTATATCCGACGCTCTGCTGCAGCAACAGGCGGACATTACCGTTAACCAATATGCCCCTTTTCATTTTGTGAACAGTGTATTCAATTCTACAAAACGCCGCGCGTCAGCAGAAAGCAAAACCCCAGACCCAAGCTCATTATTCTATATGCTTGGCCTTCCTGCGGCTCAGCTCAGCTCGGTTCGTTTGAGTTTTGTTTTGTTTCTTGTTGCAGTTTTTCTTTTTCTTTTATTGTAGTTTCTCTCACTACCCAGCGACTGAGATTACAAGTGCTTATTGCACACGCACATACTTACATATACATGCATTTAAATACATACACAATTATGCTGATAGTGATGCTTAGATTCGTGTATGTGTGTGTGTAAGTGAATACATATGTTAACTGCACTTGACTCGCATTTGCATTGCAATCGCATGCGTTTAAATTAAACTGATAACTTTGCAAAAGTCCCTTTCTGCTGCTTTCAATTAAAAACTCAATGAAGCCAACACGCTGCGATTTGGCAGCTCAATGAATGCACTTGTTTCATGCTACAGTGAGTGTTCCCTTCAGCTACTCATGGCATATGTTAACCGCATTCCTCCAGTTCTTACAGTTTCTGAGTTCGTAGAGATCATTCTTTAACATAGTACACTAACATTACAGATGCATGTTAAGTTGCGGCTAGGCCAGCTGTTAAGGTCTCTTTCACTTTTGACATTCGGAAATTTCATTATAAATCTTTCAAATTGTTTCGATAAGACTTAAGTATAAACTTGTTGCCAAGGAGCCATAAAAATAAAATTCTTAGATTAAGTAAATATGTTTCCCGTAACAAAATGAATTATGGCCAAACTAGCCTTGGTTAGCTATAGCCAACGTTCACTGTATATGCATGCGCATGCATTTTTCACAATCGCATTGCCAGCGGGCGAAGGTTAATTTATGCACAGACAAGCATATTCATACGCATACATATATAACGGGGCATTTTCATTTTAAAAACAAATCTGTGGCGGTTATTGAACTTGACGATGGCATCGCTGTCAACGCTGGCGACACCACCTGACCTTGCCCGCCATACACACAAAATTTTACACGGCGCCCGTTGTATGTCAAAGTCTTCAACAACAAAAAAAGAGAAGTAAACTCAACAGAACTTAATTTCTGTAAGAGACGAAGCGAAGGGAGAAGCAACAGCATAATGATATAGGGCTGTTGAATGATCTGGCCGAGGGTCAGCTGGGGGCATTGGGGCTAGCCAAGTGTGTGGAAAGCGCATTCCATTGGCCCCGGAATTTATCAAAGGCAATAAAAGACGCCAACACACATTCCTTTGATAGGGGGCATATGTATGTATATCTGTCTGTGTAGGTGTAACTTCTGATGCCCTAACCTGTCTAGGGTATTGTTATTAGTTCATGTGGTCTGTAACGCAGAAGGGGGACACAGAGTTGAAGGAAAGGGTGCACGGTTCTTTTGTATTTTATTTAAATACAGCTGCAGGCCGATAAACAAGCGGTAGTCAAATTTGATTTCCGCGAACTTTGCAGCTGTTCTGTTTGTTTTCCCTCGCGAAATTTATGTAAAAACAATAAACATATTTATTGGGGATATGCGTATGTGTATGTGCGAGGGTGTGCGAGGGTGTGCGAGTGTGTGCGAGTGTGTGCGTGTGCGGTAGGTGGTAGCTGCTGGTGGGCGGTGGGCGGTGGGCAGCGTCACGTGGTGGGCAGCGGCCATATAAACAAAAGCGCCCAGCACCAATACAAACGCACGCAACGCCCCCGCACATTCATGTCCCTGACCAAAATATCAATCTAGAATTTGTTATTATACAAATTATATTGCATATATATAAATATCTATATGTATGTATATGGGCACTTATGTCTAGGTACATATCGTGTCTGTGGCCAGGCAGATCAAAGCTAAACAAAAGAGAAAACAACAACGAAAAAAAAAAACAATAACAAAGCAAACAAAATGTATTTACATATTGCACAGTTTATAGGCACAAAACGTGGGAAACCTGTAAACGTAAATACAACAGCTACAACAATTTAAAGGCTCATAACTCAGACAGAAAACAACACACCCCACACACACACACTCACACACTCACACATACACGTGATGGAAGTTAATTTGCTTTAATTACATTTGATATCTTGGCAAATTGTGCCCCAGACCAAAACAATGCTAAATCTATGGGCAGCTATATTACATATGCCCCCATATCTATAAAGACTTATACATATATATGTATATATGTATTTATATATTGATATATCGGGCGTATATATGCGCATCTGTAGCCATGTGTGTATATTTGCCTGGGCAATAGTTCAAATAGTCAATAAAATTCCATTTGCTGAAAACTTGAGGCAGTCTGCAATATACATAATTCATTTGCGCTTTTGTCTTGCCAAAAATGTATTTTTTTCGCTTTTTTATGTGAATCGAGTGTGTTTTTTCCCCATCTCCTTAGACAAACTGTAATGGAAAAGGCCCAGTGGAAATGCACAAATGGAAACGGAAATGTTTTTTGTGTTAAGTTTACAAGTTTAGTTTAAGGTCGGAAATCATAAACATGTGCCATAATTTACATGTCTTGGTCAAACATTGTTTCGAATTTGCTTAGCATGCCATGAGAATTTTGGAAATTTCAGATATTCAAGTTAGCTAAATTAAGTTGTTAAATTATAAACTAAAAAACACAATATACGTTGAAAGTAAACATATATACAAAGGTGATATTATTATTGATTTGGAATCTATTTCAATATGTTCCCAAAGTTTCAAGATTGAACTTTACTTTACACGAGTTAAAGTCAGGTTTCATTATGATATTCGGAATACAAATAAAGACAGTTCTTCGAATCAGTTAACTCTTTTAAATCGTTTCGACCAAGCTTATAAGAACTTAATTCTCATGTATTCTCTAACGTTTTTACTCTTCGAAAAGCCTTTAAGGCAATAACGTGATATATACTTGAAATTGTTCCAGTTTCATTATTTGCGAGATCGAAATGAATTAGCTTTGACCATGTCCAAGTATTGTTTTGAATACTTTCTGTCAGAATGTTGTCCATATAACAGATATATAAATTTAGTTGGAGCATTCACACAAACAAATCTATTAACCCGGAATTTAGGCGGAACTTTGAACAAGTAAACAAATTTCTTTTCCATGTGCTCTTTCAATCGATAAGAGTCTGTCAAATGACTTATGTCTAGGTATTAATACATATATATTATGTATATATAGCATATAAATATAAGTATATATGTTTTCCTGGTTCGGTTGAGTTTGGCTCGCCTTTTTTCGCATCGCATCGTACTTGCATATACATATGTATATTTCTTTCTTCCCTGGGGCACGCCGACTAATCGAATGCGAACGTCATTGCTTTTGATCAACATTTGTTGTGTCGAATGATTATGACTTAATTGAAATTAATTAGACGGGGTCGCCGTCAGACAGACAGTCTTTGAGAAATGTGTGGCATCAGCATATGCACATACTATAGATTTCTATCTATAAATTGATATATAGATACATATGCATGAGTCTCTCGCTCAACAACATGTCTCGCTGTGTGTTACAAATCAATATCGAAGGTTACTAAATACCCTGCACGAAGAAAATGGGTGGGAGTCTAAGAAAAGTGTGCAACAGGCAGATGACATGTCGCATTTGAATGAGATTTGGTTGGAAAATGAATATGGTTTATATATAAGAAGGAATGTTGATAGGGAAGAGCTACTGGGTATCCTCCTGTTGGCTACACTTGACCCCTCCCACTTGTTATATACCATTTTTATATACATTAAGCATATTTATCAATAAGGGCATCCGTAGGGTTTCTCTTTCTATGTATTCTATGGCGGTTCAATGACCGTTTTGGTGACTTGTTTTTGTTTTCCAAACGAAACTTTCCGCTGACTGTGCATATCATTAGCTTCACGTTGTTGTTGTTGTGTGTTGCATTGGCACCCCCAAAAATGAAAAAAACACAACCAATCGACAGCTACAACAGTAGCCGTTGCTGCCATAAAAGACCAGATCCAGGTCTCTTCGTGACTCAGTTTGCTCGCCGCTGTGGAAATTGAGCAGCGAAGCGTGCCACACGCTGCAGCTCGGCTGAAGCCACCAGTTGTTGTTGTTGTTGTTGTTGTTGTGGTTGTTGTTTCATTATGGTAGCTTGTTATTGTTGTTCTGCATTGTGGCTTTGGTTGCAGCCGCTGCAGAAAATGGCTTTCAGTAAGCATAAAGACTGCCCAGCGCACGGTGCCAATGCCAGAAAAGTTGCAGAGCACAAGTCACAGTTTCAACAGACGTACTACAAATTATTTATCATTACACATAACATACATACATACATATGTATATATAGAACTCTATAAAATACAAATCATTTGCGTATTTACAGCTTAGTTGCCGCGTGGTTTGCCCGAGACGTTTGCCATGATGCGCTATTCAGAAATATCGCGCGACCTGTCCACGGATAATCTGCGCTACTCGGAGGTAAGTTTGTGCGTTTCCCAGCCGCATCCCTTACTCATATTTCTATTTAACACACACACACACAGCTGAGCAGAAAACCTGCAACGGATTATGTTGGCTATGCCGGACAGACATTTGTGACGGCATCGCCCACACAGACTCGCTGCCAGCCACAGCAGACAGCATCGCCGCAGCTGACACAGCGGCTGTCGAAGCAGCGCAGTTCCAATGGCAATGCACACACCATGGCCTGTTTGCGTCAGGACAAAAGCCAGCAGGAACTGCAGGCGGAGCACGAACAGGCGCAGCAGCCTGTCAGCAAGACGTTGAATATCAAAAGCACGCGGCGCAAGAACTCCATTGGCTGCCTGACCAGCTTCAGCTCGTCGCCGGACTCGCCGGGTTGTTACTACAGCATAGCGTGAGTACAACTGAGTCAAGCAATCAAATAAATATATATTAATTGGTTCATCTAATTTCGCACTTGCAGTACAACCGCAGCGCCAGCGAACAAGTCGCAGAGCTTGCCAGCGCATGGCTCTATTAAGCAACTGGATGCGGTCATATTGAGTGCATTGCGTGTGCCCGCCGATGTGCTGGCGAATCAGATAACGCTGCTCGACTTTCCCGTCTTTGCGCTCATACAGCCGGACGAGCTGAGCAGCTGCGCCTGGACCAAAAAGGACAAGCATGTGGCCACGCCGAATATTGTGGCCTTTACCAAGCGCTTCAATCACACCAGCTTCTGGACGGTGCAGGAAATACTCAATGCCGAGCAGCCCAAGCAGCGCGCAGAGATAATGACACACTTTATTAAGGTACAACATTCAACGTGTATTGAAAGTCAACTTTATGCTAAACCTATTGATTTTTCAGGTGGCCAAAAAGCTGCACGAACTGAACAATCTGCACTCGCTGTTTGCCATTATCTCGGCCATGCAGAGCGCCAGCATTTATCGTCTCAAAAAGACCTGGGCCTGTTTGTCCAAGAAGGATCGACAGTCCTTTGAGCGCCTGAGCGATATATTTAGCGATCAGAACAACTGGGCTAATTTGCGCTCGTACTTGGAGAGTCTACGTCTGCCGTGCATACCCTATCTGGGCCTATTTCTGACAGACTTGATCTACATTGATCTGGCGCATCCGCACAAGGGCGGCCTGGAGCCGGATCAGCGGCGCAACAAGATGAACAACATTTTGCGCGTCATCTCCAATTACCAGCAGTCGGATTATCAGCACATACAGCCGCACGAGTCCACGCAAAAGTATCTGACCTCCATACGCTACATTGAGGAGCTGCAGAACATATTCGAGGAGGATCAATACAAGTAATTGGCCCTGAAATTAGTAAATGCGCGAGTAAAGTTTAATTTGCTTTTGAATTTAAACAGACGCTCGTTGAACCTGGAGCCCGCCTCACCCTCCGGACCCAGTTCGTCCTCCTGCAGCTCGAAGGAATCATTTAATGTGGAATCGATAACACCAGCGCTGGGCTGCTTGAATTTATCGCCCGCCAAGACCATAGGCTCCATGCGCATGGCCAGCGGCACCAAGTTTGTGCCCGGCCATCGCAAGTGCCGCAGCCTGGGCACCAAGTAAGTCATCCAACTGCATCCTAATTCATTCAAATCTTTGCGCGCATTCTCTAACTGCCAATCAAAACACTATTTCGTGTCTTGTCCCAACAACAACTAAAATCAATAATCAAAATCAAGTTTCGATTTCGTTTCTTAAACATCACTCGACACAAAACTCACTGCGCAATTGGACTGAACCTTTGGGGGTCCCAAACAAACGTCAACATAACTCTATATCTAATTTTACACTCAATACTATTATGATTATTATTATTGTCTCTTGTCTATGTCTCACTTATGCTTTTTGCTTTTGGCTTTCGTTCTGTATCTTTGTATCTCTGTATCTGTATCTGTATCTGTGCCTCTTTGTTTGTAACTGCAACTGGCTGCGCATTAGATTTCGCAGCAGCAGCCTGCCGCGCAATTTTGCACAAAGGTGCCAGTGCTGCATTGTGATGATTGCGCCGGGCATTGGCACAATCTCGAACAAGCGCTGCAGATGCCGTCGGTGAGTGCCCTGTAGTTAGGATATATAATAGGAATTATCAGCTGCTTACTTATCTTTTTATCAGTTCATCAGTTTGTGTGCACGGACCCAACTCAAAATGCTTCCATCTAAACGAGACCCATAAACACATGTAAACTTATCTCTTATCTTCGGAGTGCCGAATGTTATATACACTTGCAGATATAGATTAGACGGTTTTCACTTGTTTGACTCCGAGCTGTTTGATATTGGGAGCCCAAGTCAATAGAACGAAGTATATTGGGCTTAAATGAATAGTCATATTTTCATTGCTTGAGATTGGCTAAAGGGAGAAGAACTTGTTATATATAAAACCTACTTTTTTCTCCGATTGTTCCTGTGAATGCTATATGATATTGTCCTTTGAAACTTATGTATATATAGTTTGGTCCTTGGAAAAACTCTGTTTTCGGTCGTTCGTTCCTGTATGTTATAGTGTTGAGATCCGACCGATTATCTTATGCACCGCCTGCCTGAAAAGGAGAATCTACCATAGACTTATCTTATGCACTGGCCGCCTGAAAAGAAGAATCTACCATAGACTAAAGAAACTGTTAAAGAGTATATATGTCTTAAGGGCTTGAGGATGTTTCCTTTAGTGGGTCACACATTGCTTGACACAATTATCAAGCCCCTCTCTGCATGAGTATAACAACAGACAACACACAACACACGCCCACACACACACGCTTTTCTTTGGGTCTAAATTAGCCGTATGAATTAAGCCAATTGAATTTCGTTTCGCTCATCTCTGCCACATTCATCACTCACCCACACTCGCACACCCACACGCACCCTCTCACACGCATACAGACACACACGCACACGCGCTCTTAGCTGCTTTACTTTGTATCTGCTTCAACCCATTTGAACGCCTGCCTGCATGACGCCCCCACTGTGAATATGTATATAAGGCGTGCTGTTCCGACAAATATCTATATCGTCTGTGCTTTCGCAGTATCTTTGGCAAAATCGCGCCGAACAACTACGAGGGACATCCGCATCACTTGCATCTGGAGCTCGATCCGACGGTCCAGCAGCCGCGTCATCATTTGCTCGACGACTCTGTGCTGGAGCACAGCGATGCGCTGTCCAGTGCCGACCTGACCTCGCTGGAGAGCGCCGAGGGTATCCTGTGCGACTTCATGGGCAGCAATTGCGATCTAATGTCGCCGGAGGCAGCGGCTGCCATGCAGGGCTGTGTGCGCCGCAAGACCGTGCAGAAGGAGGGCAGGAAGCCCGCGGTTGCATCCTGGCAGCGCTACTGGCTGCAGATCTGGGCCAATTCGCTTGTCTACTTTCCGCCCAAGTCGTTCAAGGGCAGCGAACGCGGCGACTTCAAGCGCGAGCCGTGCAAGGTGTGTCCCCTGGAGGGCTGGTATGCCCATGTCAGCGACAATACCAAGCACAAGAACACCTTCGAGCTATACCACCGCACCCTGGGCACCGTTTACAGGTTTCGTACGGACAGTCCGCAGATGACGCATCTCTGGACGAATGCCATTTGCAAGCTGGCAACGACGCGCGTGCCAAAGCCCTTGCCCGCCAATCTAATGTCCTTCGAGTGAGTCACAGGCGCAGGACACCAACGAAAATGATACAAAAAACTGTACTCAACAATTAGATTTAATTAGCTGTTCATTTACTCACGAATTCACTTTGCAACGCAACTGAACACAGAACATTCCCGCGGCTCTCTGCTTGTTCAAGCAACCCACACACCGAAAACAACAACAACAACAAAAACTAACGAACAAATTGTAATTTGCAAATGAAACGATTTCAAATGGTATTTCAAAAGACTGACAGACTAGCAGAGAACAAGATATAGATAAAGATATAGATGAAGATGAAGATGGATCACAGAGAAGAGGAAACACTCAGAAACACACGACACAGTCCAAGATAAAAACAATACGATTAATGATATGATATTGACTAATGGTCACAGCTAACGATACTTAACTATGGGTTATATCTAGACTCTTCGGCCGATTTCTCAACTGTTGCCGGCTGTGGCTATATGGCCCACTATCTCGAATGCTTTTTGTGCTGTAGCCTAAATGTTTAATTAATTGTCTGCGTTTAACTTGTAATTAGCATTAAAAGCATAATCACTTACGACGATATTTAATTAACTATATATGTTCATATATATACACGTATATATGCGCTGATTGTGCCATATTAATTTTTAATTAAAACATAGTTTTAAACACGATTTACATATATACATACATATATATATATATATATAGATGAAAGCACTTTATGCAAAACATTTGTACCGCCTTTTCTTAGGCCAAGTCTAACTATAATTAATTAATTGCTTAATTCCAAGTGTCTAAGGTAAACGTTCGTTCTGCTTAACTATTTTGCAACAAAGAATCAAAAAAAGATAACTATTTAACGCATACTCGAAACGGTAAACATAGGCTTTATATAAGAAACTTTAAGAATTGCTATCACGATTTATACTATTTTGTTGCATGTTAGGGTTTAGTTTAAGTTCATTTTAAGCTTAAGTGTATAGTTTTATATGTTGCATGTTTTCTCTAGACAATAGAGCTTGAATTCTACAAAAAATCGAAAACTATGTTAACTATGGGCAACAGTTTCTTCAGATACATCAGTTAGATATATATATATATATACACATATAGATATACATTTACTTAGTTAAGCTTTGGCACTCACACTCACACTTGATTTGCAGAGTCTTAGCTTAAGCTTGAAAAGAAATGCAGCGAACAAAAGTCGATTAAAGAAACAAACTAAAAATACGAAAACTATCAAAACTAATGCCCTTTTATGTGCATTATATAATTGCGTACGTTATTTATAACAATTTTCACCGCGCGAATTTGCAATTCATTTGCGCGCCTGCTTCATGAATTTCAATTAGTGACAGCGCAGCATTTCGAGCTAGTTAACTTGAAGAGCGGAGTCTTAAAACTTGCCAGTCGATTGCGAAACATGAAAGAGTCTACAATTGGTGGCAGCTGCCAAGTTAACAGCCGGTGTCACAGTGACAGGATGATAATGATGACAGCAGCCCAAGCCAAACGCAGCTGTGGCCGGATTTATGTGATGACTTTCCCGCTGCTGCTGCTGCCGCTGCTGCTGCTGTTGCTGCTTCTCCTCCTCCGCATAGATGTCAGCGTGGGCGGCAAGACAACGACCATGTAAGTGTTAAGGATTGTTGTGTAATCGCCAGTCGGCGCAACGACTTTCACCCAACTCTGAAGCACCAGTTACACTTCCTGTTTGCCCCACATGCAGTGTGCGTCATACGGATACAGTGGAGCCCCATTTGGATGGCTTCTGGACAAATAGGACCACCTGGAACGCGCGCTGGGTCAAGTACTGGCGCGCCAAGCGTATTTACGAGCCCGTCTGGAAGAAAGTCTGGACGCCCACCATACTCAACGAGTGGGTGCCGCTGCCAAACGCGCCTCCGCCGGATGCCTGGCAGCAGCCGGAGGATAAGCAGGATAAGGCCTAGGAGAGACTGACTACTACAATTAAGATTATTTATTTATTTGTTAATTAAATGCTGTTTAAGTCTAGAGATAATTTAAGTGTACGCCGAATCAAAAGGGGGACCTTACGTGCTAGCGACTGGTTTACAACTATTTACAAGGAGCTTGGAACTGGGCACTTGGCATACGATATGCATATAAATATTCCTGGATGCTCTACGCGCCCGGAAACTTAAATGACTGCGATGTAGCGGCGGCGGCGGCGGCGGCAACCGGCGATTTGGCTGCCTCCAGCGCCTTGGCTTGGAAATCTGCACTGGCCACTGGCTGCAGTAGAGTTGGCTTCGACGCCGAGGCATTGCTGTCATCGCGTTTCCAGACAACCTTATCCTTTTCACTGGTGGCGCCTTTGTCTTTGCGATCCCAGTCCCAGCCAACGTCATGATGGTGATGGTCGTGATGGTGATCGGGTGTGGGGAACCATTCGGATATAACAACGGGCTTCCAGATTTTCTTCCAGCCAGGCACCCAAATTTCCTTCCAGCCGGGCACCCAGATCTGTTTCCAGGCCTCCTTCCACTCTAGCTTGTCCGTCCAGATTTGTTTCTTGCCTGGTTTCCAGTACTGTTTCCATGCCTCCTTCCATTCCAACTTCTTCTCTGGCACCCAGATTTGCTTTTTAGCTGGCTTCCAGATCTTTTTCCAGTGTGATTTCCAGACAACCTTCTTCTTCCACAGATCGTGACTGGTATACTCCCAACCCTCATGATCCTTGCCCAGATATTTTTCACCAGGAATGCCAACCTTCAGGCAATGTATTTTATTTGAGTATTGCAGAAATTGGGCTTTGATTGAACCTTACCTTGACTAGTTCGGGCGTCCAGTACTGCTTCCAGTCGGGAACCTGAATATCCTTCCATGCGGGCACTAATATCTCCTTCCAATGCGGCACCTAAAATACAGTTTATGAATAAGAAATTCCCTTAACAGAACTTCCAGCCGTGTAACTCACCCATATTTGCTTCCACGCGGGCACCTGAATCTCCTTCCAGCCTGGCACCTTGACCCAATGCGGCTTGTAGATCTGTGATTAAATCAGAGTAAAGTCAGCTTTAAGAATATTCTTAATAAGTTGCTTCAATTACCTTCTTCCACGATGGATTCCAGATTTGCTTCTTGGCTGGATTCCATATCTTCTTCCAGCCCTCCTTCCACTCGACTTTCTTCTTCCAATAGCCGGGATCGTGGTGCTCGTGATGCTCGTGGTGTTCGTGTATGTGATGCTCGTGCACTTCATGCTCGCCAATGCCGAGATCGAGTCCCAGGCCGAAGCCGTGTCCGATGCGCTGCTGCGCCACGCTCTTGCCGCTCACCTGGGACTCGGCTGCCTGCTGATCGCCCACGGCTTTGGCATGGCTGCCTCTGGTGGCGACAGAGAGCGCGCCGAGCAAACCCAACTTTAAATAAGGCAAAGTCATTTGATATTAGTCAACATCGAAAAAACGAAAGACTTAGGCAACGAACGCGCCCGCTTAGGGATCAACCCGAATTCGCAACGATTATGTTAATTAATTAAATATTCTTCATGTGAAGCGTAAAAGCCCGCAACTGGTTTTAACTGGGTCAGCCAGTTGCCGACTCTGTTTGTCCCATTCTGCTCAACTTTTTTCTTTCGCATTGTTTGCACTGAGAGTCCATTGACTGCGCCCAGACAAAAAGTAAGAGTGAAATGTTGCGTCACATTGTTGCTTTTTATTTTTGGTTGGGTATAAATATGTCAGTTCGACATGATAGAGCCTGACCCGGCTGCAGGTCAAAGCCATCGGCTGGCAAAGGCAATCTTTGTGTGTCATTTTCGGTTGCTTTTATTTGCTGGGGCTGCGACTCTTGCTTTCTTAACAAGGCCCAAAGGTCTGTTGGCATTATGCAAATGCTCGCTTTTGGGCCTGTCTCTGTAACTGTTTGATTTGGCGTTGGCGTTGCCAAGATCTGTATTTGGTGCTGCTGGCGAGGTCATAGTATTTGGCGTCAATTTGTTGTCATCTTTGGGCTGGGTATTTCACATAATCCCAATCTATCAAATTTCAAAGCACAATCAGCCCAATCAATTGGCGCACGAATGTCAACTCCGAACCGATTATGAAATGTAAATTAGCGCCAGCAAAAAAATTATCTCATCGCTGGCACTCGGGGTGCTAATTGCAACCGATATCTCGTGTGGAGTGCGCAGCAGCAGCAGCTGGCTAAGCCGCAATTTCCGCACTCGCAGTGGGCAGTGAAAGTCGCCAGCGATGCTGTCTGCGATCCCCGGACGCGGCTGGCGACTGGTTTGCCCGTCATTGGATCATCGATCGTGAGGGAAAAGAGCTCGACTCCAATGCACATTTCATGGGCAAGCGCTAATGAAACCATCCCGCCGCCTCTATATTTGTGCGCTTTTAATTGTTGACAATGCGACTCAAAAGACCACGAAAAAAAATACAGTTTGCAGAGCAGGAGAAAACCGGAGAGGGTCTCAAATGTCGTGCTATTGACAGGCGACAACTGGCCCACCCGGCTGGAAAGTGTGCGAGTGGGAAAAGCGCGTTGAAAATCGTTGAAAATTAGCCTAACACGCTTTAATTGTTTTTTTTTTTAATGTCCACTTAATCTTTGGGAAACTTGAAATGAAGGCTTTATGAAAGCTAAACCGTTAAATATTTATATAACAAAGTAGCTCTTCCAGCGCTAGGCCTACTTCGAAGTCTGGTATTAAGATTCTACCTAGATATATAGATCTTAATACGATATGAATCGAATCATCCCTTTTATATATATTTATCCAATGGGGCTTATTAACTCAAGTAATTGGTACATAATGCCTCATTTATGCTCCACACTTCGCAATTTTTGCAGCCAAAACTCAACTTAAATTTTGCAATTTTTTGCTTCGCGCATCTTTGAAGCATGTGCTCATAATTTGCATATACATGTGTATGTGTGTGTGTGTGTGTGTTAGCCGCTTGACAGTTTGGTAAACAAATTGTGCGCATCTATTATAAAACTGCACTAAAGTGACAAAATTGTATTCCATTAGTTCCACTTGGCTGGCAAGTCCAAGTCAACAACAGCAGCAACAACAACAACATTTCACACTATCTTTTGCACTTTGTTGACACATTTGGTAATTACCATAAAATGCCGCTGGATCCTCATGGCTCCCGCTTAACGTTGGCTGGGGGTTGGCCCTAGACCGAAAAATTTAACACTAATTCACTTGGGCACAAGAAATTATCAAATTATTGTGTGGGGGCAACTCCTTTGGGGCACCACTCGCTTCGTGGGCAACGCGCGCAACTCTTTGGGCCACTTTCGTGGATCTGACTGTCGCACTGGAGTTTGGGGAGCCAGGTTAAATAGACGGCGCACAGGTGCAGCCGGCGCCAACTAACCGAAAACAACGAAAACGACAACGAAAACGAAATGAGAGCGCCAACTAAATTGAAAATGAGAGCGAGTCGCAGCAGAAGCCGAAGACCTTGAATTCTGATAACGGTTATGTGTGTAAACAATGACACAGCGAGCTTTTAGCTGCCTGGCAAAAGCTCAGCTTGCGCTCAGCTTGAGCTCGGCTTACAATAGAGAGAGTGAGTGAGAGCGAGAGAGAGTTAGAGAGCGAGCGTGGGCCGGCATTCGCTCTTCTCTTTTGTGCTGCGCATTCGCATTTGTTTGGAGCGACGTGACGTGCAGCTCGAAGACGCCAAGGAGGCAGCGGGTGCTGCCGCTGCTCCAAATGTTGTAATCGCAGCCAAGCTTATGGCAATAAAAGTTATAAATCTTAATAAAAAAAGGCCAAAATGACAATAACAGCAACAACAACAACATTGGCGCAATGCAAATTAATAGCACGAAATGGGAAATCAACGAAAACGAAAACAAATTGTATGGCAACGTTGCGCATATCTTTCGTTTAGCTTAGCTTGGGTTAGGTTGGGGTTTTTATATTGAGGTATATACATATGTATTGGTTGCTGCTGCTTTTGGGAATTCTTGTTCAATAATGACGACACGAAGGCCGTCACGTTCGTGAGGCGCCTGATGTCCACATACAACGGATTGCCTTTGGGATTGGGCAGCAGCGTATCAATTAGTGGCTTTTAATGTAATTTATAAGCCATACTTGGGGCTCTAACTCGGTTAAGGGCAGTCGCTAGCGTTGCGTTGCCTGCCAAATGGTATCTAAGCACAACAACAACAACAACAAGTCGTTTGTCCCGCACTGCGTGCATTTTTGCATGTGCAACAATGTGGCAACGCTTGGCAAGCAAACCCATTGGAAAAATGCCGCTTGAAATATGGCGCACTTTACTTCCTGCATCTTTTGTTGCACGAGAAACTGAATAACTGAAAAGCATGCGGAATTCCAATTGAAGCAGCGCTCTTTAAATGGCTCGCTACATTTCCAAGAGCCAAATTAATTGCATGTTGATTTAGTTTTTAAAAATTCGCCCGGTTTCTTGTGAATGAGCAGGGACTAGTTGCCCAGTCTGCGTCCGAGTTCCACGTGGAAGCGTGCGTGTGTGGCAGCGTGTGGTTCCGTTACTTAGTGGGCAGCTCTTGGCCAATACAAAAGGCAACATGTTGCATAATATATATATTATTGTGAAGCAAAAGTGCAAAATAATGGCCTGTTAAATCAATCAAGAAATAATCGAAAGTGTTTGCTTATATTAATGATAATATAATAGATGTGTGTATGTTTTTCCTGCTGCCGAAAGTAATTGGAATTCATAAATTATTTATATGGCTAACAGTTGGGCTTGGTTAGTTGCAAAACATAACCTATAAATAATAGGTATTTGGCATCGTTATTGCCCAGATCGTTAGCCCAGCTCGCAATGCAATCGCTTGAATAACTCAAATGCGTAAATATCCATTTGCCCGGCAGCTAGTCCATAAGGAAGTGACAGCAACATGATTCGCACCAGACGAAAACTAAACTTATATTAATATTCATTAAAGTTAGATAAATAAAATCTCCCGCCAGCCCCTGGAGCATGCGTTTCAGGAAGTGGCCAAAAGCCGCAGACTCCAATTGCAACTAAAACCGAAACTGGAACTGGAACTGGACTCCAGTGCAAATGAAATGCGTAACAAAATGTTGATAGACACCACATTGGGCCGCCCAATGGCAAATGCGATGCATGGCTTCCTTGCCACTGGCGTCTGGCCATATTCATGGCTTCCTTTTTTGCGGCTCAAAGTCATGATGTGTTATGATGGCAGACCGCGTTGACGATGACGACGACGATAAACTTGCTGCCAGCAGCCGTTGAACCACTTTTACTTTTCGAGTCCAAATTGTCTGATGGCGATTTGTTTTCTATTTGTTGTTGTTTATTTTTCATGTTTATTCATGCCGTATGAATTGGCCACTCGCTGCTCTTATCGTGGCAGTAATCAGTCAATGTGTTAAGTGCTTAAGCGTCTAAGGGTGTCTGTGTGTGTGTGTGTGTCTATGAGTGTGTGTGGTGTTCCGGCAGGCAAATTGGAGCAGCATTTGGCATGCACTTCCTGCACTGCACCTGATTTGAATGACCAAAAGCAGAGATTGCAGAGATTAGCCAATCACGTTGGCGTGGGCGTGTGTGCCAAGTAAATAACTCAGGGCGACAGTTAAGAGTTGGGGGCGTGTCCAGCTGATTAACATAGTCGCCGCATGTCAATGAACCACATATTTGGCTTTGGGACCTCAAACATTGAGCCTGCGCCTGCACCTTTTACTTCCGATTGACACATGGCTTCCTGCTTGGCCACCAAAATAGGCAAATGCTGCTTTTTGGGCAGCTGGCCGAACCACTTCGAGACAGCAGTTGACAAGTCCAAAGCGCACGCACGCACCAAAGGCAATCGAGATCTTGTTGCGGTAGTTGTTGCTGCTGCAGTTGCGCTTTTATGGCTGACCAGCTTGCCGCACTTTAATTGCACGCCCCTCTTCCCGCCCACTTCCCCGTGGCGGCAACAAGATAAAGCTTGAACTTCCCCGAAAGGCCAGCCAGATTGCATTTGAAGCTGCAGCTCGCTCAAGGTCGCACGAATGCAATTGCAATGCGACCCCAATCGCTGTGGCAACAAAAGACTTAGGACACAAACCCCACACAATAAAAACTAAATAGGCATAGAAATTTCAAATCACGTCCAATTCACCAACTGCATGAATTATGTCTTTATGGCTCTATTATGACCCCCCCCCCCCTCCTCCTCCTCCTCAACGCATTTGCATAATAAGCGCGACTCGCACCTCATTTGACAAGAAAATAAATTCAACGAGACGCACGGGCGCCAACGGCGAACGGAAATGCATACGGTATGTGGGATCTTTCAGTGCAGCTGGGAAATGGGCTGTTGAAACAGGTTCTGTCGGTGCTGCGTTCGTTGACCGTTTGGCAATCAATTGCGCAATCGTTATGGCCATGACGTTGTGCATGTTGGCAACGAGGAAATCGAACACTCCAGACTGCTTCTTGCCAGTCTTGCCAGTCATGCGGGTTCTTCAAAGCGCTGCTCCACTCACTTGGCATTTGATTAAGCGAGCCATAATTCATGCAAATTCGATATGGCTTTGATTTTGAAGCATTTGCACACTCACTGGGCGTTGGCGATTGTAAATACACCGACATCTTCAACTGTTTGGCTCGAGTTGTATTCAGTTGGTCAGTCAGTCAGTTAGTCAGTTAGCTGCAGTCACGCTTGCCAATTGTCGGGCATATGCAAAATGGCAAAACGGCCAAAGCTGATTGCATAATTGCATTGCGCCTGCTTTTACCAGCAACTGAAGAAGCGGTCGGCTAAAATATCGGTTTCCGTTCAATTTATTTTGTCAGCGCAACGAGGCATAAAATTTGCATGGATATTATTAATTCCCATAACGCAGCCGGCTTGAACACTCGGGTCAATTTGTGGCTCCATCAATGTCATAGTGTTTCAGCGTGTGGCATTCCAGTTTGTTGTTTAAGTCATTCGACGCCTTTTAAAAGTTTACACTTTGTAGCCGACGTCTCGATACAAAATTCACAGCATACTCTTGGGCACAAAAGTCGATCCCAATAGCTACAAATGGTTAGCATACTCTTGGGCATCTAAATAACACATAGCTTTCATTTGTTTTGCATAGAGGGCCGTTAGCCAATAGCTTCTTGTGTTGACCAAGGGAGGGCGCAACATCTAACCGGTTATTATTTGGTACACGAACCACATTATTGCTTAACCTAGATGGCGCTACTCAGTTGGAATCAATGCGAGCTTGAGAGCAATCACTGGTTCGCGTCCACGATTGCATTAATTATAGAAAATTTTCTTAATCAGCAGAAATTAAATCAGCTTATAACTATCACAGATAATACAGATATAGTCCGATTTCGGAGTAATATATCTCTCTCTATCTACTTTATTTCAGATATGAAAAATGATACCATTCTATTCCTTGGACCTCCACGAGCTCAGCGCACAGAAGAGATATCAGATAGCGATATCAAAAAAGGAACTTCCTACATGATCCATATATCCTTGAGATTACCAAACCAAAGATATCGTCCTGGTGAACCTAAATGATCGATATGGTCAGAATATTTGAATGCTTTCTGTCTCAACCGACCCTTAGGAACCGCCCCTCAATGGTACCTAGTTGACCCACATATCCTTGGTTATACCATACCGTTGATATAGTCCTGGTGAACCTAAAGGATCAATTCCCTGCAAAATACGCATGAAAACGGTCCAGAAATATGTATGCTTTTTGTTTTCAGTACCCGTTTTACAGAATGTTGCGGCTGCTGCTAAAAGCGACAATAAAAGTATGCCATTAAAAGTTAATTGTTAAGAATATTTTTGCAGCTTGTGGGTATGCAATAAAATTTTTCGTTCAAAAAAAATTTTAGTTCGTCTACCTGCTGGTCATTTCTGTTCGCCTGGTACTTCAGCCGAATTTCGTTGAAATCTCGGCACCCAGGTGCTCCTCCGCACGCCCCTTTTGGGTATGCAATGAAATTGTTCATTCAAAAAATTTTTAGTTCGTCTACCTGCTGGGCATTTCTGTTCGCCTGGTATTTTGCCAAATTTCGTTCAAACCTGACGCTCCCCTTTTGGAAGCACCTGTTAACAGTGGTATATTAGGTAACAGCTCCTTAACAGTAATCTGTATGTTAAAGAAACATTCTATTTTTAATTTACATAGCCTGTTCTACGAAAGGTATTGCGAAGATTTTTGGAAAATTTTCAAATTGAAATATTTCGGAAACATACAGCCCGATTTCGGAATGATATACCTCTTTCGACTCGTACAGACCCCGACTATCGATTGCCACCCAAAAATCCACAATCTAAGAGATGACCCAAATTGACCAAAATGGCAAGGGGTTAGTTACATCATGTCTTTTCGAAAAAATACTTTTTTTTTGACATCGGAAAACTTTGATGGCATTCTATTCTATGGACCTCCGCGACTAAGCCCTCCCAATCTGAACGGGATCGGGCTTTATTTGGCCGAGATATGGGCATTTGAAGTTTTCGGAAAAAATTCAAATTGAAATATCTCGGAAACATACAGCCCGATTTCGGAATGATATACCTCTTTCGACTCGTACAGATGCCGACTATCGATTGCCACCCAAAAATCGACAATCTAAGAGATGACCCAAATTGACCAAAATGGCAAGGGGTTAGTTACATCATGTCTTTTCGAAAAAATACTTTTTTTTTGACATCGGAAAACTTTGATGGCATTCTATTCTATGGACCTCCGCGACTAAGCCCTCCCAATCTGAACGGGATCGGGCTTTATTTGATCGAGATATGGGCATTTGAAGTTTTTAACTAATTTTCAAATTGAAATATCTCGGGAAAATACAGCCCGATTTCGGAATGATATACCTCTTTCTACTCGTACAGACCCCGACTATCGATTGCCACCTAATAATCCACAATCTAAGAGATGACCCAAATTGACCAAAATGGCAAGGGGTAACATCACATTTTTTCGAAAAAATACTTTTTTTTCGACATCGGAAAACTTGGATGGCATTCTATTCTATGGACCTCCGCGACTTAACCCTCCCAATCTGAACGGGATCGGGCTTTATTTGACCGAGATATGTGCAATTGAAGTTTTCGGAAAAAATTCAAATTGAAATATCTCGGGAACATACAGCCCGATTTCGGAATGATATACCTCTTTCCACTCGTACAGATGCCGACTATTGATTGCCACCCAAAAATCGACAATCTAAGAGATGACCCAAATTGACCAAAATGGCAAGGGGTTAGTTACATCATGTCTTTTCGAAAAAATACTTTTTTTTTGACATCGGAAAACTTTGATGGCATTCTATTCTATGGACCTCCGCGACTAAGCCCTCCCAATCTGAACGGGATCGGGCTTTATTTGATCGAGATATGGGCATTTGAAGTTTTTAACTAATTTTCAAATTGAAATATCTCGGGAAAATACAGCCCGATTTCGGAATGATATACCTCTTTCTACTCGTACAGACCCCGACTATCGATTGCCACCTAATAATCCACAATCTAAGAGATGACCCAAATTGACCAAAATGGCAAGGGGTAACATCACATTTTTTCGAAAAAATACTTTTTTTTCGACATCGGAAAACTTGGATGGCATTCTATTCTATGGACCTCCGCGACTTAACCCTCCCAATCTGAACGGGATCGGGCTTTATTTGACCGAGATATGTGCATTTGAAGTTTTCGGAAAAAATTCAAATTGAAATATCTCGGGAAAATACAGTCCGATTTCGGAATGATATACCTCTTTCGACTCGTACAGACCCCGACTATCGATTGCCACCCAAAAATCCACAATCTAAGAGATGACCCAAATTGACCAAAATGGCAAGGGGTTACATCACGTTTTTTCGAAAAAATACTTTTTTTTTGACATCGGAAAACTTTGATGGCATTCTATTTTATGGACCTCCGCGACTTAGCCCTCCCAATTTGAACGAGATCGGGCTATATTTGGCCGAGATATGGGCATTTAAAGTTTCAAACTAATTTTCAAATTGAAATATCTCGGAAACATACAGACAGATTTTGGAATGTTATACCTGTTTCGACTCGTACAATCGAAACGCATGGTTCCTAGATGTCCTATATATCCTTGAGTTTGCCATACCGAAGACGTCGTGCCTTCTCACTTTCATCCGTCCCCCAACAGCAGCCCCATCCCTCTCGATGGTTTCTAGTTGACCCACATATCCTTAGTTATACCATAGCATTGATATAGTCCTGGTGAACCTAAAAAAACGAATCCCCTTAAAATTCGCACGGTAGCGGTCAAGAAATATGTATGCTTTTTGCTTTCAGTAGCCCTTTCACAAATCTGCAGCTTAACAGAATGTTGTGGCTGCTGTTAACTGTTAATTTAACAGATGACTGTTAAGAATATTTTGACACCTTGTGGGTATGCCATGAAATTTTTCCTTCATAAAAATTTTAGTTCGTCTACCTACCGCGCACTTCTGTTCGCCTGGTACCTCAGCTGAATTTTGATTCGAAAAATGTGAATATATTTAAACCCTGATTTAATTGTAAATAAAGCTTTTAAGCGATTTTTGCTGGGATGTGAAACCATAGGTTCCCTAAGACTCTATCAATTGTATGGTTAAGCCAAGGATATGTGGCTCATCTGAGAACAGGTTATTATTCTAAAATACAGACAAAGTAATTACAAATTATTTGTCTTAGAGTATAGTCAAAACACTCAAATGCCAGTCTATTCTGTGGTCCTCCGCGAGTTCAACGCGTCCAATTTTCCTGGGATCTGGCACTATTTTTGTTCTTGAACTTGTTTTTTACACAAATATGTATTTTTCTTTTTACAGTGCACAATTTAAGAGCTGTAATCATTTCAACGGGCTTTCACGAGCTGAAAATGGCGAATCTTGTCAGGATCGGAAGTCATCTTGCCGAAACAGATCAAAATGTATATCTGAAAAACATATAATAACAACATAAACAACAATTATTTAAGTTTTTTTTGTAAGAGAAATATATGAAGTACACTTAATAAACAATAAATAAATAAACTATGTTTATAAATACAAAATGCTTTGTTTATTCCATCTAAGGATAATCTTAATTGTGATTATTTTAAAATCAAAAGTAGGTAAAATTCACGAGATTTAAATTCAGCTGAACTTACCAGGCGAACAGAAATGCGCAGCAGGCAGATACACAAATTTGTGAATTAATCATTTCATTGCATATACACGCGTGGCAAAAATATTAGGCTGCTGTTAACCAACAGACTGTTGGGACAATCGTCTGTTGAGCTTGCGATTGCATACTTTCGTTGTTGCTGTTAGCAGCTGCTGCGACGGAGTTCTGTTAAGCTGCTGCTGCGGAATTCTGTTAAGCTGCTGGCTCCATGTTCCAAGTAAATTTGAGTTATTTAGGTTCGCCAGATCTATATTTAAGGAATGGCATAAGCAAAGAAGTAAATGAGATTAGGAAACCATTGGCTGGAATTATTCGGAAATATATAAAATCATTAGCTTAAATAAACTAGTTCTTGAAATACTTAAAATGGCGGATAAATAACATTTCGGATTTCTAAAAGAATCAAATTTTCGCTAATTCGATCAGAGCGCAGGCAACAATTATTAAATGGTACTGCGCGTTTTTTAAAAATCCTCTTGGTATGAAGTTTAAACAGTTTAAAACAATTGAGACAAGTTAATGAATATGGTGGACTAGGTCAATGTTGAAAGTGTGTTTCATTGAAATTCTGACCACAAACAAGATTAAGTTATATGTTTACTTCCATCCAGTTTTCACTATTCTCAGTAGTTAAAGTTGCCCTATTAATACTACAATGTGTATTTATGTACCTGTACAACAATTCATTTAGACCTAAATGAATGTGGTCCAATGGCTTTGTAAGCCAAATTGGAGCAGCTTCCAGCAGCTGGGACGTCCAGGGGCTACGCTGTTTCATTCATAAAATGCAAATTTAGTTTGTTGTCAATCATTGTTTTGTTACAATTGTTTGTTGTTTGGCCACTTTTTATCTATCTCCATATTCTCTCTCTCTATTTCTCTAGTCGCCCATCTGTCTGTAGATGAGGGGATGTCAGCTTGGTGGCGGCAAGGGGGGCTGGGGGTTGTGTATTTATTACAGCGCTTCAACGCAATTGCATTTTACGACTTCCTCGAGCTGCATTATTATTAACCAGTTAGCAGTTGGCCGTCTCTCAGCCGCAGCCGCAGCCGCAGCAACTGATACGCTAAATGGCCAATATGTGACGCCAGCTTTGTCATGCAAAGCTCTCCACTCCCCCTCTCTCGGTGCCCTCCCTCCACCGTGACACCAGCAACCCACTTCTACTCCACTGGCCAGTAGCTGGTTTGTCGTTTGCCGCTTGTCGTTTAAGCTGACTGATTTGTTTTTTTTTCTTCTATTTTCATTTATTTTGCATGTTGTAATTTTTGTTATGCAGCTCCTCTCCAATGGGGGGGGGGGGCAAGACAATGTGCAATTGTTAGCCGGGCAACGCAATTGTATTTTTTTTATCCCCATTCGCATTCGCTTTAAGTGATTTGACGAGGTGTTTTCACAGCATCGTTAAATGTAAATAAATGTTATATTAATGGGCGCTATGAATCTATGAAATCTGCAAAGCGATGGACAAATTCATTTCGCAATCGGCAATTATTAACATTGTTAACATTGATTGCACGCAGCTATGCCAAAGCGGCCAAATATGTTTGCTTCTGATTCTTGACGCGAAAATAGATCTATTTCAATATTGACTGTGGCACAGTGGGAAAGTACATATTGCAAATGCCAGCAGCTTGTGCGTTGGAATTTCAAGGCACAGCAAAGCAGCTATTTGCGTATTTACTGCATGCTATCTATATATAAACTATTAATCAGAATGCGCGTAACTCCCTTCAAAGTCTTTTCAAGTTTGTTGTCTGAGTCTTTCGTTTTGGCGCAGCCGCGGTCTATTTATAGCCACAATAGATTTATGAGCTGCCATAACCTATCTAACCAAATCGACGTCGCTTGACAACGCAATCTCGGCCGCCTTTTAATTACTATTATTTCATCGTCTTGCCACATGCCACTCGCTCAGCCATTTCGCCGATCTGTTGTCATTGTTTTTTTTGTGGCGATTCGGCGACTGGCTGCCTAGTTGCCACATTTCTCTTGGCAAACATTGACAGCTTCTGGTGCGCAATTGGGCGGCGACCTTGCCGCCGCTGGCTGCTCCACATCTGCAAACAGTTGACCCACATGCCGGCAGAGATCAAGGCGTTGGCAGCAGCAGCAGCCGCAGCAGCCGTATCAAATTCAGTTGATGCGTGCAACAACCTTTTGCAGCGCTGAGACGCTTCACGCTTGGCAGCCAACACTTCGGGCAACTCACGTGCCGCCCGCTGCTGTTGTTGTTGTTGTTGTTGTTGCTGTTGCTGTTGTTGTTGTTGTTGTTGTTTACTGCGGTTGCTGTCATCGCTGTTGTTGTTGTCGCTGTTGTTGTTGGTGTTGTTGTTGTCTTGAACCTGAGCAACGGCGCGAGTTAACTTAAAACATAAATAAATAAATAAATATTTCAGTTTGTTTGTTTTTCTTTTATTTTCTTTCCTTTTTTTTGTGTGGCCTGTGTGTAAACAAAAGATTTATTACAATAAGCATTTCTCGCTTTATTATAACATATATTATATACAGTTTTTTTTTCGTTCGTTTTTCTTTCTTTTCTGTTTGCTGCTTTTTTTCTCTTTCTGTTTATCAAATTTATTTTTATTACTTCTTTTCAATTTGCAGCCCGTTCGTTTGTTTTGTTTTTGTGCGGCTTGTGCAATGCAGCTGCTGCTGCAACAGTTAAAACAACAACAACAACAACAGCAGCAACAACAACAACAACAGCAGCAACAGCAGCAACAACAACAACAGCAGCAGCAGCAGTTGTTGACTGCGTCTTGCTTCACTTGTGCGTAAAGTGTTTGCTTGTTGTTGTTGTTGTTGTCTCCGTTTATTGTTGTTGCTATTAAAAATTTGAATTTCGCATGACACTTGCGTAGATTACATAAAACGCCAGTGCGAAGCTGTGCGCAATTTGCAGCTGCCGTTGATTGGTTGCCCATCAGACGAAAAATTATTACGCATACGCCGCGTGCTGCGCGAGGCAGCACAGGCGATACAATTGAGAGATTAGCTGGCCGGCGGGGGCACTCGCATTAAGGCCTAAGCCCAAGACACTTACAGCTCATCATAAAACTAACAGCTTGATTGCGTTCGAGGTAAAAAGACAACAACAACAACAATGGCAACAGCATCAATTAAAACAAAGCCATTTACCAATTTGTAAACGAGACAAAGCCCAGCCAAAAGCCACGAAAATCCAAAGTTTGCATAATGCAACTTTTCACAATGCAGCTCGTCCGTGTTTTTTTCTCTCTCTCTCTCTCTTCGAACTTTTCAGTTTCGCGTTTTGAGTTATGGAAATTAATTTGATAAAAAAAAGAGCTTGTCACAGCTACTTTGACATTGTGTTCATCTTGATTGGCTCGAACGAGGCTCAAAGAGACCTCGAGATGCCAACTGGCAATTGTTTCCCAATAATTGATGATAACTGCTTTCGGTTAATTAAAAGCTCAAACTAGTCTATATATCAAGCAATAAAGGAATGCTCAGATAAGAAAATAATTGTAAGAAATTAACCCAACCAATAAATAAAACGCAGCAAACACAACACCTCGATGCCAAACTGGATTTCGCACCCGGCAGCTAGATAAATTGTCTATTGCATCAAATATTTATAGCCAAATTTGGAGATTCATAAATATCACGAGCACCGATGGGACATATATAGATATATATAAAATATATATGAATACTTTAGAACTTCCTGGCAGAAGATTAAGTATGGCTAGAAGATTAAGATTTCACAATCAAATATAAAATCTATCTCAAAAGAAGTCTTGTAAAAACTACAATTCCCATAATAAACTCTCATCTTCTGTCCATATACGATGACCTTTTAAACTTAATGTTTATACCCTGTAAATCTATTTAGCTTAACAAAAACTTGGGTCGGGCCGCGTGCCTCGACTTGATCTGTGAATTTGTGAAAAGCTGAGCGGCATCAATAAAAGCAAATAACTCCCGTTTGTTGCGCTCCCCTTAAATGTTTGCATGAACTCGAACTTTTGGTTAAGTTTACATTTTGTAGTTGTTGTTGTTGTTGTTGTAGCAAAGTTACCTAATCGTCGCAATTGTGGCAGTGTCTGGCGTCCAGTTTTGGTATTGGCTGCAGCAACAGCAACGGCAACTGCCGCAAGTTGCTTCCTCGGCTGCTGTCGCCGTCGGCTGCTAACTAGACCTGCATACAACTGGGTAAGCCAAACAGCTGGTTGCTTTGTTGGGGATTGGGGCGGAGAGTTGGATCACGTGTTAAGCCGATGTCGGCAGCGGTTTTTGGCACACAAACACAGAGAGACACAAAGGAGAGGCTGAGACGCCAACGAGCGAGTCAATTAATGCAACATGTTGCA
Organism: Drosophila kanekoi; assembly: GCA_037075305.1. NCBI lineage: Eukaryota > Metazoa > Arthropoda > Insecta > Diptera > Drosophilidae > Drosophila > Drosophila kanekoi. Next base: position 3,776,134 of record JBAMCE010000553.1, on the reverse strand, counting down.
ACAGCGGCGACCGAGTGACTTGGACTTCAATTGAATGCAGCAACTGAGGCTGCGGCGTCGCCCCCTAACCCTAAGCGGCAGCTCGCAGCCCGCATTCAACATACAGCATTCAACTTGAACAGGAAGTCAGGCGTTATTGTTGCTGCTTATCTGGCCGATGATGAGATGCTTCCTTGAGATTTATTTGGCATCTGCATCGGATGCACACAGTTGCGATTGCAAATGCTTTGCGGCAAGTTCATATGCATTGGCTTTGGCTCTTGGCTCTTGGCACTTGGCCTCTTGCTGCTGCTTTTGCTGTTGCTGTTGTTGCGGGCTGCTGCCGATTGCAACAATCGTGAACAAAAAAAACTTGTCCATTTTAGTCATTGCGGGCGGCGGAGCAACATTTATCTAAGCCCAACTTCCGCGTGTCATGAGGCCCGAAACTTTATGAGTTGCATCTTCCTCTTAATGACCATCTAATGGCAGCATCGCTCGAGCTGGAACAGCTCTTGCGCAATGCGATGCGGCCAATGAAAGTAAAAGGAGCAGCCCAAGACCAAGTCGAAGTCGCAGTCGAAGTCACAGCCGCAGCCGCAGCCGCAGCTTTAGCTGAAGCGGATGCTGGGGTCACGTTTCATCACAGCATCTCTTGGGTGGTTTTCAATCTTCAAGTACTGCGCCTCAAGTGCTGAAATCTCACCACAATTATATATGAATTTTTGATTGTTTTTTATGACTTTTATTTTTTATAATTTTTTTATTTTTATCTTTTCGCTTTACATGATGATTTTTGTACAATAGTTTATGATGTTCATAACGATATATGTTTATGGTTTTCGGTAAGGTACATATTTACAAACCTTCAACTTGCTTTTTGCTTTATAGTTTTTGAGCTTCATTCTTCATTGAAGTTGAATATCAATGGCAAATCCAAAAGGCCAATTAATCAATTTTCATAACTTAAAGACAAACGCGCGCATGACTAATTTGTACACTTAAGATATAGATATGAGGAGAGAGAGACAGGAATAGAAATGGAATGGAAAGTGAGCAAAATTTGTCAACAAAATGCAAACGGTATGTGTGAATGTGCGTGTGAGTGTGTGTTTGTTGAGGATTTGGGATGATGTATGCCAATGCAAACTTAAGTATTAACAATTTTGTAATAACAATTTGTCAACCAAAAACAAAGAGCGATCGCTTTTGGCAATTGGAAGCCAGGGGGGCAGTTATCAGTTATATCAGTGCTGTCGCATAGTTTGCGAGATAGTTGGAAGGGAGCGCCTGCTGCTTAGTCCCAGCCATGTCCGTGGCCATGGCTAATTGGCACCCAGACCTTTTCCCACACTGGCTTCCAGACCTTTTTCCATTCTTGAACCTTGACCTCCTTCCAGACGGGCACCTGCACCGATTGCCATTCATCCTTCCACGCCTGCTTCTTTTCGGTGGCCCAGACTTGTTTCTTTTCGGTGCGCCAGATCTGTACCTTCTCCTCTACCCATGTTTCGCGCTTCTCCTTAATCCAGATTTGCTTCTTTGAGTTCTTCCACACTTGTATCCATTCATCCTTCCATTCAAGTTTCTTGTCTTGCTTCCACTCTTGCACTTTCTCGGTTTTCCATTCCTGCACCTTTTCTGTGCGCCATTCTTGCTTCTTCTCGGTGCGCCATTCCTGTTTCTTTTCTGTGCGCCACACTTTCTTCCACACTGGCTTCCAAATGAGCTTCTTGCGCCACAGATCGTGACTGGTGTATTCCCAACCCTCGTGATCTTTGCCCAGGAACTTTTCGCCGGGTATGCCCATTTTCACCTAGCAGGATCGTTGTTGATATTAAGTTTGGCACAATGCCATTTAATTGCTTATTTCTTACCCATTGGGGCTCAAACATTTGCTTCCAGTCTGCAACCTGTACTTCCTTCCACACTGGCACCTGGATTTCCTTCCAAAACGGCACTTGGATTTCCTTCCAGATGGGCACCTTGATTTCCTTCCAAACGGCCACTTTTGTGGGCACCCAAATGGGTTTCGTTATTTTCTTCCACTCGGGCACTTTGATGTCCTTCCAAGCGGGCACTTCGCGTTCCTCAATTTTAGGCTTCTTAACTATTTTCCAGTCGGGCACTTGTTCCTCTTTCCAAACGGGCACCTATAGCATGTACGCTTTTTTTTAGCATGGATCCTTTTTGCCTGGCACCGTCTGCTTACCTGAACCTCCTTCCATATTGGCACCGAAACCTTCTTCCATTTGGTTTCCCATGCCTCTTTTTTCACTGTCTTCCACACCTGCACCCAATCCTCCTTCCACGTAAGCTTCTTTTTCCACACACCCTCGGGCGGATGTGCGTAGGCTATGCTAAGGATTAGCGCGCAGCTGGCGCTGAGTAGCTGTGGGCGGCAGAGAAGCGCAGATAATCGATTAAAAACTTTCCAAGCCAACGTTTTCAAAGATTTTAAGATAACTTTTTTCGCAAAAATTTTGAATACGTATTTTTCTTTTTTCTTTTTTTTTTTTAATTTTTTTACACACTGTTATTCACTTTTTTAGGACTTTTGAACTTTTTAACACTTAAAGCCGTTACGATTTATAGCTTATGCGATTTGGCGCGACACTAACCAACAGATTTAGGGATCTCATGCTTGGAATCCCTGTACCACCAACAGCGCGTTAAAACAAAAGAGCTGAAATGTGCCTCCGCTGAGGTCTTCTATGAACACTATTCGCATTTCCCTACATGCACATCTATTTATATTTTGAATGCGAAGCGCCAAAGAAACGCAGCGACGTCGACGTCGCAGCGGCGAAAACAGCAACAATTTTGCCCAAAAAAGCAACAACAAACAGCAGGCGATCGCAGCAGCGGACGCCAGCAGCGACTCTTTGGTCTGTTGCTGTGCCTATCCGCATGTGTGCATGTGCATGAGTGTGTGTGTGGGGACACGGTCGAGCCGCTGCCGCTGCTGCTGCTGCTGCCACAAAGCTTTCGGTCACAGCTTCAGTTTGAGCTTTAGTCTCGGCTGAAAGCGCCCGCTTGTCGCCCAATGTGCAAAATGCACGCAACTGCCAATACCTACGCCAACGCCGACACCGATGCCAGCGTCGCTGCCAGCGTCAACGAAAGCGAAAGAGCCCAATGAGAGTGAGAGTAAAACGGCACTTCGGGCTCCATGAGAGCGCTCAGTGTTGCCGTTTGTTTTGTCTTTCGTTGTGTGACGACCCCAACTAAATGATGAATTGGACTCGGCCTGACGATGACTGCTCGGATTTTCCCAAGGTAAATCAGACGCAGCAGCCGTAGTCGCAATCTTCAAATTTTTGCCTCATGGTCTTGGAGCTGAAGTGCGCGTAGGAGATTTGGTTGATCTCAAGCGCGAATGTGATTGCGTGTGCCCCAGAGCTAGAATGTGTCGACGCGTCCACTGATTGAACGACTAACGACGGACGACTGCCCCCCACAGGCCGACAGCTAATTATGTTGTTAATAATGATGTCCAAGCTGTTAATTGCGTGCGGGCCAATACTTCATAAGGTCAAATGGGGCTGTGGGCGTCGCTGGCTGCTACAGTTATTGGTTAAGAGGCTACGTGCGTGCATTTTATACGACATGCTTAGCTTGGTTAACTGAACTTGAGTGCAAACAATTAGCACAGTTCGGGTTTGGCCTGCAATTCGCCAAAAAGAGTCAAAGCGCCGACAGGCATTTGTGTAAACAAAATAGCAAACGACCTTCGCAACGGGACGCAGCATGAAGACGTAAAGCGATAACGAAGGCAACAACAGTAACAGTAACACTAACAACTCTTGTGTTGGTTGGTGCTGGTGCTCCGCTTCAGTGGATCTGGGGGCCACCAATCGTTGTCTAGCACTAAATGGCATTTAACATTTTTTAGCATGGTAATAAGGTGCGCGTTTTATGACGGACCCCCAAACATAACAACAGAAATGGTCATTATAAGTTTAATAAATGCGCAATTAACACTTACCAAGAAGTTGGCTTCTGCCGGGTAGCTACTGGCTGCATAGTTGACCCTTTGCTTTTCAATACACGAATATTAATTGCAACTAAAACTTGTAAAAATGCATTCTAAGTGTGGTCGCGTAACACTAAAAGCTTTTTGGCAAAAACTAGGTGTAGCCAGATCGGGTGTGTCTATGTTATGTGTTGTGTTGCCATCCAATTGGAAATCTCATAAATAATATGCAAAAGTTGTAATTGACAGTGTCCACAAAATCAACAGTGTGCACAATAAAAACAAGCAGCAGCACTGGTTACATCACAACCGAAAAGCACAGAAGGAGTAGGAGCGGCAGGAGGTGGGGGAGCTGCATGAAATTGCAGTTGCGGCCTTCAATGCAAAAGGTAAAGAAAAGAAGTGCACAACAGACAGCGAAGACACAACAGTGGCAACGCCAACAGCTGCGACATGTTAAGCCCATTTACAACAAAAATAAAAGAAAAGAAACGAAATGAAGAAAAAAACCGAAACTTGAAATTAGGTAAAAACACACGGCGCAAATCAAGGAAAATGAAACAGAAAATAATGAAGAATGTGCAACGTCAGCAACAATGAGAGCCAAAGCGTAACTCGGCTCAGACCAGGCCCAGTCCCAGTCCCGGGCTTGTGCATGTGCAGTGGGTCCACTTGACTTGGTTTTGTTTCGGTCTCAGCCTCGATTGCGCTTCTACAAACGAAATGAAATGGAAATTGAAATTCCTTCAACGTGCGGCGACTTGTGGATCAAGTTTTGGTTTTGTTTTGTTTTCTTTTCTTTTTTGGGGTTTTGGTTTTGATTTTGGTTTCATTTTCAGTTTCTTTGGCGCGAAGATGTCGTGGACGCAGGCGCTGCAGGCGACGTAAACACCTTTCGCCGTTGCTGGAGTCCCTGCCGGTTGCATAATTAATGGCATCTTCTCATTGATCTCGACGTTTATTTAGGTTATGCATGGCCAACGTTTGGCATATGAAGTGGAACAAGTTTTTATAATGACCGCCTGCATGAGCTGAAGGACTTGTATCCGACAGAAATGGTCAATAAATAAAAACATTTATACACATTACAGCCGATGGGAAAATGGGACATGAAGCCAGTTTGAACGTCTATATTAAGATATTCATTATAAATAACTAGTTTTTCATTACAGTTGATTGCACGCTATTTCCTTACAACATTTCTATTTGGGAAAAACGCTGGAAGGTCCGCTCTAAGAGATTAAGTCACAAGGCCCATGTTAGCCCAAGGTCTCTGGACATAGGCGCATGCTGTTGCAGCAGGAGAATGCGACAGGAAGAGTCGGCAAGCAATGCTATGCCTGAGATCTCTATGTCCAAGGACTCCAATTCGTACAAACTTATCCCAATTTAAATTACATCTAAATTGTTAACTAAATTCGTAACTAGTTTTAAAATACACTAATGCAGCATGTTTAGCCCGTTCCAATCAATTGTAAACATCGATTATATAGACCTGTCAACATACTCACCTGGAATGTTGCAAGATAGCAATTACAGCAAAACAAACACGCTTTGTGGCCTTCAATCAGGCGCTTAATGGGCACTAATCCCAATGTGAAATTCCACTCTGAACCTCTTAAGACTCTTCCTGCAGCGTCATCGTCAAGTGTAAGCGTCTTTGACATATCGCGCCTGTAATTGCTTTTATTGCTTGCTCGGATCACGGCACACTCGGTTGCTCCAATTCGTTACATGGTCGCGCATCGGCTGTAGCTGTAGCTGCAGGTGCGCTCGGCTCAAGTGTTGATGGTAATGTTATTGTTACCACTCTGCAGTTGACCCACATAGAGCGTAAACGAAATTAAAGGCGATTGCTGCAGCAAGCGAGCCTCAAAACAGATTTCTTGAGCAGACCACCAGATTGCCCGCTGACCGGTTGCATCATTCCCCCCTCCGTTCCAGACGAGCCGCAACCAATTGGGTGCGACGTTTTGTCAGCGCAATTTCAATTAAATGCAGCATTAATTGCTCAGGTGCGCGCATCGTAAGCCGGAGATTCAGTTGAAGCTAGAGAAGCGTCCGCCGCAGGTGGCCAACACAACGTATGCGATGACTTCTTGTTGGCATTTAGTGGTAAATGAAATCGAAATCCATAAGATCTGCGAATCTTCAGAAAGGTGCGTTTGTGCGCCAAGGTCGACCGGACTACAGCTTGCTATGCGGATCATACCAGGTACTGGCTGCACAGATAGACTCGCAGTATTAACAGTTATTTATGGCAGCTACAAGCAGTTGGCGCTGTTGCAATCAGGTCTGCGGTAATCTTGGCCATAAAGCAGAAGAGGTCAACATGGCGGCAGCGCACAAGCACGCACACCCAGAACGGGCTAGGCTAATGATGAAAACGCTTTGGCATGCCCATCGTGGCGCTGTCCTGCAACAGATGCAGAGTTGTGCAGCACACGAAACCGGCTCAGTCGCTAAGTGGCTCAGATCTGCCCACAGGCTCCAGGCGGGCATTACGCAATCGGGCAAAAGCAAACGAAGCCAAGCCAAGCCAAGCTGCGCACTGTCAGAGGTCTCACATTCCAATTTGCGTAGCGTCGCCAGCGTTGCGCTCCTCCTGGTCATGTGACTGCAGCATCAGCAGCTGCGAGCGCGCAGATTTCCTCATGGCTAAGCGGCTCAGAGTGATGAAGACACCGTGGAACGAGACTGCAACGGCAATATTTTTGATTGCAACCATTTGACAAATATTGCTAATTAAACAGCGTTTGGCAATAGGCAATACGACGCCTACAAAGTGCAGACGGGCGCAGACGCTGGCCCAGGCTCTGGGCATAAAGCGGAAGTTTGGGCGCCATCTTCCTGCCGCCGAAACACAATTGGCCATTGCGCAATCGGGCTGGCCCGCGACTAGCAAACACACACACACGCGAACAACAGGTGTCGCTGTTTTTGCTTTTGCTGAAGATGCAGCCGCGTTACGTCAGTCCAAGACTTTCACATGGCTCACTCCGATTGAGCTGGCCAAGTCGTTGGCGCTGTCTGATTGAATGCTGTCCGTACAATTGTCTGGCTAAGTACCTCAACAGCCTGCGAGGAGGCGGGGGCGGCGAGCAGCAGCAGCTCCAATGTAAATTAAGTTATTTTATGTGCGTGCGAATCTTTCAGCCTGTGTGTGGTTTTGCTCATCAACAAGTATGTTAATTCATTCAGCGTTTTTTTATGGCATTTATTTGTCTAGCTCCGTGTGAGTGTGAGTATGTGTGTGTTGCAACTGCAACATTTGCGTGCATTTTGTCGTGCGCCGCCTTTTTGTGATTTTTTGTACAAGTTTTAATGCTTTCAACTGTTGTTCCGCTTGTAACAGCCAAAAAGAAAAATGACGCTGCACAGTGGTTCGCTTTACAGATGCTTATCGCCTTGAAGGTCTTCACATGCAGACCGCAAGCCAACTTTTCATTTACTTAGTGTTATTTTTCCTCGCCAATTAGCTTAAATTCCCATCAGATAGATCTTTTATATAATGCGCTCTCAGATGTGCTCAGGCTTTTATGAGATTTTAAATGCTGCCAGACAGTTTTTAGGCTGCTTAGCAAATTGTATTAAATATGTCGAAATTTAAGGATCCGGCTACTCTAGCTTGTGCCCAAAATGATTTTGTCATATGCGGACACACTTGAAATAAATGAAACATATTTAAATTGTAAAAAGACTGAAATAAAGTGAAAGTATATCAAATATATAGCACTTACCCACCACTGTGCCCTCAGCATCTACTTGTTGTTGTTTCAGGCTGTGGCACACAAAAAAATATGTGTTGTGCGCGCTTTGTTTGGCCAACTTTTTGTCAGCTCCAGTCATTTGCCACACATTGACAGGCAGCCAACAAGGAAGTTGGAAGCGCATCTTCCACGCGCGTCCAATTATGACAAATGGCAACAGCGATCGCCCACCGCCAGGGCTGTTAGTCATGTTGCATGTCGCCAGCACGAGGAACTGAGCAGCCAGCTATGAATTATGGCTTGTAACACCTGCCAGCCAATTGCCCTGCGGCTGCCTTTTGTGGCGGCAGCAACAATAAATCCAATGCGACCATTGTCATTGTCGCTTGCCAAGAGGAGGAGGAGGAGGAGGAGGCGTTTACCAGCACTGTAACTGGAACACACGCAGAGGCAGCTGAAGGGGCGCGGCTTACGGTTACGGCTTTAACGACACCTTGTTGCAATTCTCAGCTCTACAATAACGCGCCAGTCATGGTGATGATGTCTATTGACCCAGTGCACATTGGCTCGCTGGCTCCTGCTGAAGGCCGCGCTGACTTGCGGGTGACATAATATGCCAATTTGGCAAATCAACGCTAATGCGGAGCATCAGCTTAAGTACTTGATATTATTTGCCATCGCTCTGCTATTTACGCGCATTTGATGTCTATTTCGTTATATGGCCAACAGCACGAGCCGCACGTTTACGTGAGCTGCGTTATATTGCAGCCGGGGCACGCCCCCGCCCTGTTTTATTTGGTTGTCGCAATCGGCCACGCAAAAGATTGCACCGTCATGGCAAAAAAAAACACCAAAAATGAAGATAGAAATGAAACGAAATAATTGTATCACATGTGGGTCAACATCTGCGCGGACAATCTAATAAAATCATCTTCATCTTCAAAATCTGCGCACTACATCATATTTTGTGGCTCTTCGATTTAACTTTAATGAATTATGAAATAGGCGCCATTAACGTCGCGACCTTATCGACTTTCAATTACTGGCGCTAAGCGGTTTTAACTTATAAAAAAAAAAATCCAAAAAAATCATCGACAACAAAGGTGTCGATTAATTAAGTCGGCATTGAACCTCACACGCATCATAAAACATTCCCATTAGCCGGCTAATACACGGCATTTTGCAGCTGAAGATTTGATAGATAGTTCGGTTTGTTGTAATTTTTTCTGATCTGTCGACAGGCCGTCCCTCCGTCCGTTCGTCCGTCCCTCCGTCCGTTCGTCCGTCCGTCCCTCCGTCCGTTCGTCCGTCCGTCCCTCCGTCCGTTCATCCGTCCCTCCGACTGTCCGCCCGCTGCGCTAGCAGAGACTGTGCTAAGTGCACATCATTAAAATTGGTACACAAGCCACCATATTTGTGGGGGTCAAGGGGCGTATTCACGCGCTCTTTGCCTACGACCTGGCCAGTTAAAAGTTACCACCAGCACTTCAGGTGGGTTGCATAAGCTGCGATGCCGCAGTTCCACTTTCGCGCTTTAACAAGCGACGACGCGGCGACGTCGCACGCAAACGGAACGCACGAAAATTTGTTCATTTTCATTTTCTAATAATTTTAACTTATTTATGCGTGTGAACCAAAGCAACTACCGTGTTGGGGCGGCAGCAGTCATAAATCATCAAGTCTCGTTTTTTGTTTTCACAAAGAAAAGTGAAAATGACCATAAATAAGCCGTGGCTGGCTTTCGGTATGCTTATCATTTGTTGGTATTGATGAGTCAGCATAAGGAAAATAGCAATTTGTTAGATAATTTAAATGTCAACAGATGCAAATTGCAAATCATTTTGCAATGCAATAAAAATAACACAAGTTCAAAAGGCGCGCTCAAGTTAATATGTGAGCTACACTCATGCGCCTGTTCAACACTGGCATTAAATGTACTATCTAGCTATCTCCCTTATACTTGGGCAAATGCGCCGTATGGGCAGTTCAACTCAAAACCAAGCGCTAAAACGAGATAGCTATCTGTGTTAGCAGCACAGTTTTGAGAGCACTGAAAGGCGGTTTGGCGGTTACATTTGAAATATGTAAAATCTCAGGATGAGCATGGTTTTGACGGTACTTTAATATTTGGTGAATGTTTTTTTTAATTTTGGCATTACTTTTATATTCGTTTTAAGTTTTTAAACAAATTTGTATATAATATGGCATTTCGAGTAAGCTTTTTCCATAGTTTGTAAGATTGATTTAAATGAAACAGAAACATTAAATGCCATCAGAAATCGGATTTATATAAAAGTTACTTTACATTAATATCTTTATTGATTCATATTTACATTCACACTTTCAAGCTTAAGTACATAATTCGATTGATTGGTAAATACTAATGCTCGTTTTTTAAATTGACTTTCGGCTAGGCTTCAATTGAACTGCACTTACGTCTAGGGACAGAATAAGTTAAACATTTAATATTAAAATTAATGATTAGTGATCGTTAACATTGCATTTAACTACATATAACTGTGTGATGCGTAAAATCTATGTATTCTACTTCTACTTCTACTTGCTGATTGCACAAAAACGCGTTTCAGCTGCAGTCGCAAACCTTTCCCCGTTGTGGACCGCAGTGGAAAAGTGTTTTAGGCGGTTGAACTAAACTACTACTACTAAACTACGGCTAAATTGCATATTTACAGGCTCTGTGTAGAACTAGGACGGGTGCTGGAAAAGGCAGGGCGGGGCAGGGTGAGGGGCTCACTTCATGTAGTAACTGCTGGGCGCACGGCCCGAGGTGTAAGTGCTCATGGGTATGCCCTGGGGGCCGGGTATATGATTGTTGACCGACGAGTGCGTCACTGACTGATTCTGTGAGCCATAAAGATGATCGACGCTGGTGTTGCCAATGCCATTGCCAGAGGGCTCATAGTCCACATCATAGTAGATGCCCGACTGGTTCTGCGGGAAGTCAAAAGAGAATATTGAGTAAAGGCTGACATTGCTGGAGTCTGTAGACCTACTGCTATGCTGCCATTGCTGCGGCTCTTTGGGCGTGGCACTTGAAAGTTGCGACCCAGCAGATCGGCGCGATCCTCCTCCTCACTGGAGCTGGAATTCTCCAGTGCGCGCATGCCATTCGCACGCGCACCCAGGCCGAGTCTTCTGGTAAAAGTGAGAGGAGTTAGCAATAAAACTTAACGACCTGCACGTCAATATATATTTACCTGGGCAATGGCACTGGCGGCGCCATGTTGGCGCTAGGATGCATTTGCATGGTGCTCTGCATCGACATGCCTCCTATGGTGCCCATGCCAATGGCACCCAGATTCGGGTACGCAAACATGGCCGACGAAGGCCGTGTGGGTCCAATGGGTTCCGCCTGGCAAGCAAAGATTTAAGTATGGCTACAAATTTTGGCTTTCAAAGGAAACTCACCCCGTAATGATTCGTCTGTGCCATAACATCGGCAATCTGTGCCCAGCGCATGCGATCCTCCAGCGTCACCTGGTAGCCCGCTTGCGGCAAGCCCGCCGACTTTAGTGGAGCTGTATTCATGTAGCCAAACACGGGTGAGCCCATGGCATTCTTCTGCTCGCGTTGCCAGCGACGTGACCACATGATGAGGCACACCAGGGTCAGCACAATGATGATCACAGCTGCCACGGAGGCGCCTATGGCTACGCCCAGCACCTCGCCATCGATCTCGCACTGTGCTCCATAGTGGCTCGAGTCGCAGGCACACGTCTGGGCGCCCTCCTCGTTGTAGCTGCAGATGCCGCGATTATTGCAATACGCATCCGGACACGCCTGGCACTCGCGACCCGCACGCTGCGGCTGATCGGCCCAGGGATCACGCAGACCAGCCTCGCAAGCGCACTGGAAGCTGCCCCAGCTGTTGCTGCATGTGGCACTCTCGTGGCAATCGTTCAATTCCGCGGATTGACATTCATCCAAATCGTGCAGCGCCGAGACGGCACCCTCCGGTGAGCTCACATACAGCACTGAGTTGCCAATGTTGTTGTTGCGGCGATGCAGCACGCCCAAGAGATGCTTCTGCACATCGCTGCGCAGATTGGGACGCAGTGTTTCCACGCTTTCATCCAGCTAAAATAGAAGACAGTTAATAAAAGTTTAAATCCGCCTGTTTTCTACTCACTTTAAGTGTCAGATTCACATAGACGCCACTGCCGCCCAGATTGGGATCCCCGCGATAGATATTGTTGACCTTGGCCTCCATAAACTCATCCGAATAGGGTGTCATTGACATGGCCGAGTCCAGCTGTGGAATGTCGGATTTGGGATTAGCCATGATATTTTAATAGAGAATCATTTTATTGCCACTTACCGCGCGCACAGATTCGTAGCTCAGTTGTCCGTATGGCTCGCTGTTGAGATCCAAGAGCTTATTGTCCCAGACGATGCGATGCTCATAGATGCGATCCACGCGCATGCCCAGATGGAAGGAGATCACGCGTCGGCAAGGCTCGCGATGCTTGCGACGCGAGTAGCCTAAATAGAGTTAATAAATCAATATTAGTTGGAGTTAATAGAGTTTATAAGACTAAGATTTCCTCTTCCTTTTAAAGGTTACTCCATAACCTATTAACAGGAGCACCCTCTACCATATCTCGTGAGTATACAAACCTATTGCACTCGACCTTCAATAGTTCAATAGTTCACTCACCTGGTCTACAATGGCAGCTGGACACGCCGTTGTCCGTTTTGCAGCGTTCGTGCTGCGCCTGATCACAGGTCGAATCGTCGCCCACAATGCAGGTGTCGATGCGCACCGGCGGCGGTGTCGGGCGCTGTCGATAGTGTGGTCGTGTGGGGCCCGCATGTGTTGTGGATACAGCCGCTGGCTTAGCCTGCGTCTGTCCGTGACCGTGTCCTGGGCTGGTGCCCGCCTGTGGCTGCAGTTCCACGACTTCCGTCTCGGGCACAACGTAACCGCCGCTACTCTGCGTGACGCCGTGATTGGGTATAACTGCGGCAGCACCGCTCGGACCACCGCTCGCACCACCACTCGCACCACCGCTGCCTGTTGCCGTGCCTGGGAGTTGGGGTAGACGCGTCGCCGGTGTTGTGGCTCCCGCTGGCGGATCTGTGGGATCACCAAATAGATTGATGTAAGTGCGTTTGCCATCGATCGAGACGAAGCCCTCGTCACCTGATGCCGACACAATGATGTCCGCCTGTGCGCCGCCCCCGGCTCCACCAGCGCCCGCTCCATAGGATCCATAGGGCTTTATGTTGATGGTCTGCTGGGAGCCGCTGCCCTTGGGACCGGGTCCTTGTATGGCCGAGAGCGTCACGTCAAAGATTTCGCCATAGCCAGGCGGCAGATGCTGCCGTGTCGGCTGTATGGGCTGCTGTGGCGCAGCCGGACGCTGAGCGGGACGTGGCCGTCCACCGGGCTTGAATTCGGGATCATCTAGCACAATGCCAGGTCGGGGATGGTAGGAAGCGGCGGGAGCGGACGTCGGGGCATTGGCAGTGGGCGCTTTTTCAGTGGTGGTTGTGGTCGAGGTGGTTGTGGTGGTAGATGAGGTGGTGGTGGAGCTAGTACTGGTGGTTGTGATGGTAGTAGAAGTGGTCATGGGTGTCTTGGACGTGGGCGCAATCACGTCCACAGCGGAGAGCTCGCTCAGCGGCATGGTCTGAATGCTGCTCGTGGTGGTTGAGGTGCTGACCTCCAGTCCGGGCGTGCGATTGGCTGTCATGAAGATGACCTCCTCGGTGGAGGGATCCAAATCGTGGCTAAGACCCTCGCCACTTTCCATGGACATGGGCACATAGCTGGAGGAGGACATGCCCATAACGGTGTTCACCACGGAGCTCGTCTCAATGATGGTCGTGTAGCCCTCGTGCTCGTCCTGTGGTTTCTTTTTGTCGCTGCTGGGCTTCGGTTTGTGCTTCTTTTTGGGCACATGCTCCTTGGTCGGCGTAGTGGGCGATGGTTCCGGTGGCGGCTGCAGTTCATCCTCAATCTCGCCGCCAGCAGTATCCTGTTCGGTGTCCTGGTCGGAGACTTCGATGTACTGTGCATTGGCATCCTCGTTGGAGAACTCCGAGTCGTAGGTGGTGTCTGTGGGCTGCACAGCATCCAAGGAATCAACGGCTGACTCCGTTTCTGGCTGTGCCGGCTTCGAGTCCTCCTGCTGCACTGGCTCCGGTTCAGTTGGCCGCACGGGCAGTTGCTGTGGCGCCGGCAGCGGCTGGTACTGCGGCAAGGGGCGTCGGCTGCCGTTTACGCTTGTTGTTATTGGTGGGCGTGGCTTGTTGCGGTACCAGGGTGGCCGATTGCTCACAAAGCCCGGACGCACGGGCACAATCTGTTCCGGAATGGGCACACCGGTAATAAATGGTCGTTCGGGTCGATCAAAGGGATACGGCGGCGGTCGCATGGAGGTGCCTGGCTTCTGGGCCTCATAGTCCATTGGCAGCGGCTGCACCTCGGATATGCGCGGCGGTCCGCGATTGTTGATCCGACTAGCCGAGGGTCGGCGCACGCCCTGCGTGTTGGCATGCACATTGACATTGCCATTCAGGAGCTTCACAATGCCCGTGATGATGTCCTGTATGTCCGGGTTACCATTCTGGCGTGCATTATGCGGCGCCTGGGTTGCACTCGCCCTCGAGGTGGCAGTACTGCTCGGACTCGGGCTGATAGGGGACCCCGACGTAGGCGGTCGCAGGCCCCCTTGCACTAAAAAAGGCTGCTCAGTGCTGGAGCTGCCGTAAGAGCTGCTGCTACTGCTGCTAGCTAAGGTCTTGCCCGCTCTGATGCGCTGCGTGCGCTCCGGCTGCTGCTGCTCCTCCTGCTGATCGTAGGTGCCCGTGGGCTTGATGTTGTAGTGAAAGTAGCGCCCGGCGGAGACATCCTTTTCGCTGTCCTTGCCATAGTCAATGTCATTGGGTCCCGGATACTGCTGCTGCTGCTGCTGATGCAGCTGCTGATGCTGCGGCTCGTGCAGTATGGGCGAGGCGGAGCGTTCCACGCGGGCGCGCGTCTCATTCTCCAGCGGCGCCGAGCGACGGCTGTCCGAGATGGTGTTCGTATCGGCCATGGTGCTCTCAATGCTCAAATGCGCCTCCGACTGCTGGCTGCTGGACTTGGGCGAGATCTGTGAGATGCCATCGTGCTGGGCAGCTGCCGGAAGAGAGAAGATAGAGATAAGAGAATGCTGGTGAAATTCTTAAAATGACAAAGCTTCAATTGAGCTAATTATTATCGCAGTGAAAAGAAAAGAATCTGTTGCAGCGGCTGCCAAAACAAAAGCGACGACGGGTTTCACTTTTCAGGTACACAATTGCACCACCTGCCAACAAACACACACGCACACTGACACACACTTACACGCATGCCCTGTGCTTTGTCTTTGTCATTGTCATGTGGATTCCTCTGTATTATGCACATTTGCATTTCTTAGAAATCCGAAACCAGCATTGAGAGAGATTTCAGTTTCAGCCGCAGTCTCAGTCTCAGTCTCAGCCTCGGCTGGCAGGCATCATTTATTTTCGATGTCAAGTTTGTGTCTTGAGTCTTTTGTATTCTTTTCACTCTCGCATTGTATTTGTTTTCGGGGCGTATATCTATCTGAACCTGGCAACATCTGAAATTACTGGTTGCCTTTTCCAAGCCAAGGCTGGCCAAACAAACATGTCTCGCCCGAGTCATACGATCATCTGTCACAGTTGTAAAGCCATATTACTTATTACAGTGCGCCCCCCTGACCACGCCCCCAAGGCAGTGCGCGCACAATTGCACAGGCAGCTCCCACTTTGAAGATCTCTACGCAAGACGAGAATTTCACAAATTGCTACGTGAAGCGTTGAAAAGATGCCAACTTCATTCGCAGTGGCTGTTTTTTTGTAAAGTTGGAAAATATATACATATAAATTTTCAGCTACTTGTGGGCTGGCTTTGAATACATTTCTATCAATGGGGGGATTCGCTTGTCTGAGCGAATAAATCTATGAAGACATATTGCCCAATAGCTGCTGAAGTTAAGACCTTAAGACTTTTAGCGGGATGAGCATAGAGATGGAGTTGTAGAGGAAATGAGGCTTAAGAACTTTGCAATTGATTGTGGAGTATTTTGATAAGGTTAACTTATACTTTAAAATCGGAATTCCAAAAGTTATTCGGTTTTCATATGTTTAAGAGATCCCATACTGAGAACTGAAAGAGAAATGCTGGCAATTATTAACACTTATTAAAAGATTGAAACAAAAATGAACTTCTTTTGGAACTTAGAGAAAATGATTAAAGACATTCTACACGTTCGACGGTTGGCTTTCATCACATTCACACTTCACACTTTTATTCTGGCATTTGAAGTGCTTTCTTTTTCGGGACTCATGTCTAATGAAATTGACACCTGCTGATCTTCTGCTGCTTGGCCTCGACTCACTCGAACTCACTTGAACTCAATTCTCAATGCGTGTGGCGCATCTGCGACCAAATATATTTTCAATATGCACAATGTTACCGCAAGTTAAGAGCCTTATAGCTAGAAGCGTATTGTCAATCTGAGCACTTGTTACTTTCTTTTGCGCTGCGGCTGCGATCCGCTGACTTGCTCCGGGGCAGCCGGGGCAACACCAACGCCGGAGAGGTGTCAAGTGCAGACGGGCAAACAAATGTTTGGCTGACATATTAGCGCGCTGCTTGTGGCATGCCACACGGGTGGGGGAGGGGAAGTCTAAGGTCTTGCTGCAAGCAGACAACCAGTTTAGTATTATTTTTGAGTTTATGGCGCAGCGCATAATTCACACGACCAACAAAGAAAACACAAAAAAAACACGTTTAGTTATTGAGCTTAACCCAATTGCTAAGCGGTTTTTGTGGGTTTTTTGTTGTTGTTGTTGTTGTTGTACTCCCCTCCGATTAAGTTTTTGGCACAGTTTTTACTTTCACCTTCGCGCGCTAAACGGGCATGGCAAATGCGAAACACGCTGATTGATAACTAAAACAAATACTATTTGTTTCACTTTCTTTGAAATGCGGCTTTGATATAATTAGCGCTTCCTTCAAAAACAAAACAAAAAGAAAAAAAACCAACACGGCCCATAAATACTTATATAGATTGTGCGCTCGCATTTTCACTTTCCTTTTGCAAAAATTGTTTTCCACTTGTTATTCGAGTTATATTTTTGCGCTATTATTGATACGAAAATTGAATTTGTAGCAGGCAGCGGGTAAAAGTGTCTGGCCAAAATGAAAATGTTGCCGCCGGGCCATTAAATTAACCAGCAGAGACAACAACAACAACAACAACAACGAAAAGGGGGAACTGTAGCACAATTTTTGAAATTGAATCTGTGGCATGCAACACTTTCACGGATAACGAAAGTAAAACTTTAATTAAGTGCCTTTTTAGGCAGCCAACTCCCCAACGGCTATGGCCGCAGATATAGACATGTCTCCCAAGTTCAATGCACCAAATCAAGACAACAACAACAACAACAACAGCAACAACGACAACAACTTTGACAACTTCGACGACAAGAGCAGTCATTAGTTCCAGCGCTTGCCTACACTAATTTAAACGCTACTTGAGTCCACGACTCGTGGACTGTGTGGACAGGAAGATTGAGGCAACAGCGGGGTTAGCAAGGGGGGGGGGGGGGGGCACTTGCGAATTGGGTTTCGTTGCGACTCGTAACCCACACACGCGGCGCACAGAAATTGCCAATTTCAGCGCCTCCAACAAGCAATCACTTTCTATTTCAACTGTTCAAGAAAAAGCAGCCAAAAAACTGTTTCACAACTTGGCCAAAAGGCAGGCAGGTATATAGAAGCCACATTTAGGCTTAAGTGTAGTTTTTTGGTTGGCAAGAGCTAGCGACAATAATTACATTTGGTGCGCGCTTATGAAATGCGGCAATTTGATATTTCGATAGTTAACGCACGTACGCAAGCATTACGCATACGCCATGTCTGCCCGTGCAGCCAGACAAATTAAGTACTTAGCCTGGCCCACACTTGTTGTCACCATTTTTGCCCAATGCTTATGGCTATTATGCAACAACATTAAGGCGGGGCGAGCTTGTCATAATAAGCCGTCAATTTGCCGCTGTTACTTAATATGATTTAATGCCAATTCAATTTGCATTATTTGATTAAGGTTTACATTTTGATTAAGATTAAAGTTAATTTTGACCCCAACAATCTGCAATCTGCCAAGTTCTACAGCACAACACTCGACTTCATATGTTAGTTAATTGATATTATATTAAAACTGCTGATGAATTTGAACCAGCGACTCGCCATTTGTTAGTATGACGGCAGAAGGACTTACTCTACTACTTATAACTCTTCTAGTTATAATGCTTGGGTTTTTCTCCTGATCTTCCATTTCATAACAATGTGTTTAACACTTTGGACATTCTTTCTGTCTTTAACACTTTGGACATTCTTTAATGCCCTTACATTAGTGGTATTCCCTTATAATTGATTTGGAAAGTACAAGAGTGTGCTTATCTAACTTGTGTTCATCTTGCAACTCATAGCTGCCATTTCCAGCTTCAATCCCTTCAAATATTAGGCTTTGGTTTCCCATCACATATTGAGCTAATAACTTTGTAAAGTCAAACTTTATGCGTCTGCTATAAAAGCCTTTCATAGAAATCTTTACTAAATCGAAACTAAGCTGCAGCAAATAAGCACTAACTTGTGCTTATGTTCGGGCTTTTGATTTGGCTTTCTGTTAGATTTCTATTAAAGATGTTGGAGCCGTGTCGCAATGCAACCATCTAAATCGCCGGCTTGCCCCGGAGCGCTGGTTGGGCCCACGTTCGTTCAACTTGACTCGTCGCACAGACGCCCATTCCAAAGTCAAGGAACTCGTGGGCAACGCCTCACCGAACTGAGCTGCTGAAGATATTACGGGCTTATCTTGGGCACGTCCCATGCATTTGAAATATCGCCACAGTTTTTATATGAATGGACGGACGGACGGGCAGACGGACGGACGGGCGTGTTCCTAAGCAGCCCCTCAAAGTGTGGTATTAAAAATTGTTTGATTTAATGCTAATTGATTCCGGCAACGCTTGCCTCGGCCCTCGGTGGGCGTCGATATGACTAAAAACAACAAATTTTGCTTTATGGCTGCCACAAAGAAAGTTTGTGTAATAAATACTTTATTTTTCTCTCTCTTGCAGCAAAGTCATGCAGCGACCGCTGACTGGGCTGAGGTCTGGCTGGAGACCTTGACTGAGGCCAGGGACGTGCCCCAGCCCAGGGTATTCATTAGCAACCCAAACAAATTCTGTCCGTTTGGCTGCACTTGTGCAATCAAGCGTACTTTTTTGTATACCCTGTATACCTGGTTTCAAGAATGTGAGGCACAATCTCTACGAGCCGAACCTACAGGCAGGCAGTTTACTTGAACCGAGAACCAATTAATTTCTGCTGCTTACAGGGCATCTTAAAGTCTCATACTTCACTTTGTGTTTGGTTATGCTGCTGGCAGAACCTTAAAGTGCCGCTCGTTGTCGTTGTTCCGTCGAGCTGTCTATGAAAATTTCAAACAAATGCGCTGCAATTAACAAGTGACGACAATGACGCGGCTCAGCAAACAGAGAGAATATTATTGTCAGTTTTTTTTTTGCCATTTGGTAAAATTGAGGAATTTGTCGCTGGGTATTTGAAGGGGCAGAGCCAAAGCCCAGAGGCCGTGACGTGTGTAAGACAGAAATTGTTTTTGTTTTTGTTTTTTTTTTTAGCATTTGGCGCGCGTGTCATGCAATTATACATGTTAATTTTCCAGGCAACAAATGCAATTTGAAGGCAAAACCCAAGCCGAAGCCGAAGCCAAAGGCAATGCCAACAACAACAGCTGCAGCCATTGTGTTAGCGCATAAGCGAATGACCTTAATCAAGGTCTGAGACGCCAGCTCTGCGACTAAGACTCCAGCTTCGGGCCGAGCCGGTTGCAGTCGGGACTAGCTGCAACTGGAGCCCCACTTGGCTAACTTGGCTGTACGCCTGTCTAAGCCAAACAAAAATTTATTGGCCTGGCTTTGCGCGCTCCGTTGGCTGGCGATGGAAAGGTGCGGATATCCACGTAGCACTGACCGCTGCTGCATCTGCCTAAATAATAGACACACTTAACAGCCTAATTGTCTGATATTTATAATTAAAGCCGCAGCAACGCAAGAGCAAGAGCTAACTACTATAACAGATTCCAGCATAAAGCAAAGCAGCCACTAATAAGCAGCAAATGCCAGGCAGAAGGCAGGGCTCGGCGCGCTTGTAAATTGAACTAGCTGCAATTTAGCTGCAGATCGCTTATCTCAGGCAGAACAGGCGAACTACATAGACTCGGGAAATAGTTGAAATATTTGCTTTTCGTTGGAACACGCAAGGCGCATAGTTTCGATAGTCGATCTAAGGGTGGCTGCTGCTGCTGCTGCTGCTTGAGTTCAGTAAACCCCGCGAGTTGGTAAATGGCAATACACTGCAACAAAATGATTGTGAGCAGCAATCAGTTGAGTGCGCTCCATATACGCGTCACTAATTGAACAATTAAAGCTGATTAAATGTTGGTTAAAATGGAGCATAGAATGGGCACACAACTGCGCTGCGTCACCGGCGCCCCTTGGGCCACTCGCATAGCCGCAAACTGTGTTGGCCAACATAAAAGCCAAGTCAAGTTGTGGCCAGTTGAGTTAAATCAAGTCTTGTCGCAGCCAAGTTCAATGCTAAAAGAACGCTAAATTTATTGATTGAAAAGCGGCTTTTGCTCGCTCTGTCTCTGTCTGCCTCTCTCGCTCTCTTTCTCTGTCTTAGTCAAACCGAAACTGTGTCAACGTGCCCCCAAGAAAAACGGAACAAGTTGCGACCAATATGGACAAACGGGCGACTCTCAATGGCGTGTGACAAGTTCAAAAGCAAAGAGTGTGCGTTTGTCTCTCTGTGTGTGTGTGTGTGTGTGTGTGTTGGTTGTGCTATCATACCAAAAGTTGAAAAACGTTTACGTTTTACGAATGGCCCACAGAACCGGCCAGCTACAGAGCAGTCAGTCAAACAGCTTTTTATTAGGCTGTTTCAAGTGCTGTATGCGTGTGTGTGCATGTGTGTGTGTGTGCGGGACTGTCTGTAGCTAGCTTCACGCATTTAACGGCATTCTATTTCAAGTTTCACGCACACTTTATGTGTCAGCTAGGCTAGCCGAGAAGTCAACCAATTGGGCTAATTGTGGTTGTGGCCTTAAGCTATACAGGCATTGGGCTCAGCAAGTGCCACGCCCACGCACAATGAAGCTAAAAGTGTGAAAGAGCCGGTGAGGACTGCAGCGCAAGGCAATAGCAAGTTCGTTGCTTAAGTCTTTTATTGATTTATTGCAGCTGCCTGGTAAAAGGCGAGTTCGTTGCTGAAGTCTTTTGTTTATATGGCCAAGCATATTGACAAGTTTTTACGGTCACAGTTTTATTGACCAAGAGTATGAGCAGCAGCAAGTTTGTCGTCTAAGTCTTTTGTTTATTGCATTCAAGAATGTTAGCTGAGGCAAGTTTGTTGCCTAAGTCTTTTGTCAATTTTAAAGAATGTTAGCTGAGGCAAGTTCGTTGCCTAAGTCTTTTGTTTTATAAGCTCAAAACTTTACATTTGTATTTGGCAGCAAAAGAAAGCATTTTGGCATGAAATAAATTTAGACCCAAATAACCATAAATGTGAAAAAAAAGTCCGATTGGCAACTTACAAAATAAAACAAATTAAAAAAAACGAACAAAACCTGTTTCGCAGCTTAAATAACTGCAGACAGCGAAATGTTTTCATTGATTACCATTCAATCGTCACACACACACTCACACACACATGCATATGCGCGTGTTCATTCTGTCTACCTGAATTGCAGCTTCATCAAGCCGAAAGGTGAACGTTACCTGCCCGCCCTCAGTCCGTCCGTCCGTCCGGCGACGTCTGCGGTTTTCGCTGCCTTTGTGCAATTCTGCGTGCGCCTCAAATGTCTTGAGCGCCGCGAGACAAATATTCGGCATGGCCAGGGCCAAGAAGGAACTTGACCAAACGGCATCAAGATAAATTGTGGGTTCGGGCATGGGACACGGGGCTGATGTTATGGGTGTGTGTTTATGGTTATGCGCGGCAACTTTCGTTGTGCCGAATTTCGGACGGGCTGTCGCTGTAGCGCCTGGGAAAGGGAAAGTAGTTGTATGCATGCAGTTATTGATACCGACTCCGATTCCGATTTCCACAGTTTCAGCTCTAATTGAATGAAAAGGGTGGAGAAACGTTTAACTTAATTGGATCTGTGCACACACACACACGCATGCGAGACTTTGTGGGACTGATATCATCATTGGCATGAAATTGCAATTGCCATTAAATTTAATAAAATGAAGTGCAACCAGTTAACAGAGCAGCTGCAATAGGCTTAACTCAAAAGCAAAGATTCCACAAAGGGTATCCAAATTTGGATATGATATGATATGAACTAGGGGGAAGCCATAAACAAAAAGTTGTTATTCCTCATGCTTATGTTTTGGCAAAGTTTTGCAAGCTTTAAGCAGGAATATAAGCCTTGCAGCTTGGCTCTAAGAGTCTTGTCTTTTTTCTTCCAGTGTATCGTAAGGTTCGAATGCTTTCAGCTGCAAATCGACGTCTGTTTTGAATCTTCACTTGAGCTGCCCACTAAGATAACGCACCTGTTCGCCGGCACACGAAAAACTTTAATTAATTGCATCAACATGCCATGCAATCGAGTGGCCCACCAAGAATGCTGCTGCACCAGCACCACTGGCGGCACCACAATGGGCAACAAATGAAACCTGCCGCTTGACCCAATAAAAAGCAGCGCCATAAATTTGTGAAGCGTTGCAGCAGATTTGAAGATCGCGGCATCTTTATACTGTATGTATATATATATATATATTTGTCGGCCCTGGCCAACTTTTCGGCTATTTATATGCCCCGCTCCGTCCCCCTCTCGCCCTCTCGCTGTCTTTCACTCGCTGCAAGTGGGCCATGTAACCGAAAAATGTGCCAAAAAGCAAAGTGAAGAGAAATATGTGTGGAATAAGCACAGCTAATCTGGAAATGTAAGCAGCTTAAGCAGAGAAGCTCCAAGAGAAAGAAAAAGAGAGAGAAAGAGAGGAAGAGAGAGAGAGAGGGAGAGAGAGCTTGAGTGAAATACATGTTAAGTGCAACAGGTTATTGTTGTCAATGCGACAAGCTCGTGACTTAATTCAGGCCCATCAAACGTATCAAATTGAGGCAAATGATGAATTGCATTTCATCCCAACGGCTAACTGTTTGATTTTCTTTGTAGATTTTTGGTATACACACCTGCACACACCTCACGCACACACACACACACAGACACAACATCGAACTCATCACGCTTTCTAATGTCGTTACCTTGATGATGTTTTGCTCTTGGTGCTGCGTCTGCTGTCGATTGCCTCGCTTCGTCGAGCGACACTTTTCCAATGCACACAAAACGAATTTCAATTCTTTGGCGCTTACATTTCGAAAGCCCCAAGTGCCGTTATTACCGCTCCATCGTTACCACAACGAAGCCCAAGCTATTGCCTGCTGCTGCTTCTGCTGCTGCTTAAGATTCTCAATTGGCTGCCGCCGCTTCAGCTTGAAATTATTTTCGTATTTTTTTTAATTAAGCTGCTGTAAATTTATTTTCACTTCACCCAATTTTCGCGAGACACGTAGAATGCAGCAGAATGTGGTTCTTTCATTGAATACCCTTTAAAAAAGGTTATTTATTTGAAATGCAAACAAAGTCAGCTCAACTTGATTTGTTGGTTTTGACTGCATTGCAGGTAAAAATGATATTAAAATATTTATAAAGTAATCATTTAAGAGAATAAAAGCGCGCTGCTATAGCTAACATAATTAACTAGGCTAGGGCATTGAATCTTCGTCAGATTCTAGCGGTTCTTTTCATGTTTATGTAAATCTGCAGCTGTTGCCGCTCAATGCACTCCACAATCTTATGCTAATGAAGCTTATTAGCTGCATGAAAGATTTGCTTTGAAAATGCCAACATATTTGATTTAAATGGCCCAGTAAACAGTAAAGCAGTTGGCTTTAATTGATTCAACGGGCAGCCAGAGGCAGCCAGAGGCAGCCAGAGGCAGCCAGCAACTGTTAGGCTCATGTCTATGCTGCGGCTCGTGTGGCTGGGCATGTGGTGCAGCTTTAATGAGCGCCCCGACAGCGCGGCGAGTGTTGGTTTATAATTGAAATGCGCCTAACAGGCCGCTTGTGTTATTTTAATGCCCTTTCTATAAATATATTGCCTGAGAACTCTGGCCAATTATGTCTAACTGCTTAACTGGCCACATAATTGTAAGGCACTTGGCCAAAAGGTGCAGCCGAACATGTTCTTTTGTTTGACTATCCAGCAAAGAAGCAGCCTGTCCCATTGCATAACTGGCTGCTTTGCATACTAATCAACAATTATTTAATTACTTGAGTATGCAGCAATTGACGCTCGCGATTATCAAACTGTAGCCAAAGCAAGACCTGAATAAATATTAATAAAACGAAGTCTTTAATTAGACTTCGATTCACGCGCGTCACGCACTTTGGCACAGGCAAAGCCCAGTTCAATGAATCCGACATGAATAATCACATATTACACAATTTATTAACGCAATGACGCATCTGACACCAGGATTTAACCAAGCTAATGACATACTTAAACATATATGTATACAACACATCTTGAAGTTATTGTTTTTTATGTGTCACGCCTAGACACCTGCGAAATCAGCTCTAAAAATGTCAGAGCATGGTTTTTGGGTCAGGCCCGTATTTTTGAGTGAAATTAGCATTCGCTATGGCAACAGAATGGGCTACTGCGGGTGCCCTGGCAGCTGCCCATCTGTCAGTCAGTCAGTCAGTCAGTCAGTTAGTTCGTCAGTCGTTTGCACCTGCGTGTTGGCATACTTTGACGTCAAGGAAAACAAACGCGGCGTCGGGTACTCACTCGCACCTGAATGGGCATGTGAGCATCTTGTTATCTACTTTATGTAGCTATTCATTCTTAGTAACGCCCAATAAATTATGCACCAAACATGAGCTTTCTAAAAAGAAACGACACACACACACACTCACACACACACACTTGTGTGTGTTGGGCTCGCAGCGTGCGGCATTTGCTTGCCGCGAGCACTTGGCTCTGGCTAATGGCATGGAATTTAATGCAGTTTGTGAAGCATTGAAGAAAGTTAAAAAACTAAAAAAAAAGACTTTAACTGTATTAAGATATGTAGATAATTGAAATGCCTTTGCTTAATGAATAGAGCGTATAACAAATGCACGAAAATGCTGATAGATATTACAGGGTATTTCTGAAATAAAGCAATCTATGAAAGGTAAGTGAGAGAAAGGACAGCTCTTAAACTATATATAAGACTTTTGACTCTTAAAAGTCAGCTCGTATTTCAGAGCGCTGAAGATGCCAAAGGTTGATCTAAAGATCAGCTAAAGTAAGCTTTAATCGGCTTGCCAGAGCTGCAGTAAATATCGACTTAAATATATCTCTAAGCGTTGGCCAGCTGTTTACAGGCTAACTGTCAGTCGATCAGTCTCTACTCTTAACTATGCTTTACATCATTCTGGCATGATTATAAAGCAATCTGTAAAAGCTATGGAAGAGAAAGGGTAACCCATAAATAATATATAAGAATATTGACGCTTTAAAGTCAGTTCAAATTACGAAGTGCCAAATCGATCAGTTTTCTATATCTTTCCTCTAAATGATCAGTTCACATCTAATCTATATACGGCTTGCCAGAGCTGCGGTGTATACCTTCTCAAGCTGCCAGCTGTTTACAGGCTATCTGCCAGTCGATCAGTCTCTACTCCTAGCTATGCTCTTGCTGTTAGCTTATTGACTTTGGATGCCAGCGTTGTCTAATGTCAGCATTAAGAATTCACACTTGAAATTCCCGTGGAGGCACCCTTCGGCTTTACTTACCTGTTGTGTGAACGTGCAGAAGCAGCAGCTGTAGCAGTGAAATTGACAGCAGCGTCGCGGACAAGTGCCAAATGTGCCATCGGCGGCAGCTGGGCATTCTATGCTGCTGCTGTCTCTTCTTCTTCTTCCCACAGTTGTTGTTGTTGTTGTTGTCGCCTCTGCTGGCTTGTTGGTGTTGTGTTAAGTCTTGTGGCTTTCGTCGCATTTTTGCATAAATTGTTTTGTCTGCTTTTGCGGCAATAAAAGAAAGCCTCACTTGATTCTAAGCTGTTGTCGAGTATTGTTAACTTTTTTTTTTGTATATTTTTGGTATTCTTTTCAGTTTGTGCTTGAACTTTGGCGTGGCATTTTCCTCTTCTTCTCCTTGCCTTAAGATTTACATATTATAAGCTGCAAAAAGAAAAAGAGACAAGAAAAGTTAATTAGCATTGGGCAACTGATACAATTTTTCTAAAGATTAAATGCTCAAGTTTGTTGCCTAAGTCTTTTGTTTGACACTCACAAGCGCTGAAATTTGCGTGAGAACAGGCCACAGATCTGCGTTTAATGGGGAGCACTGTCCATTTAAGTGGCTCGCAAGAAAAAGCCATTACGTCAGCCCAAAAGATACAAGGGCCACAAATACGCTTATAAATAGAGTACGCCACATAATTGCCCAAAGGTAAGAAAAAATACAACTTGGCCCGCGGCTTTCTAAGCCACATTTACGTAACCTCGTGTCAGCGATAGCAGGTGATGCCTGTGATACCGAGAGCAACAGCTGCTTACAGCGCACTGATTGAGATGCTAATTTTGATTGATGTAAAAACAAATTCAAACAGCGAAAGCTTAAGCACAATCTTAAGAGGTGTCAAAAGGAAAAGTGAAACTCGCAACACTCAACAAAAAATAAGACCAAAAGTCGATAAATCAAAGCAAATAACATGAAATTTATTAGCAAATCAGAATGGTAACAGCGGCCAACGCAAAGCTGCAGCTGCTATTACCCAATAAGTGTAGCAACAACAAAAACAACAATAACAACGAATACGTGACGCCCTACAATTGTCGATTAGCAGCTAATCAGAAGCCAAGCAAACGATCGTTAAAACGACCACAAAACCAAAACAATTGCGAAGCGAAGCAGCCTTAGCTGAAAGTGAAAGCACTCAGAGAGAACGAGCGAGAGAGACGAGCGAGAGAGAGAGGGGGGTAGCGCATTGTAGAGTAAAGGTTGCTCTGTGAGTCGCAACGAAGTCTTAAAACTCGATTACGCTTACAAACACAGTAAAAGCGAAAGATACAAAAAAAAAACTTCAACTTCAAACGGAGTTCAAGCCCAAAATCAAAATCAAACAGTAATACTTTCATAATGCACGACTAAACAATACCCTGTGTTGAGTGCATTAAGCGCTCAAAACAAGTTGACAGAAAACTTCTTGAGGTAGGAAATCTGTCATGAACTAGAAGACTCTCAAGGTTCGATTGGACTCTGGCTATTAATTCTTATATAGAAAAGTTTTCGTTTTCTTTATAGAAAAAAGTAAAGAGTTTTAACTGCCTCACAGTTGAGTTTGAGGCCATATACTTTTTGGCAATAAACGACCATATATAATACAAGTTGGGTCTCTTTCCAAAACCTAAATGCCCTTTCAGCTCTTCAGACGTTAAAATCCAATGCTTAGGTGCCGACATGTGCAGCCGCCAAGTTGAGTCATGGAAAAACATTTTGGACGAGCTGCTGCCACTCTTGTTGTTGTTGTTAACAGTTTGAGTGCAGGAAGTTGGGGTGTTTTTCCATATGCCGAACCTTGAAATTTCGGCTGCCCCAAAGTGAAATAGAAAGTTTTTTAATAACAACGCGAGCAGTCACAACAACAACAACAACAACACAAACAATGACGACAGCGCAACGTGGGTGTTGGACGTAGTTGTTGTTGTAGCTGTCATTAAACGACTCCATTTTGTTTCCAGTGAGCGACTGTCAGGCAAATGCTGTTGTTGTTGTTGTAGCTGCCCACGCAGGCCTGTCAACATGAGCAGCGCTTGTTTACATTGTTAACATTCGAGCAGAGTTGCCAACCGCCGCTTTCGGTAAGGGTAGCCAAAGTCGTTGTGTAAAAAAACAGCAAAAAGCTGTTGGGAAAATTGAAATGCCTCAAAATAGCTAAATTAGTTGGAAATTTAGGCTCTTTCCGGTTGATGACCTCTGAAAAAAAGGCCACATTTAGCCAGAAAATAGCTGCAGTGGCAACACTGTCTGCGAATTGGCTTTCTTTGGATTTCGATATGTTGTTCGCTTTGGCTTTTCGACGGAAGTGTTGCATTGGGCTCGCAATTAGTTGACTGCCTGCCAAGTTAAATGACTCATGAGGTCTGTTGGACGCCTGTTGCGTTGCGTAACTGAAGCTCAGCTCCGGGATATTGCATGCAAGCCGGGCCAAGCGGCAAGAAGAAGCAGCAGCAAGTTGATATATCGGCGAAATGCGCATTCAAAAGGCAAAAGCGATAAAAGGCAGCGACTTCCATTGCATAATATTCCATGTGGCAATCGACGCGTGAGGAAGTCGTATCTGCCCATTGTAACCTTTGTTTATCACCAACTCGGTTGCAGCACATAAATTCTTTAACTCAACACCAATACAAAAGACTTGAGCAGAAAACTTGTCTGCACATTTTCTTATTTACTTTCAACTTTCCACAATATCCATTAATAAAGCTCACCTCAAATATCAATCATTAATCCGAATGCATTAGCAGTTTTTGTTTAAGCCAATTGATGGATTTGCGTTTTCTATAAATTTGTTTTTGATGCCTCTCGTCTATCGCACGTTATTTTCAATTACATTTTGCACACGAACAAATTTCACCAAAAAACATCAACTGCAAAAAAACAGGCAAAAGGCAACCAAATTGAAATTTCTATAAACATAATGGCTAACTGAGAGAGCGAGCGAGAGGGAGAGAGAGAGAGAGTGAGACTCGGACATTGGTTGGCAAGATGAAGCACGTTTGACAGCCAGCGGGAGACGGAGACGGATGCGAAAAATGTGGTTTTGTGGCTTCAAGGAATGCAGCAAAAGCTTTAAAATTATCGAAAAACAAAATCTAAAGATAGCAATTGAGAGAGTGCGAAAGAGAGAGAGATAGAGAGCGGGAGGGGGGAGGGGATGCAAATGTTGATGGGCAGAGCAGCTGTCAGTGTTGTACAGAA
The DNA here is from genome assembly GCA_037075305.1 of Drosophila kanekoi. NCBI lineage: Eukaryota > Metazoa > Arthropoda > Insecta > Diptera > Drosophilidae > Drosophila > Drosophila kanekoi. Next base: position 3,747,313 of record JBAMCE010000553.1, on the reverse strand, counting down.
ACAAAAAATTGGCACAAATGCGCAGCGTCGCCAAAATGGCACAACTAACTGTAAATAGTGAAGCTGGCGCTGGCGCTGCAGCTGGAATTGGAGCTGAGGCTGAGGCAATTTAGTGCTCGATCCCATTGGAAATAGCCAACATGTGTGTAGGCTGTCCGACCAGCATAAGCTGGTCAACAGAGACAGGTTATCCAGCTAGTGCAAGAACTTTTTTTTGTGAATGAGCCGCCGCCTGCTGAAAGCAGCCCGTTTAAACTGGATGAGATTTGCATCCCGTGCTATTTTCTAGCTAAGTTATAAAGTTCTATTAGAGGTCGACAACTATTTAAACTATTTGTTGGCTCCTTAATGACAAGTTTATTGCCAATTTGTGGCAAAAGAGATAATTCTGCTATTTGTAGCTATTTCTGGCAACACTGTTCGCATCCGGCATGGCAACACGGGGCTGCAGCTGTATTTCAGCCCGGCGTCGTATCGTACGGACTAATTAGTTTGGCGTCTGCCCTTGCAGTTATGTTATTAAGTTTAATCAACGTTTTATTTGTTATGCTTTTGGCTTTTGGCTGCAGCGGCATTTATTTTAATTAACAGTGAAAATATGTGCACGAAAACAAATTAAATATGCTTGCAACAAATTTCACAGCGCGAAAACCACGTAATTTGCAACAATAACAACAACAACAAAGGCAACGAAGACGCAGTTTAAGACGGTGGCAAAAGGTAGCGCAAAAAAGAAAGTTTTGTTTTTTGTCTGGTTATTGTTGTTATTGCTCTTGCCGTATTTTTGCTTTCCTACACTCTTACACACACACACACACACATTGACATACACATACACAACACAGACAGATAGACAACGCCGCGCACAAATATCATTCATTCGAATTCCGTTTACATTTTGCCTTTTGCGGCTGCTGCTTCTTTCAATTTTTAATTTATATGGCAACGTCAACACAGCAACAGCAGCTTTGCGCTCGTTTTAGTTATTCACTTTTCATAGATTAACGCACACAGGCACAAATATACGCGTACACACGCACGCCTGCACGCACACACGAGTGTGTTTGGCTTCTTTTGCTGCTTGCTTGCTCTCTTTAACTTTTTACCGTCAACAGGTGTTCAACGCACAGCGGCTCAACGAAAACTGAAAACCGAACTCGCTGTCGTTAGCCGAGTGGCTCGCTCAGCCTGTGGTGAGTTTCGTCAGCCGCTAGCTTGAGCTGCTGTGGTGAATTGCGGCTGCCTGCCATTGACTCTGGCCGCAGCAGCAACAACAATTGAAAGTGCCAACTTATCGAATATGTCCAATTGAGCCGCTGCACTTGCGCGTGTTATTAGCCAAATAACAGCAAAAGGCAAAGGCAGCGCATTGCAATTGTAGTCAATTGCCAATGGTTAGGCCTAAACAGCACATTAGTCACTAATCGCTGCAGTTGCACTGTGCCCAAATGCCACTAACAAGCCGCCGGCTTCAATTGCAGTTCTCTACGCCCATCTGCCTTATTGTTGGGGGCGCGGCAACAAGCCAAGTCCCAATCAGCAGCGTGTTCAACAATTACCTCGCAAATTGCAAACGCACGAGATCAAGATTAGGCGTAGACAAAGACAAAGGCCGCTAAAGCAATTGAAAATGAAAACTAGAAAGAAGGAACTGTACTTTATGTGCTTAGTCGACACATTGATGCCCTACAATTGTACTAAAATAATGAAAGTAACATGATGAACCGTACGAACGATACCCTTCAATAGGAATTGGATCAGATGAGATTTAAAATAAACTCTCGATTTGTCTATACCCTACGAATACGAAGGACTTACCGCAGTTTTGATGATGTAGAGGAATTAAATGGGAGGTCTTCATAGCCCTTTTTTTTAAGCTGTGGCTGTGATACCCTGTAGAAGTAATAAATTAATGACATTTCTAAGAATAAATGTTTTGCTGTTGTAATTGGCTTTACCTTCTTAAAATTCTTCTGCGTTGCGAACATCGTGACAAAATCGTTAGCCCTGAGCATTGCGCAGACTCTTAAGGTCTAACCCTGAAGATTTTCGTTTTCCATTTCTATGGAGGCTCCTCTGTAAATAGCCTCTATTACACGAGCACAGCAATTGCGTTTGCGGCTTACCACGAGTATTCAATTGCATTGGATGAGCACACCGCACACCCACAGCAGGAGTGGGAGTAGGAGTAGACGTTGAAGTAGCCGCAGTTGCAGCCGCAGCCACAACCTGAGCATGAAACACAAGAGGAGCCGATCACGATCCGTTGGCGGTATTCGTTTTTCATGTCACCTCATTTGGCAGCCAAGCAAAAAACAACTGATAAGAAGAAGATATTCGAAATCGAACTGCAGGCCATGACAGAAAAACCATGGGCCATGACCAGTGAAATTTTTGTTTACCTACTATCTTCACTTATTCTACACGTATTTATTTATTTGATTTTTTACTATTGTTTGGCACCTGTTAATGGGGGAAACCCTCACAACTGGCCATAATTGAGCACGTTGGCAGCTTTAACAGTTCTTGGCGCCTGGCTATTAATGTCGAACTCGAAGCTGAAGCGGTACTTTTGGGATTCATTGAGCAGGCGTTTTGCGGTCACTGCGGACGCACCGGTCTCCGCCGGCCTTAGGTTTATGTTGATCTTCTCGTAATTTATTTAATATTGAGTACAAAAAACAAACTGAAGCAATGTAAGAAAAACATGCGGCAACTGCCGCTATAAACAAGAGCTATATGATTGCAATATTAAAAAATAAACTTAAGTGTGTTTAATATTTGGGCAACTCCGAGTAGCGTGGCGGCGTTGACCAGAGCACGCTTGAGTTGCGCTTCAAATGACTGGGATCAATGTTGGGGAATATCTTCTTCAGGTCCGGTGTTTGTGGCGCCACCGAGAAGAAGCTATCGATGATATCCGTGGGGCAAAAAGTTTGCACACAAATCGCTGCGCCGCGCACGTGAGCTGTAAGAGATTAGGTTTAGCAAGTAGGTATGGGCATATAGAATGGCATATATGTTAGCTTACAGCGACTCCAGCTTGGCACTGGTGGCCGCTTGTAGGAGACCTTGCCCTCGTCATCGGTGGAGTCATCCTCGTGCAGCATTTCGAATGTGTATTTTGATTTCGGTGGTGGCGGCATCATTTGCTTTGCCTTGGCCGCGTTTAGCTGTTGCAGCTTCATTTGCTGCATCAACTCACGCTCCTGTTTCTTGATCCGTTCGGCCTCCTCCTGCTGGAGCAGCTTCCGCTGCAGCTCCTCCATTTCCAAACGCTTACGCTGCTCCAGTTTCTCCTTTTCCTGCTGTTTCTTGATGCGCTTCTCCTCGCGCTCCTTGGCCAGCTTGGCCATGCGTTCGGCACGCTCGCGTTCCTTGGCCTCGCGCAGCTGTGCCGCCTGCTGATGCTTCTGCTCGCGCTGTTTCTTTCGCTCCTCGGCCAGCAGATGCAGCCCCTTGCGAAAATCTTCCCCACTGTTTTCACGTGTTAAAGTTTTGCTGGAGCTTGAATTGGTGGATTTAAGATTTGTGCCAGTTGCTGTTTTCATTAGCGTTGTGGCCTTGCAGGCGCTCATGGGTGCCTTCTTAGGCTGCGCTGAGTTCACAGGCAACGCATTGGAGCTTTGCGTTGGTGTGAGAAAACGTCCCAGCGTCGGAGCTCCCAGCTTGCCAATGAGCGGCGTTGTGCTGGAACCGGACACGCCCTTTAAAGGAGAAGCAAATATTTAGTTATAGATTATAGAAAGTGTAGTAAAGAGCAAACGTACCGCATCCTTGATGCGCTTGGAGCGCAGATTGCTTTGTGCATTGGCCGCATTCTCGAATGCCTCCACACGCATCTTCACTGGACTCTGCAGCAGCGGACTGATAAAGAAACAGAAATATAATATGAGAATGCAGATTGGAGCTAACTTGGCTGTCAGCTGCTTACTTAAACAGCTCGTGTGTGCGCGCTGGCATCTTGATGCCCTTTATGGATGTGGGCACCTTGGGTACAGGATTTGCATTGGTTGTCGGTGCTTTTGGCGCCTCATGCACTGAGTCATCTTCGGTCATCAGACTGTTATTTTGCGCCGTCTCGGGTATGCTGCCCTCGCGTGCTGTCTTCATGGATTGGTCCTTTTCGGAGTCAGTGCCGCCAGCATCCACCTGGAATGTGGCATTGCTTGCCACGTGGTCACTCAATCGCATTGTGGCATTTGATGCGGCCATATTAAACGTGGCCTCGTTAATGCCCGCACCAACTGTTCCATGGGGCAAGGTCACGGTTTCATTGGCGGCAGCTGCGCCAGCAGTAGCAGTTGCGTTTGGCACATCATCCACTGCATCTTCGTATATGGACGCCTGTGGTTGCGGTGCTTGGGACTCCTGGGAATTGCGTGCGCCGTTGCTGCCTAGACGGGTGCGCGATGACACCGGCAAGTTCTTATCAATATCGCTGAAGCGTTCAACTTTGATGGGCTTGTGCGCCTCTTTCTTTTTGCGGCCCTTCTTGGCGGCCACGGTTGCTGTGTTGTTGGCTGCCGTTGTTGAGAGCAAGCTTGTTTCATCCGTGGCTGATTTTGTTGCTTCCAGCGTGGACGTCTTTGATGCCGTAGTGTCGACGCTCAGCTTCTCGCGCTTAACTTTTATACGGAAGTTAGATGTAACCAGCTCAGGCTCCTCCGCCTTTCGCTCTTCTGCAGGTGATGGTGGTTGGATAGGCGTGGCCACCACAGGAGCAACTTCTGCTTGTGTAATGCTCGACGAGCTGATTCGGTGCAGCTGCGAGGCGCGCTGTTCACTTTCTAGCTTTATCTTGACCACCTCCTCGTCGCTGGGTCGCCGCAATTTAGTATTCAGCTGTGGCTCCTTGAGTTTTTTCTCGGTGCGCAATTTGGCGGCACGTTGCGGACGTCCGCTGCTCATGCTGGTTTCGGCCGCAGCTGTGACCGGCGCTGGCGGCGGTGGCATCAGCGTTCCCGTAGTGTTGCCCACATCCTCTTCCTGGGCCACGGCCAGCAGCTGTGAATTGCTCATGCGCGCGCTCTGGCGCTGTGAGACCTCGCTGACAGCAATGGACTCTTCTACGAGAGCGCAAATATAAGTTTGCAACTACACTTAATCATTTCACAACTTACCGTCGCCATCATCTTCGGCAAGGCAGGTCAGACGCTTGGGTCGCTTTTTCGTCTGCTGCGGCGTTACGGAGCTATTGCTGGGTTGAACGGGTGGCACAATTTCAGTGGGTTTTACATCTGCCGTGGCTGCTATTTTGCCAAAAAATAGCTGGTCCAGCTCCTCAAAGTGTGCCTGCCATAGTAGCAAAAGGAAGAGGACGCGGTTTCATTGACATTCGTTGCAGACGCGAATGTAGGGGAATTTACATACCGTACGTATTGCTTCCATTTCCAGCTGGAGCTTGGACATAGAACGCATTACGTCAAGTAGATCGTCCATTTTTTTTCACTTAACACAAACACACAAATAACAAATAATTAGATTAATTTATTAAAACTTTTCTTATGTTGCTTCCCGTTTTTTTCAAATGGCGGCAATGTCTAGCGCGTCGCCAGCCCAACACAAGCGAGATATGAACTGAAAAAACATCGATAAGAAACACGAAAACTATCGGTGAATTAAGAGTGGCAACTCCACGCTGCAGCAGCGATATTACCGAACACTGAATACAGCTGTTTTCCCGCGCAAAAATATATTTATTTATTATTTACTGAGTATTTTAAGCTCATTTATTATTAGAAATGTATTCGCAGAACAAATCAATTGATTTTATTTAATAAATTGACATATTTCTACCGGCAGCTTTGTTTATAGCAAATGTGCTCGTTGCAGCTGCTCTTATTTAGAGTGTTGTAAAACACAAAACATAAGCACACGCAAAGGCTATTTTATCAACTGGCTTGCAGCGTAAGCAACTAAGCTACAACACTTTAAAAGATTGGAACTGTTTCCATTACTCTAATTGCGCAGTTTAGGTCATATTTTTGTATACGATGTGCACAAATCGAGTGTATCGAATGTTTTGCACAGTGTTGTTAGCTAGTTAGCAGGCATGCTGGGCCCAACCGGTGCTGCAAAATACTCAAATACATTGTTAAAATTCGCCAGAAATTCGCAAGCCAGCGAAAAATTTGTAATTACTAGGTAAACAAGCGAACCGCGCGCGTTGCGTTAACAACAATAAGATGTATATATGAGAAACTGCACACCGTACACAGACACTTGTCAACAGTAACCCAATACCAACGCGTACACCGCCACACACACGCAGCAATGGGACTCGACTTTGATGTCGTGGAGTACTGCAAAGGTGTGAAATCAAAACAGTCCCAGCCGCCGTTCGCCTGCCCGGTGCGCGACTGTGATCGCAGCTATAAAACACTTGTTGGCCTGCAGGGCCATCTTACCAACTACGACCACGACAATCCGCAGCCCCTGACGCCAGTTCTCAAGCCGAATCGAAAAAGGGCGCGCTCATCTCGCGCGCTCCATTCAACGCCCAAAGACAACGGCAGCGGAGGCGGTGGCAATTCCGAGGGTGAAAACGGCTGCGGCAATGGCAGAAGCACCACAAATCCTGAGTCCTTGGTCTCCTACAACGAGCAGGAGGGCACGGTCACCTTTAACATCGATGGCAAGAGTGTACGCCTGGGCATTGATGATCCGCTGCCAATAGTCGATGATGATGAATTCGCCGAGCTGGTGGAGCGCGGCTGTATATTGAATGCGGATGCGCCGCCGCTGGAGGAGAATTCAGCGTGGGCACAGGTGCAGGTGCCCGTTGCGAATGTCCGCGAAATCGATGACTACAATGTGCCTGATGCGCCGCCCAGGCCCTTGGCCTACTATCGCTTCATTGAGAAGTCTGCCGAGGAGCTGGATGGCGAGATTGAATACGATGTGGATGAGGAGGATTCCGCTTGGCTGGAGCATATGAACGAGCTGCGCGCCCAGCAAAACCTCAATGCGGTCAGCATTGATACCATGGAGCTGCTAATGGACCGCCTCGAGAAGGAATCTCATTTCCAGGCAGCGGCTAACGGCACGCCCACTGGCGTCGAGGTGGATGACGATGCGGTGTGTTGCATTTGCCTGGATGGCGAATGCCAGAACACCAACGTGATACTCTTCTGCGACATGTGCAACCTGGCGGTGCATCAGGACTGCTATGGCGTGCCCTATATACCGGAAGGCCAGTGGCTGTGCCGGCGCTGCCTCCAATCGCCCAGCAAGGCGGTCAACTGTGTGCTCTGTCCAAATGCCGGCGGTGCGTTCAAGCAAACGGATCACGGCCAGTGGGCGCATGTGGTCTGTGCGCTGTGGATACCGGAGGTGCGCTTCGCCAACACAGTGTTCCTGGAGCCAATTGGTAAGCTGCTCGTTTAAGTTGAAAGACATTGTGTTTTACTTTTGCTTTTTTATCCCTGCCAGATTCTATCGAGACCATACCGGCTGCGCGCTGGCGCCTCACCTGCTATGTGTGCAAGGAGAAAGGTCTGGGAGCGTGTATTCAGTGCCATCGCAACAGCTGCTATGCCGCCTTCCATGTGACCTGTGCGCAACAGGCGGGCCTCTACATGACCATGGACACGGTCAAGGATGGCCACAACGATAGCTCTGTGCATGTGCAGAAGTTCGCCTACTGTCACGCCCATACGCCCGCAGATGCAAAGCTAAAGACGAATGTCCCGGACTTCGAGGACACGCGCATGAAGATGCGCGAGGCGCGCAAAGCGCTGGCCAAGAAACGCTCAACGGCGCCGGTAGTCCTGATACCGACAATACCGCCGGATCGTGTGCACGAGATCGCGGCCATGGTGCACATGCAAAAGAAGAAGGAGTTCCTCGATCGCATCATTGCCTACTGGACGTTGAAGCGGCATTATCGGAACGGGGTGCCGCTGTTGCGCCGGCTGCAGAGTCAGGGCAACAATCATGGCGTGATCCAGCGTAATGGCATCGAGGGCTCACCGGACACGAAGGAGCTGTATCGGCAGCTCAAATACTGGCAGTGTCTGCGCCAGGATCTGGAACGGGCGCGTCTTCTCTGCGAGCTGGTGCGCAAGCGTGAGAAGCTCAAGGTGGCATTTGTTAAGATCTCCGAGGAGGTAGTCATGCTGCAACTAAATCCACTGGAGTCGGCATTGGGTAAACTGCTGGATGCGCTGGAGACTCGCGACACCATGGAGATATTCCGGGAGCCGGTGGACACCAGCGAGGTGCCCGACTATATGGATATTGTGAAGCAGCCCATGGATTTGGGCACCATGCGCACGAAGCTCAAGGATTGCAAGTACACTAAACTGGAGCAGCTGGAGGCGGACTTCGATCTGATGATACAGAATTGTCTGGCGTACAATAACAAGGATACGGTATTCTATCGGGCTGGGATTCGCATGCGCGATCAGGCGGCGCCGCTGTTCGTGCAGCTGCGCAAGGAACTACAGCGGGACGGATTACTGGAGCGCGGTCAACGCGCTCATGTGGATCATGTGGAGGGTGAGGTTGAGCAGGAGCTGCGACAGCTGCTGGCAATGCCGGCCAGCGAGGATGTGGTACAAAAGCTGCTCATACTGGCCGACAAGTCGCAGGTGCTGAAGAATCCCAGCTATCGCACCAAGAAGATTAAGCAAATCCGTCTGGAAATCAATCGCATGCGCAAATCTCTGCAAAAGGCGCGCTTTGCAGCGGTAAGCATACTAGTTTGGGAGTTACATAATTAGTTATTTAAACAATTCCAATCCTTTGCAGCGATACTCTTCGCATGCGCACTCCCAAAGCGACGATGACAACGAGGAGATGCGTCTCAAACCCTCCAAGAAGCGAACGCGCAAACGTCTCAATAGCAGCGCCATGGATCTGGACGAATCGCAGGAGCTGCCCACGCAACAACACGATGATGAAGATGACGACGAGGATGACTCTGATGATGATTCAATGGCTGATGACGGCGCCAGCAAAGACACCATCCACATGGCCCAAACACCGCCCTGCAGTCCGGTTAAGAGTCTCAACAATAGCAGCTCACCCGTGGGCATTAATCGAAGGTGGGTTTCGCTAATTATACGAGGGGCATATCAGTTTTTTTGTCTGTCTGCTTTGCTAGTCCAGCGTGTGCTATAAATTCGGATATGTGTTTGGAACAAAGTGGACTTCCCGAGAAGTAAATTAAAGCATTGGGGAAGTACAATGGAATCTTGAACGGTAGTCCGGTGAATAACCAAGGCGGAGATTGTTGGGTATTCGGGGTTTTTTCTTGGGTTGTTTACAAATTGAAGATGCTTCGGACATCCCAAAAAAAAAAAAATGGAGATATATGAATCAGAATCTCTACTTTCAAATGCTGAGAAAACCTAAACAATTAATTATACCAAGATTAGGTAATTGACTAAACCCGTTAAAACACAATTAAAGGGTATCTCAAAGTCAAAGTATCTCACTTATTGACCTTTCAACTCTTAGGACGGCCATTCTGTTGACGCGGAAGGCGCAGGCGGCACTCAAGCGGCCATCGGAGCCCCTGACGACGCCTGTCAAGGAGGAGCACCACAATTCTCAGTCATCTAGCACACAATCGACCAGCGCCAGCTCGAGCTCCACCACAACCGCTGCCACCGCCGCCTCCAGCACGCTCAATGCATCGCTTGCTGCCAGTGCAACGCCCACGCCCAGTAGCTTTTCGCTGGGACACAACAGCACGAGCGCAGCCGGAGTGGGAGCAGCCGGCGCCAGTCTAACCTCCACCGCTCTGTCTATAAGCAACAAGCTGAGCCTAAGCCTGGGCGCGGGCCTGGGCCTGTCCAAGTCGCCTAAGCGGCCGGCGCGCTATCGCCGTTTGCCTTCGACGTCACCAAAGAAGTCACCGAATCCAGCGGCTGCAGCAGCAGCAGCAGCAGCAGCGGCAGCGGCGGCGGCAACGACGCCGTCGACAACAAGCACCCCGTCAATACCTGCCTTGGCGCCAGCGGAGCCACTGCCTTTTGAGCGCATTCCAGACAGCTTTCGTGTGTACCGAGGGAACAATCAGCGGGACGTTAGCGAGAGCGACGATGCGCCCTCCCAGTCGAGCAGTCCGTGCAGCAGCTGCTCCGACTTCAGCATGTCCGGCAGCTGTTCGGATTTTGACAGTGATGAGGCGAGCGATGGGGATGCGCATAGCGAGGAGGGCGACTCGGATAGCACGAAGGCGAATGCTATGCGCGATGACTCACAGGAGGAGTGCACCACAGATGCCATGGATCTGCAGCATGCGAGCCTGAACAATGCGCAGGGCAATGGTAACATGGCCATCAGCAGCAGCGACAGCAGCTCCGACAGCGACGATGACGACGATGAGGACGATGACGACGACGACGAGGAGGAGGGGCCAAACAGCGCTGAGCTGCTGGATGCGAATGCCGTGGGCAAACAGCGTGTGACACGCAGCACACCCACGCCGCTGCAGGGACGTGGCGGCGCGATGGCGGCAGTCCGTGGCAGGGGCAAACGGCGCAGCAATCTCAGCGAATCGACCAGCTCCACGGCAACGCCGCCGCCCCTGCTGCGCAAGGCGGGCAAACTGCGTTCGGCCACGCCCAATGCGTCGCCGCTTGTAAATAGCATAAAGGCGAGACGAAGTACCACCACAGCCACCAGCAACAGCACCTTAACGAATAACAACAAAAGTAAGCCGCACCACGAGCTGGAGGAGACGGGCAGTGCCGCCGCCGCCGCCGGCGAGGTGCATGTGCGGCACAACAATAGCAGCCAGAAGGCGGCGCTGGAGCCACTGCAGCTGGTTTGGGCCAAATGCCGTGGCTATCCGTGGTATCCGGCGCTTATACTCGATCCCAAGACGCCCAAGGGTTTTGTGTACAATGGTGTGCCGTTGCCGGCGCCACCAACGGATGTGCTGGCGCTGCGACAGAATTGCCTCGACGATGTCGTCTTTCTGGTGCTCTTTTTCGATGTGAAGCGCACCTGGCAATGGCTGCCAGCCAACAAGCTGGACATACTGGGCATTGACAAGCAGCTGGATCAGCAGAAGCTCGTCGAGTCGCGCAAGCCGGCGGAACGCAAGGCCGTCAAGAAGGCATACCAGGATGCGTTGCACTACCAGAGCCAGGTATCCGATCTGGAGGGTCAGGGCCCGGATCCCATTATGTGAAAGCTGTTTGCCCAACTGCATTTAAATGTTAAATGCGCCCCCGCCTTGTAATGAACCCGTGTATGCTCCATTTTCTATTATGTATAGCTACATATATATATATTTAGTTCTCGAAATAGACCAGCCTGGGAGCTGGATGGCTGGCTGATGCTACTTTATTGTTACTGAGAAGGCCCTCCATACGAGTATTTCGTTGACTTTTCTTCACTTTTCGGAACTTTCCAATTTGTACACTGAAAGTGTTGTTGTTTCATTTGAACAACAAGAACAAACAAAAAGTTATACAATATTTCGATTCTTAGTTAAATTTTTGTAAAATATATTTCAAAATTTCATTTTCCCTTTCAACAACAACAGCGACAACAACAAAATGGAAATTATAACCTCAAGACGTTTCAAATAAAAATCAAATCAATGTTTAAGTTAAATAGTTTTAAGCAGCAACAAGAAACAAAATGTAATTAGTTAAGCAACAAATTTGAAAAAAGGTGTAAAAAAACAAACAAAAACAAAACATTTACAAATAGCATTAAATTGTATATGTATGTGTGTGTGTGTGCGTATCTGTGTGTGTCTGTGCGTATGTGTGTGTGCGTGTTTATTGTGTTCCGTTTTTAATTTCCATATGAACAAATATGCAAAAGTTTGATTATTATTACGATGTATTACGATGATGATGATGATGATGATTATTATAATTACGCTGTGTAATTAATGCACATTTTTAGAATTAAGCGTCAAGCGTAGAAAATTAAGTATTGTAGTAGTTGCCCATAACAAGATTGAATATTGTTTAAATTTAACGGTAAAGTAAATGCAGAAAATAAATGTTTTAAACAAAATGCCCAACCAAATTGTTAATTTACTTCGTCACAATATGCGCGAACACATAAGAGTTGACTTTACATACAGACATGTCCAAGCTATCTATGAGAACTGGGCTCTAAGCAGACATATAAAGATGAAACTTGGTATAGATGCAAGTTTTAGATAAAGGAAGTGTATAAAACGAGCCGGGCTGAAACGCTCCACTATATCATATAGCTTCTATGTGAACTGGGCTCTAAGCAGACATATTAAGATGAAACTTGGTATGGATGCTGGTTTTAGATGAAGGAAGTATATATAGATAGAATATATATTATAGAATCTATAAGAACTGGGCTCTCAGCGGACTTATATAGATGGAAGTTAGTGTAGATGCAAGTTTTAGATGAAGTAAATATATAAATCGAGCCGGGCTGAAACGCTCCACTATATCATATAGGCTCCATAGGAACAATCGGTCGAAAAGTCAGTTTAAGCCTAAAACTCGTTTTATTTCTCGAGACAAGAGTCATATTGTCAATAGTAACAATCGACTGAGGATTATTTTTCTTGTAAAAGGAAATCCAATCCAAAATCAAGTAAACTCCACTTAATACAATACAAAAGGAATGAATATCAGACAACTATATCTTCCATCTGAAAATTGAGGATCACAGTTGACTATTGTGAATTAACGTTCTATATATCTCCGCTGAGAGTTAAGTATTCATACCACAGTTGGACAGCCACTGGCACAGTTTGAGAGGCACGCGCGATACGCGTCACAATAATTGACTTTAAGCCAATTAAATTGTCAAATAACCAGAGTACAAAATATGTATACAAAAATAAGAAATAAATTCCAGTATTGTGAGCGAGCAGATTCGAAACAGTTGACAGATTGGACAGGTGGCGCGACGGGCGCAGTTAAAAGCGTAAATATAAGCAACAAAAACAACAACAAAATATGAGATAATAAACATGTTTAATATATTTGTAAGAGAAGAGAAGAAACGCGTCATTAATTACGCGTTTAGGCTGGCAAATTATTGATCATTATTTAACTGAGGTCGCATTTGTCGAGCGCGACTCTAAATCTGATTGATCGGGCAACAGGTGAGCGTCTGCCCGTGCGTAGACAACTCAATTCAATGCAAAACTCATAGAACGCCCCAAAATCCCAGCTCACAGCTCACAGCTCCCAGCTCCACTTGGCCTTAATTACAAATGCATATTCATTTAGCGACTGTCTGCGATTGAAGCTTATTGATGTTAAGTACACTGAGCGAAACAGTTTGAACCCAATTTGTTAACATATAACCTGCTGCAACTGTTTAGCTAGAGAGGTAATTGATCAAGTTTATAGATAGTTTAAGAGCCAAAAGCTTACGAACTGGTTAACTGGTCAAACTTATGGCTTAAAGGTGGAAGTGGAAGGAGACACACTTTATGAAAGGCTGATGTGAAGCTCTTATTAGCAGACTTTGCTCAAGAGATCTTCTAACAAATGAACAGATATTGCGATAAGTTATGTACCCTTTATTTCTTGCAGTGTTTCGCAGCTGCACTTGACAAGTGCTCGTTGCCTGGCGTCGTGTAGGTCACCGTGCGTTGGCGCTCTAATTGATGTATTTATTTAGTAATTGCTTGTACGCCTGAACATGAAACGGAACTGAGAAGTTGGCTAATGTCTACTGGCCACGGGCCAGCAGCCAAGTCAAGTCAAGTCAAGCCGGGCCCGGGCCAAGTGCGGCCAATTGGAGCATGCTTCAGTGTTGTTTTTGTGTTTGGGGAACTTCCCAATTGGACGGCGCGCGAAACGAGTTTCTTGTCAATTTTGGTATCCAAACAAATTTCAAGAAATTTCAACAAATGACGTAAATGCTACCATGGCGGCAGCCCGGCAGCTCGGCAGCCCGAGAGCCCGAGAGCCCGGCTCTAACAAAAGCTTTATCGAAAGTTTATAAAAAGAATATTTTGTGCATGAAAATAAATGGCCTTGGCGTTGAAATCGAGCCCAAAATTGGACGCAGCTTTGTTTTTAAATATAAACAAATGCTGAAATGAGTAAAAATATGAAATTTTTTAAATATAGCTTTGGCAGACAACCCAATCCAACCCCCCCTCCCCCCCGCACAGCTCAAGCATTTGTTAGCCACTTTTAGCTTGGAGTTAAAACCCAAATAAGCAGCTTGGGCTTTTTGGCCAATAAATCATTAGCGGGAAAACATTTTTGCTGACGCGACTTTTTTAACCATTCACAAAATATTTCATTGAAGCGCAGTTTGTAAATGTTACGCATACCCTGTACTCTGTACGCAAGAGGCTATATATGGCAAGGCGGAGGGGTGGGTGGGGAAGAGCACTTAAAAGGCAGCTTCGATTTTAGCTTAGTTGTAGATAGATAAAGCCTTGATTTGCCGAGCATATCTTTAATCTTATCTATAGATAAAAAGAGAGAGACAGGTTATATGCTGGAGAAGTGGAGGATAGCTTAGGCTACTTGAGAGCCCCGCCTAACGAGTTACAGGGTATTTGTCGCGTCGCCACGCACACGACTAGAGACAATTTGTTTTGAATTGAATTGAGTTAATAACGAGGGGTTGGCCGGGGGCAGCGGCGCTTTGAATTGAATTCTTAAATTAATTTGCACGCAGCTGCAGCTCCGCAAAGTTCCGCACTATGACGTCGGGCCCGATGTGGCCCGAAACTGGGTCTAAAGTGGAGACTGGGTTTTTTTTTCGCCTCTCCTTATAAAATATGCGTAATCGGTAATATTTGGCTTTGGTCGCACGTGATGCAAACAACGTGCTCGCAAGAAGCGAGCCGCATTCGAGGAGCTTTATGAGTTTTGCATATTTCGAAATTTTTGAAATCGGCCCGGTTCAAGTACGTTTATTGGCCATTAGCTGTTGCCTTGTCATCGTGAAATTCGCCAGAAATTATTTACATAAATTGGTTGCTATTTGCAAAGAGGGGAAGGGAGGGGGGGGGGGGGTCGTATTGTTGTTGTAATTTGCCTTAAGCGCAACAGGAAAAACACCTTTAAAATGTCACAAAAAAGTTGTTCCTCCTTTTTGGCATTTGTGGCGTGGTTTTTTTTTTTGGGCAGACATCTTAATGAATCGGATGCGTGCGTTAATTAAATGTAATTAACACCTGTTGCCGTGCACACATCGTACATTTGCCAGAGCCAACACACACACGCACACACACACGCACACACACAGAGCGCATTTGGCCGGCTAATCGAAGTGCTTTATGCGACCGATAAGATAAGGAATAACGTGCTTGGGACCCAGTAAACGCTGCTCTAATTAAACGGGACGTGCCTCCGTTTCCATTTAGTTATTGTTATTTTTATTAGAGCGCGTGGACAACAGAAAAATTAAAATAAATTGCCCGCCTGACGCAAGTAGTCCAAAAAAAATAATAATAAACAAATAAAACAAAAATTGATTGGCAGCTGAGAGCATCTGTTCCCGGGTCCAGACACTGGCGCTCATGTGACGTCGCTGCGAACGTCGCTGCCGGCGTCGCTGCCGGCGTGACTGTGGTCAGTTCATATACAAACTGTCTATAAATAATGTCTATACTAGATGCTTAACGCTTGGCAACAAGATTTCTTAAAGCGTTTCGCAATGCCGCAACCTGGTTATGAAATCTTCTCGTGAAAGTGACCCAAAAAGCAAGAAGAGGTATTATTTCTTTCTGTAAAAACTGTACACCTGAGTGTGTACTAACGGCTATTACAATGCCTGGCCTTGCCTTGTCAGCTTTTTCACTGGAAAGTGTTAACAGCCGGCGCCTTGTGACAATACGTGCCGTGTGGCATGTGATGAACAGCTTAACCTAGGACTAACCCGGGCATGTCTCATTGCTCTACATTGCTTTCCCTTGAATGCTTGATCTTGCAGTTTTGGAAGCACAGTAGTTGGGGGAGGGGGAAGATCTGTTTGCATAAAGTTCGTATTCCTCTAGGTGGAATATCTACGCCTTACACCTAATCTAATAAACCCAACAGGTGTCTAAACTCGCACCTTTTGTAAGAGTTCCAATACTAGTAAGAAATGTACTATATAGCATGTATGCCATACATATATACCCTACATATATACATCGCTTATGCGTATTTCTATAGCCTCTTTTGGCTATAATAATTAGTTATAACAATTATTATAATTACTGCATGTCAAAGTTGCAGTTAACAGCTGCTGTCAACGGCAGCTGCCTTGAGATCGCGCATTAACAAAAACTTTTACATGCACTAAAAAGTTTCCAATTGATTTTCAGACATTCCTGTGCAATAATTTAATTTGCATATTTATTTATTGTTTTATTGCACTGATGGTAAATTTCCTTCCCATACACATACAAACATACATACATATGTACATATATGGCATATGTGTGTGCGTATGGCATATGTGTGTGTGCGTATGGCATATAAGTCTGTGAATTGCCCATATAACGGCGCCGACTGAAATTAACTTGAATTTATTATTAAATGCCGCAAATGCTGGCAACCGGTTGAGCCCTCTGCCAATTTCTGTAACCCCCTTCCGGCCCAAAAGCCATAACAAACTTGATCCCAAGCCAGGTTCATGTCCAGTCGCATCGCATTTGCCGTCATGCAGGCGCGTCCCGGCGGCGACTGTACAACAGTTCCGGCTAAAAATAAGTGCACGCCATATTTGGGTCTCCAGCTGGCGGTTGCGAATGCGAATGGGCTGCATCTTTGTATAGTCAATTGATATTTTGACAAATGTCAGTCGCACTTAAGCTGGGATGCCAAAGGGCACACTTACATATATGGCGGGAGAGGGGGCGGTTGATAAATCGATCCGGGATCGAGCCAATTGGCCGGTTACCAGCTGTCTGCCCTTTGCGGTAAATAATTTATGCATTGGTCCATCACACTGACAGCGCCTGGACTAAAAATATACCAGGCTCGACCTTGAGGCAACGGCTAGTGAATGGAACGGGCCGCATAACGGCAGAACCAACTCGAAGGGACAACAGGATGGGGCTGACAATTAACGGCCAGAACACACAGCCAAGCAGACAGCCAGGCAGGCAGCCAGGCAGGCAGATAAACAGCACGCGAAACTGAGACCTGGGAGCTGAGATGTGATGTGATATCTGTGTTGTGGCGAGTCGTGGACCTGGGTTAAGAAAATATTTATTGGCGCATCTTCAAGCTGACCGAACAGGGTCAGCTCAAGGACAGCGTCAGGCTATTTGCCTGGTTCTCGCCTATAAAAAGCCCAGACCTCGGCCCAGAACCGCAACAGTCTTCCTCGAGTAGTCGCCGAAGTTGTAGCGAAGTTTTGGTTTGTTTGTGCCAAAAGTCCTACAAGTCAACGATTTCTATATAGAAATACCCGATCCCAAGTAATCCAGCAAGATGCGTCTGCTGTTGCTCAGTCTCCTGGTGCTGGGCGCTCACGCGCACTCCATTGGCTACCGCAACAATCTGTTGGCCTATGCGCCGGCGCGCGGTGAGTTTCCCGTGCAGAGTCAATTGGCCCAGGGCTATATGCGGTATCTGGACACCACGGGCGCCGAGCGTCTGATTGCCTTCAATTATCCGGAGCCACTCTACGGCATACGCAGCGCTGATCAGCAGCTGAAGGTGCAGGATCAACTGGAGCAGCAACAGCAACATTTGGCGCTCTTCCGCGCCTGGTGCGAGCAGCGCTATAATGCCCTTCGCGCGGAGCTGGAGCGTCTGCGCGCCGAGGGCAAACAGCCGTCGGCCAATATGCTGGCGCAGTACGAGCCGCTGGAGCAGATAATCAAGACGAACGCCTTTGATGCGGTGCCCGGTCTCAGTCCGGAGGTGCAGCGCGCACGCGATGAACATCTGCGTATCTGGAACGAAGCGCGTCTGCAGGTGCTGCAAGCTGAGTCGACGGTGCCGCAAGCTGAAGCATCGAAGGATGCCGTCATCCAGTTGAAGACCGTGAAAACTAAGATTCCACTGCCCGTTGCCGCCAGCTGGGAGAAGCAGCCGCAGCTCAAGCAAGCCGAGCCGCAGAGCTATGCTCCCTTGGAAACACCCCAGCCTGTGCAGGAGACAGCCGAGGTGCTGCGTGCTCGCGAGGAGCATCTGAAGCGCTACAACGAGGCACTGCAGCAACAACTGCAGCCCGCAGAACAACAGACTCAGGAGCAGCTCGTCAAGACCATACCCGTTCAGCCCATTGAGCAGCAGCAGGCGCCGCAGCCCGTCGAGGAGACGCCCGAGGTGAAACGCGCCCGTGAGGAGCACCTAAAGCAATATAACGAGGTGATTCTGCGCCAAGCAGCCGAGGCACAGGCACAGCCCCAGCAGGAATCCCTTGCAACACCCGGGATAAAGGCCGCCATTCCACTTTCCGCCGGCTACGTTCAGAGCATCAAGGCGCACGAGAAGCAGATTCAGCAGCTGAGTCAGGCCAAGCTGACGGCTGAGGATAAAGTCGCTGACATTTCGGACAAGATACGCTACGAGGAGCGCGATCGGGATGCAGAACGCGAACTGGAGCAGGAGCGTCGCGAGGAGCTCCGACTGCTCGAGCTGGAGCGACAGCGTGAACTGCAGCGACTAATGGAGGAGCAGCGCCTGCTCGATGCCGAGCGTCTGGCACTGCAGCAGCAGGAACAGCTGCGCATCGAAAGCGAACGCCTCGAGGAGTCGCAGCGCCTGCAAGCCGAGCGCCTGGAGCTGCAGCAGCAGCTGAAGATCGCCAATACCTTTGAGCCGACGCCCGCGGAGGAGCCGAGCAGCAGCCTCAAGTTCATTGCCCAGCCCTCGGCACCGGCACAGCCACAGCCCGCACAGCCTGCCCAGCCTCAGCATATCGCGCAACAGCAACAGGTCCAGAATGGCTTCTTCCTGCGCATTCAGTCCGGTCAGCCGAGTCAGTCCGTCAGTCCGTCTGTGCCCATCTCTGAGCAATATGTGCTGGCCGAGCATGCGCACAATCCCTTCCTGGTGCGCTACGTTCAGCAGCCGCAGGCGCTAGTGAAGACCATTAGCAATCCGCAGCTGTCAGGTGCTGCTGCCATCAACTCCATCTCGTCCAGCGCCGGCGCCGCCACCTCCACCGAGCAAGCGCACAATCCCTTCCTGGTGCGCTACGTTCAGCAGCCGCAAGCGATGGTGAAGACCATTAGCAATCCGCAGCTGTCAGGTGCTGCTGCCATTAACTCCATCTCGTCCAGCGCCAGTGCCTCCACCTCCACCTCCACCTCCTCCGCCGCAACCATAAAGAGCTCCACCGGACTCAGCGAACTGGAGCAGGCGACACGCGAGCACTTCAAGGCGCATGAGATTGCCTTGGAGCAGCTGCGTCTGGCCAATCTGAAGAATCCCAATCTGATACCATGTACCCATTGAACACGGTTACCGAAACATTCGCACGCTTTGAATATTTTGTTCAGTTTTTGCACAATTCATCAAAATTCAATTCCAATTTGTATGCATTAGGCTTAAAAGCTCGTACCCATTCACATTCACGCACTCACATACTCATATACTCGTACTCATATACTCGTACTCATGCTCATATACTCGTACTCATACTCATACTCGTACACCTGTAGCGTTAGGCGATTCACGAATACTTTGTAAGTTTTTAAATGCATTCAGTTGAGAAACAACGCAAAAATCAAAGTAAATTTTCATTTGTATTTTGAAGTTGAAGTTTTTCATTGCTCATACCCTAGGCGGGGGCTTCGGGTTCCTGCCTTCTTGCTCTTGTTGCTATGTTGAGTATATGTGGCGGACCTTCGTATCGGATGGCTTTAACATAAAGCTGTCCTGCAAAAGATAAGTCATATTAAAGATGATGAATGTGCTCTATATCTGCCATTACCTCTAGATCTGCTGCCCTTAGCAAGTGCATTAAGTCTTCGTTAGGGTCCAGGTAAATATTTGTGATTTGTTTCCTCTTATCATTTGGCCGCAGACAAAGGAAGTTGCCCCAATGAACAGTTATAGAACGTTCTCATGCAAATGGGCATTGGATATTGTCGCCAGTTTGGCGGTGGCACGGTCCCATCAAAATGCGCATAAAATGCGCAACTTGAGGCGTAACTAGAGCAGCCAGCAGATGTATCTCATATGCAATTAAGATGCGAAAGATCCGTTAGAGCTGCGGCACTTGCCGTACCGTGCGGGGCAGGTAAAATTAAAAAAAAATGCCATGAAGTGTATAAATTTCGTATGCTTATGCGACTGCGATAAATCGGCATATATCGACGCCTACAAATCGTATTCAATTAGCATATAGACCAGATCTCAAAGTCTGCCCGCTAGCTATTAACTGACCTAGCGTAACAATGGAACGGTAAAAAAACACACACACCATCACACACACACACAGCCATATCATTTAACTGGGCTGCGATAGGCAGCACCGCAATTACGTGGCGTATGAGTAATCGGACGGCGAAGCGCGTGCTTGTCAGCTAATGACTAACTACCTAGAGATGCCCACCTGTAAGGCCTGCCCATATATGGTCTTAGACACATCCGGCAAGAGGCTGCAGTCACTGATAAGACGAAATCTATCAGTCTTATCAGTCATCAGGCAATGGCCACTTCCTGTCATCTTTGAGAGCAAAGTACGCGCTGCGTGAATCACGCCTTACGTCAATTTAAAGACGGCGACGAAATGTTGCAACAGTTTTTAGCCGCACTTTGTACTCAAGCTGGCCGAGACAAGCTAATCAAATGCCAATTTGATTGCTAATCGCATCGATTGGCCCAAATGATAAATTGGCTGATGCAAGAGGACGCACAATGAAATACGGCTGCCTGCTGTCTGCTGTCTGAACCCGAAATGGGGTTACGTCTGATAAGTTGGCCTTCAGGCCATATTCCTGACATTGGCCACATCAAATGCGCAGTTATATTTCTGGTTCAGTTTCAGTTACACGTCTGTCAATCGATATAATGTTGGCTTTTAACACCCTAGAATCTCTTGAAAATGTGTCGAAGTGGGGGATTAGCTATTGTTCAATTGTGTTGTAACAGGGGGAAGCATATATATATATATATGTGAATATGTATATGAATACGTATATATATATGTATATATATATGTGTATGTACAGTCTGGCTCTTCATAAGCTTTGGCTCTTTCTTCATGGCTTGTCCTCCATATCAATATAGCATCTAAGTCTGGCAACATTATTCTTAATCAAGAGATATCTGCTAGTCGGGCAGCCCTCCCTAGAGCACTTGTCATTTACTTATTTAGCAAAAATAGTCCATATAACGTAACGTAACGTAACGTAACGTAACGTAACGTAACGTAACGTGTGGGCTATTATCACTTAGTAAATGAATACATTATAATAAGACAGTGAAAAGTCCAAAGGCTTAACAGAAGCATTTTAGAAATATTGAAAGGATAACTCTGCATATGGATAGTTAATTCAAAGATGAATTATTAATGTAAACATTTACCCATTGGGTAAACACGAGCTGAAACTGAACTCTCAATTGAACCTTAACCGAATTGACAGCCAAATTGATTTTCGAATGATTTGCACCCAAAGCTCGTATCGCTTGAACAATTGCTAATGTTGAATAATATAAGTATTAAAGCAATTTTACTTAATTGCCTAGAAATTTCAATTGTTTTTGGAAGCAATTACCAATCAGTTAACAATGTCAAAACTATAAATAATAAAAACTGGCAGAAGATCAAGTAAACAAATGTTAGGATAATTGAAAGGCAAGGCATGATACTGAATTATTACCAAGTACTTACATTGAGAAAGTGCTCGAGTTTTTATTTGATAAAGCTTTTGATGTTTATTTCAAGCAAGTTAGTTGAGAACCGGCTCCCAAATCGAATTAGTTATTCTTTAAATAGGTCCTGATGGAAGGTAAAGTAAACTTTTTGGTAATACTGCTGCCGCTTATCAAAGAGCCAAGTTAGGTGCACCATGTAGTCCCCACTGGGAAAAGGCAGCGAAAAATTTCTAGCGTCCCAGAACAGATCCTTTATCATCAGTAAGCCCTGCAAGGAGGCACAATTTGGAAAAGCATCTTAGCTACAATATTTTGTCACTCACCTCCACGGGACACGGATGATTGAAGTTTATGGAGTCCTTGATAACATCCCAAAACATTTTCATTACGGGATGGTTGCTTCTACGAAGAAACGCGCAGTAATCGATCGTATAGCGACCCAGCCAGGGCTTATAGCCATTTTCCCGTTTCTGCATCTGCCAAAAAAGACTAACTGATCGGGCTGGAAAACGAATGTTAATATTTATGTTCAGAACCGTCTTGTTGCGGCTAATCGCACGCAGCCGGCACTTGTCGAAGGTAACCCAAGTTGTGTTCTTGGACTGGCAGATGACATTGGTCCATTTGACGGTGGCTATCATCTGGAATATGCACTTTGCCTATCAAACTACACGATGCCAAAGATATTATTTGAATACCTGAACGGTTTTTATGGAGAGCAGCCCCACAAATATTACATGAAAAGTCAGTTCTAGTGTTGGCTTCATAGTCTCAACTGTTGAATCACGTCCGCTGCTACATGGATATAAACTAGCTGATAAAACCTCGAAATCATAATTACTGTGTCATGAAATTGCCGAAACAATTAAATATTTGTGGCCACAATCTATGATCATAGTTTAATCTAACATACTTGTAAGTGCGCCCGCATGTAAATAGATATTCATGTTGAAACTTTGATTTGTGTTTGGTTTACTTTACTTTTGGTTTGGTAGCTGCTTCCAAACATGAATAGTTAGTCTTTAAACAAATCCTGATAGAAGGTAAAGTAAACTTTGGCGATATACTGCGGCTTCTCATCGAAAATCCAAGTTAGATGCAGCAAATAATCGCCGCTGGGAAAGGGCAGCGAAAAGTTTCTGGCGTCCCAGAACAAATCCTTGATGGTCAGTCGGCCCTGCGGTTAGATCAACTTTAGATGTAAAATATGTTTTCATATAGTTATCTAAAGCTTTTTAGCCACTCACCTCAAAGGGACACGGATGATCGAAGTTTGTAAAGTCCTTGCTCAGATCCCAAAATATTTTGATAACCGGATGATTCGTCTTGCGCATATATGCACAGAAATCAACCGTGTACTGGCCGAGCCAGGGCTTATATCCGTTGGCTCTTTTCTGCATCTTGAAGTTAAGATGCAAGTTGTGGACCGGATAGAGTAGACTGATGTCGGTGTTCAAGACCGTCTTGTTGCGGCTAATCGCACGCAGGCGGCATCCATTGACAATGACCCACGACTTATTTGTGGACTCGCAAATGGCATTGGTCAATTTGACGGTGGTTATCATCTGAAAATTTCGATTCGATTTTGTCAGCCAAATTATACAAACCAAATGTCAAAGATATCATTCGAAATACTTGTACGGCGCTTATGAAGAGCACGGCCATAAAGATCACACAAAGCGTCAGCTTTTCGATGGGCTCCATTGTCTCAACTGTTGAGTTATGACTGCAAAATTATGATTATAAACTATTCGCAAAAAACCCTAAAAATCATAATTATTTTGTCATTAAACCGAAATTTGCTCACTTAATAGCACGAAATCAATAATAATAGTTAAAATTGGCACGTGCATAAAAATAGATTTCCGCGCGTGGTTAAACGTATTCTGTTCCAATATTTAAATGGATTCCATGTCCAAAAATAACTTGCTCAACAAGCAAAAAATTGTTCAATTAGTTATTGAATTGGACATTTAGCTGCCACAACTAATTGGCTTACAGAACTATCTGACAATATAATATGTATCTACAAAGATTTTTCCAATTGAGATTCAGATATTTATTAGGCTAATGAAAAATTGTCAAGTGCTGCTTCAGAAGCACATTAGTTACTCTTTAAAGAAGTCCTGATGGAAGGTAAAGTAAAATTTAAGGAAATACTGCTGCCTCTTGTCGAAAAACGAAGTTATCTGCAGCGAGTAATCGCCGCTGGGAAACGGAAGCGAGAAATTTCTGACATCCCAGAGGAAATCCTTTATGGTCAGCGTGCCCTGCGAGGAGATTCAATCGGAAAACATTTTACATAGAGAAAGTACTTGGCATTTCGTTGCTCACCTCCAGCGGGCACGGATGATTGAAGTCTATGAAGTCCCTGATTTCATCCCACAACATTTTCCACACCGGATGGTTGGTCTTGCGCAGAAAGGCGCAGTAATCGATCGTATAGCGACCCAGCCAGGGCTTATAGCCGTTTTCCCGTTTCTGCATCTGCCAATGCAGGGTGATGAATCGGGCTGGATAATGGATGTTGATGCTAACGTTAACAACCGTCTTGTTGCGGCTAATCGCTCGCAGGCGGCACATGTTGAAGGTGACCCACGTTTGGTTCTGGGACTCGCAAAGGACATTCGTCAACTTGACGGTAGCTATCAGCTGAAAGTCGAATTCATTATGTTAAACAATAAGAAGCAGAGATAATACGTTTCTCTATGTTATTCGAATACCTGAACGGTTCTTATGGACAGCAGAACCACAAATATGGCGAAAAGTGTTTGCTTTACTTCAGGCTTCATTGTCGCAACTAACGCTTGATTCAAAACAAAATGTATTTGAGAATTTAATTCATTTTAACAAAATACTATAATTGAAAAAAGATAATTGTGCACAACAATATAAATTGCTTGGAGAACTGTCTAGATTGGTGAGCCGTAAAATTGAATTGGCGACTCGCAAATGGTTCAATTCTTCGTTTAAACGATTTCTATATTCCACATGCTATTATTATATCATAATTATAATGGAGAAGTTGTGTTAATCTTTGAACAAATCCTGACGGAACGTAAAGTAAAACTTCGTTATAACCTGCGGCCGCTTGTCGAACATCCAAGTTAGGAGCAGGGCGTAGTCGCCACTGGGAAAAGGCAGCAAGAAATCTGTTGGGTCCCAGAAGAAATCCTTAACGATCTGCTTGCCCTACAAAGTAAATAGATGACGAAATTATGAATAATTGACTAAGAGAGATCTGCACCTACCACAAAGGGACACGTGTGGTTGAACGATGTAAAGTCCTTGATTAGATTATAGTAAATTTTGATAACAGGATGGTTGACACGGCGCATGAACGCACAGTAGTCAACCGTATGCTTCCCCATCCAGGGCTTATACCCGTTCGCCCTCTTCTGCATCTGGAAGTTGAGGTGTACGTTATAGGCTGGATACAGAATGTTCGTGTAGACGTTCAGGACAGTCTTGTTGCGACTGATCGCACGCAGCCGGCACAGATCGAAGGTAACCCAAGTTGTGTTCTTGGAATCGCAAATGGCATTCGTGAACTTGACACTGGCTCCCATCTGCAATGGGATCAAGTTATATCAAGTTGTCCAAATGCAAATCGAGATTTTATAGTTGAATACTTGAGCAGTTCTTATGAGAAGCGAGGACACAAATAGCACGGCAAATGTCGGTTTTATTGTTGTTTTCATTGTCTCCATGGCTGAAATCTGACTGCTTTTACAATATACTACTCCATACGAGTCGAGAAAGGCCGCAGTCATAATTATTGTTGTCATTAAAATCCCGCAAACTATTTAATAATTATGTAGTTAATTGCACAATCAATAACAATAGTTTGTTATTGAACTGATTATAAGTATATCCATAATAGAAATCAATAAAAAAGTTAATATATATCCCGCTGAAATGTCTTCTTACCAACAACCGGTTGAAAGTATCGGCAAAGAGTTCATTGTTTAGTGCTGGAAATCGAAGAACAAATCCTGATTGAAAGTAAAGTAAAGTTTTAGAACAAACTGCGGCTTCTTATCGAAAAGCCAGGTTTGATGTAGCATGTAATCCCCCGTGGGATAAGGCAACGAAAAATTTCTGGCATCCCAAAAGAAGTCCTTCACTGTCAGCGTGCCCTGCAAGGAGATTCAATTAATGCAACACTTTACATATAAAAACGTTAAGTATTTTGTTGCTCACCTCCATGGGACACGGATGATTGAAGTCAATATAGTCCTTGATTTCATCCCAAAACATTTTCATTACAGGATGGTTGGTCTTGCGCAGAAAGGCGCAGTAATCGATCGTATAGCGACCCAGCCAGGGCTTATATCCGCTCTCCCTTTTCAGCATCTGCCAAACTAGGGTACTTGATCGGACTGGATAATGAAGCTTAAAGATCAGGTTAAAAACTGTCTTGTTGCGACTAATCGCACGCAGCCGGCACAGATCGACGGTGACCCAACTTTTGTTTTGCGACTCGCAAATCACATTCGTCATCTTGACGGTGGTTATCATCTGGAATTTGAATTGAGTAAGCCACATTAGAGGACACCAATTACCAAAGAGATTATTGGAATACCTGCACGGTTCTTATGGCGAGCACCGCCACAAATATAACGCAAAAAGTCTGCTTTACTGTAGGCTTCATTGTCCCAACTGTTGAGTTCCCACTGCTACCTAGTATATATAGTATACTTTATATATAGATAGATAAACGTAGCGGTGTTCTCAATTGACTAAAAAGGCTATTATTATAATAATACTTAATAGAGGCATATCCAAAAGAGAGTCCTCTTGACGGCTGTGCCCGACTAGGGGATACCCTGAACCTTATACAAAACACAGAGTTCTTCCTATTGAATGCTCAAAAGGATATTCAGTAGAAGTTTTGAATATTGGAACGACTTTTATCCAATCGATTTCGATATTTGATCGATATTTGTCGACATCTCATAGCTTACAAGCATGAAAGAAGCCAAGAATTGAGATATATATATGATCGGTATATACTCTATTAAAAGCTGAAAGCCAAATACTGTAGCTCCAGCTCTTAAAACTTGAGAGATTAGCTTAAAAAACAGCAGTTCGATATCGATATGTATCGATCTCTTCGAAACGACACGAGTTATCGAAGATCGGAAACGAGCTTTGCCTCAAAAACAGCAGTTCGATATCGATATATATCGATTTCTTAGAAACGACACGAGTTATCGAAGATGGGAAACGAACTTTTGCGGTGCACTATGATTGAGAACTCATTATATAAATTGAAAATATCTAAATATATATATTAATTGAAAACTGATCGATTGGTGATCGGCGCGGAACTGATGGCTATCGTTAACTACTTATGTATTTAAAAGAGCCCAAGCTATTATAATATTATAATTACATAGCAAATTGAATACTTTGAATGGCAAATAACATTCCTAAACTCAACAGTGACTACCATTTGGAAGTGAACCTAGGTTCATACCAAACTTTGCAAACGCAAATCGAAACTTTGTTTTAAAGAACTTCCACAAATGTCACAGAAATATTTGGTTGTGTGATTTATTGGCTCAAGAAAGGTTCGTTTCAAGTCTCTCTTCCAAAGATATCTTAATCTTTGAATAAATCCTGATGGAACGTAAAGTAGAAATTTGTTAAAGCCTGCGGTCTCTTATCGAAAATCCAAGTTAGCAGCAACAAGTAATCCCCGCTTGGCAAAGGCACCGTTAGGTCTCTGGGGTCCCAGAAGAAGTCCTTAACAATCTGCTTGCCCTGCATTGAAAGTTGTTCACAGAGGTATTCGGATAGGTTTTTCAGATCAGCTCGAGCTTACCTTGTAGGGGCACGTGTGGTTGAGGGTTGAATAGCTTTTGATTATATCGTAATAGATCTTGATGACGGGATGATTGGCCTTGCGTATAAATGCACAGAAATCGACCGTATACTGGCCCATCCAGGGCTTATAGCCATTTGCCCTTTTCTGCATTCGAAAGTTTAAGTCGACAATAGGCACCGGATGCCAAAGGTTTATCTCCATGTTCAAAACTGTCTTGTTGCGACTGATCGCACGCAGCCGGCACAGATCGAAGGTAATCCAGCTTTTGTTTTTCGTCTCGCAAACTGCATTCGTAAACTTTGCCGTGGCTGCCATCTGGAATTTGCACTCGTTATTCCAAAGTGGACAAATGCAAATCAAAAGTGTTCAAATAAGTACGTGAATAGGTTTTATGCAGACAGTTTCCACAAATATCACACAAATCGCCAGATTCAATGTCCGCTTCATTGTCTCAACGGTTGATTTTTGACTGTTAATATATGCATGTGCACAGGTTGAAAATACTTTATAATTGTATTTGTCATTAAATGTTTACAGATTCAAATAATTGGGAATTTAAAGCCATAATCACATTTAATGAGAGCAAAGTATACAAACATAATAGCCAAACTTTGTTCAATTCCTGTCATTAAGTATAAATTCATTCTAGTCCATCGAAAATCAAACTCAACGCGTAATACTCAATGGAGCCTCGTTGTGAGAGCGAGTTTTTCAGGATCTCAGGTAAATTGGTTAACATTCCGATTGTCCTTTTTTTGAAGGTAAGATTGTTGAAGTATGAATGATTGGCTGCATAAAATTTGGCTGGCAGAGAGCTATTTTCTAACTTGGAGTTGAGCATTGTATACTATTGTGAAGTTCTGGATAACATCATGATAAATTTTAACAGCAGGATGATTAGCTTGATGCAAAACACGCACTGTAATCAACCGTATAATGAGCTAAACAGGTTCTTCTCTATGGGCCGGATGGAATATGTCTGAGTCCATGTCCGGCATGAATTGAAGAAATCGTTATTTCAAATTTGATTGACTGATTGACTGATTGACTGACTGAGTTGAAGTCGATCAATCATGCTTAAGCTCCCACTTGCGATTACACACTGAGCATGAAGTTTAGGGTTCGAGTCCGCATTGAAAAATACAGAATAATTGTGTTTAATGTTTGTGTTTTTTAATTTATGTAAATAGAAAGTTTTGACTTTGGGTATGCTCGAAGATTGCGCGAATTACACAAGCAATTCGGGCAACGCCGGGTAATCTGCTTTAGTCCTTGAATATATCCTGATGGAAAGTAAAGTAAACATTCGTTACAAACTGCGGCTTCTTGTCGAAAATCCATGTAAGCAGCACGGCGTATTCGCCACTTGGTAAAGGCACCGTCAAATCTCTGGGGTCCCAGTAAAAGTCCTTGAGCATCTGCTTGCCCTGCATTGAAAGTGGACTGAAGTAGTATAAGGACTGTGCAAGCGCAGCTTCTACTGACCACATAGGGACACGTATGGTTGAGTGTTGAAAAGTCCCTGAATATGTCAATTAGGATTTTGATAACGGGATGATTGGATTTGCGCATAAACGAGCAGAAATTCACCGTATACTCGCCCAACCAGGGCTTATAGCCATTCGCCTTTTTCTGCATCCGAAAGTTGAGATCTGCGATGTGCACCGGATGGAGAAAGTTCGCTTCCACATTCCAAACTGTCTTGTTGCGGTTTATCGCACGCAGTCGACATCGATCGATGGTGATCCAAGTTTTGTTTTTGGACTCGCAGACGGCATTCGTTAGCTTAACCGTGGCTGCCATCTGGAATTTGTACTTGTTATTTTGAATTGAGCTGATCGAATTTATGATTTTTGATTTAAATACACGCACAGCTTCTATGAAGAGCACATTCGCAAATGCCAGGCAAATTATGAGTTGTAATATAGGTTTCATTGCCACAACGGTTGACTGCTGACTGATGCCAAATTGGTGGATAATTATCGAGAAACCCTTAAATTGATATTTATTTTTGTTATTGAAATTTCATAATTGAGAGCTCAATAGTGCGCAGCCCACAATAATGGGTTATAGATACAATCGATAAAACCTGAAGGAAGAATTGAACAGAAAGGTATCACCTGCTCGCCCTGCCTTGAAAGAAGATCGCAAAAGTATAAATATATTAGGATTCTTTTAAAAAAGAGCTTCCTAAAGATCGCACAATAAAAAGCAGATCTGGTTTCATTGTCGCATTCACTGATGCAGCTCCGGAAACCCATCAATCAAAGGCGCGTCAATTATTGAATTCTCAAAGCTGCTTTAATATATGAAATTGGATTCGAGGTAATATATTTTATCCTCATATACTTAAAACGGCATCCCATAATCTAACCACAATCACACATTAAGCACGGGTGCACTAGTTGGGAGTGCCTGACTAAGGGATACCCTGCACATTCTTTTACAAAAGCCAAATCCAGCATAACATGGAAGATACTTCGTTTGTTAGCTCTTAAACCTTAAAACAATTGATCGATTCTTATCGATTGCTTGGATGTGGGACAAGTTATCAAAGATTAGAGTGGCATTAGAAGGAACTAGGTTCAAGATCTTAAGTCTTTAGCTTTTATGGTTTCTAAGTACAGACAGACGGACGGACCTGGCTAAAGCGACTGATCTATCGATGCTGACCAAGAGTATATATTGAGTAGGAGATGCTTTCATCTGTCTATTACATACATATGCACAAAACCTATATACCCTTGCTAACCAACTTCAATGGGTATATTTCATATTATATATTTTGATAATGGCCAGCACATGGCTTTGCATCTCAGCAGCTTACTCCGAGAATATATCCTGCTTGAATGAAAAGTAAATACTCGTTAAGAGCTGCGTCTTCTTGTTGGATAGCCAAGTCAGGAGCAGCAGGTAATCCCCAGTTGGCGCAGGCAATGTGTAATTTGTGGTATCCCAGTAAAAGTCCTTAACAACTATCTTGCCCTGCGTTGCGAGTAGACCGAATAAGTATTAAGTATAAGTTATGTAAGAAAAGTCTTTGTCTGTTTACCACAAAGGGACACGTATGGTTGAGGTTTGTAAAGTCCTTGATGATATCGTACAAGAGCTTGATAACAGGATGATTGACTCTGCGCATGAAGGCGCAGTAATCAACCGTATATTGGCCCAGCCAGGGCTTATAGCCGTTCTCTCGTTTATACATCTGCCAGTTGATATACAGATTTCTGACAGGATGAAGAAGGTCCACGCCAATGTTCAAGATTGTCTTGTTGCGGCTAATTGCACGCAGGCGGCACAGATCGACGGCCACCAAAGATTTGTTTCTCGACTCGCAAACGACATTCGTCCACTTGGTGATGGCCATCAGCTGCAATTTGTAAGCCACATTAGAAGATCTTAATTACCAAACATATAATTTGGGTACCTGAACGCTTTTTATGCAGAGCAGCCCCACAAACATGGCCCAAAGAGTTAGTTTTACGGCAGGCTTCATTGTCTCAACTGTTGAATTCCGAATGATACGAAATGGATGTGTACTTATTGAAATTTGTAAAATAATAATTATGTTGTCAATTAGCTCTGAAAGTTATTAAATATTCGTGGGTTTAATAGCACATAATCAATAAAAATAGTAAATTACTTGTAAAAGTACCCATATGAGGAGCACAAAATGTATTACAACAAAAGGTTCTGGTCGGGAGTACCCGACTAGGGGATACCCTGAACCCTCTTCTTCCTCTCTTCACCAAATGCAGATATATATACTATTCTGGAAGCTACATGTCAAGTTTGCTGACTCTAGCTCTTATAAGTTAACAAAATAGCTCAAAAAACAGCATTCCGATATCGATTCTTATCGATTGCTTGAAAAACGGAGTAAGTTATCGATTATCGGGAACAAACACGATCTGCGTAGGCACTAGGAGGACCTACAGCTATTTCTATTTCAAGTCTCTAGCTCCTATAGGTTCTGAGATCCTTGCATACGGATGGAGCATCGGACGGACGGATGGATGGAGACACGGACGGACGGACGGATGGACACACGGACGGACGGACGGATGGACACACGGACGGACGGACGGATGGACACACGGACGGATGGACACACGGACGGACAGACAGATGGACATGGCTAGATCAACTCGGCTGATCCAGAATATATATACTTTATGGGCTCGGAAATGCTTCCTCCCGCCTGTTATATACACTTGCACAAATACATTTACCTTTACTATAAGAGCTTAATAGCCCGAAGTTTAGAGCATAATGGATTTATTATGCTGCTCAGCAAATAGTTAATCTCTATAGGTAAAGTAAACGTTCGTCACAAACTGCGGCTTTTTATTGAACATCCAGGTGAGGAGCAGGACATATTCTCCACTTGGCAATGGCAGCATCAGCTTAGCTGGGTCAACGATGAAATCCTTAAGCATCTGCCTGGCCTATTGAGAAGGCAAATCTCGGTGGTTAGTAAGCCTCACGCTGTTGCACAATTGCTGTACTTACCACATAGGGGCAGGTATGATTGACTGTCGAATACTCCTTGATCAAATCATAGATGATTTTTATAAACGGATGATTGGCTCGGCGCATAAACGCACACGCATCGGCCGTATAGTTGACCAGCCAGGGCTTATAGCCGTTGGCCTTCTTCAGCAGCTGGACGTTAACGTGTATTTCATAGGCCGGATAAAGAACCATTACCTCAATGGTTAGCGGGGTCTTGGTGCGGCTAACTGCACGCAATCGGCACTTCTCGATGGTGACCCACGATTCGTTTCTGGACTCGCAAATGGCATTTGTCATCTTGCAGAGGGCTGCGGTCTGGAATGTGAGCTGGTTATGCTTGGGCTTTACGGGGATATTGTACATTCAGGTATCTATACATAGACGGCGTCCACAAAGAGCGCTGACAGCAAAAGCATTGCGTAAGAGTCCAGATGATATTTCCGTTTCATTGCCTCAGCGATTGGCCATTGACTGACAGCAGGGTCGAATAAATCGTTTAAATAGTTGTAATTCATATTTAAATGCCGCAGCGCACATTAAAACAAAATCAAAACGTTTTTATAATAATTATGTCAACATAATTTATTCTGGATTGGCAAAAATGGGGCAGACATTATGGCCCAATTTCAGAACATATCCTGATGAAAGGAGAAATATATGTTCGTCACAAACTGCGGCTTCTTGTCGAACATCCAAGTGAGAAGCAGCAAATAATCGCCAGTTGGCAGGGGCAAGGTCAGGTTTGTGGGATCATAGTAGAAATCCTTGACAATCTGATTGCCCTATTGAATGAGACGTTAAGCTTATTCAAAGTTCGAACACACTTACTCACCTGATAGGGGCAGGTGTGATTGATTGTGGAGAAGTCACGAAAAATTAACCAGAACATTTTGACAACCGGATGTCTTTGCTGGCGCATAAATAAGCAGGCATCGATTGTATAGTTGAAGAGCCAGGGCTTATAGCCATTGGCATTCTTCATCAGTTGCAGCCTGATTTGTATGTTGTAGACAGGATACAGAATGTTGACAGCCGCATTGAGGGTCGTCTTGTTGCGACTTATCGCACGCAGGCGACACTTGTCGATAATCACCCAAGACTTGTTGCTCGATTCGCAAACGGCATTTGTCATCTTGCAAAAGGCGGCCATCTGCAACAGATGTGTTTGTCAGACATGGCAGATATTGGGTTATATGTTCATAAAGGATGTGCAAGGTATACTATTGGCATATACAAAGTGTGTATGTACACCTGTGCAGGCTATACCATCCTCTACCCGAGCCACACACTAGTCGGCAACTCGAGTCGAACTTCTCCTTGTCCAGTTGTCCTTATGTCTAGGATCAGTTGGAAGCTGGCTTCATCTATCGTGGATTGTTTGTTGTTGTTGTTCTTGTTTTCCATACCTTGCACCTTTGTATCAAAATCAGCATTAAAACAATAAGCACACATATTCTCAGCGCGTTCATGACCAAAACTGACTAAATACAAATTGAAATTCTATTTTCAATATTGTATGAAACAATAATGATAATTTCATTTTAATCGTTTGTTATATACTTTAACTTAATTACCATAAAGCAACCATTTTGCGGCGCAAAAGCACCTAATCGACAAAATAAACTGCCGAGAAATGTGCTAGGCCCATTTTCAATAAAATCGCTTAAAACTTTAAGCAAAACAAAACTAAAACCAGAAAAAAAGGCATAAAGATTTGATACCCTTGTAGACATTATCCCTTTGCAGTTGATGAAGCTCTAAGGACCTAAGTTTGGTTGAAAAAACTTGGATAGATAGGAATCAACTTTTCGAACGAATCTCCTTAAGGCAGGTGTGTCATATAATGACCCGCTGACCCGTGTTTGAGAAGGCTCACTAAGCCCGAAAGGTAAGCCTTCTAGCCCAGCTATGTATATCATATAATGCCCCGCTGACCCGTTTTTGGGAAGGCACACTATGCCCGAAAGGTAAGCCTTATAGCCCAGCTATGTATATCATATAATGACCCGCTGACCCGTGTTTTGGAACCTCACTGAACCCGAAAGGTAAGCCTTATAGCCCAGCTATGTATATCATATAATGACCCGCTGAC
Organism: Drosophila kanekoi; assembly: GCA_037075305.1. Classification (NCBI taxonomy): domain Eukaryota; kingdom Metazoa; phylum Arthropoda; class Insecta; order Diptera; family Drosophilidae; genus Drosophila; species Drosophila kanekoi. Next base: position 3,713,166 of record JBAMCE010000553.1, on the reverse strand, counting down.
CCGTATTGGGAAGCGTCATTGAAACCCGAAAGGTAAGCCTTCTAGCCCAGCTATGTATATCATATAATGACCCGCTGACCCGTGTTGGGAAACATCATTGTAACCCGAAAGGTAAGCCTTATAGCCCAGTTATGTATATCATATAATGACCCGCTGACCCGTATTGGGAAGCATCATTGAAACCCGAAAGGTAAGCCTTCTAGACCAGCTATGTTTATCATATAATGCCCCGCTGACCCGTGTTTGGGAAGGCTCACTGAACCCCGAAAGGTAAGCCTTCTAGCCCAGCTATGTATATCATATAATGACCCGCTGACCCGTATTGGGAAGCGTCATTGAAACCCGAAAGGTAAGCCTTCTAGCCCAGCTATGTATATCATATAATGACCCGCTGACCCGTGTTGGGAAACATCATTGTAACCCGAAAGGTAAGCCTTATAGCCCAGTTATGTATATCATATAATGACCCGCTGACCCGTATTGGGAAGCATCATTGAAACCCGAAAGGTAAGCCTTCTAGACCAGCTATGTTTATCATATAATGCCCCGCTGACCCGTGTTTGGGAAGGCACACTATGCCCGAAAGGTAAGCCTTATAGCCCAGCTATGTATATCATATAATGACCCGCTGACCCGTGTTGGGAAGGCTCACTGAACCCCGAAAGGTAAGCCTTGTAGCCCAGCTATGTATATCATATAATGACCCGCTGACCCGTGTTGGGAAGGCTCACAGAAACCCGAATGGTAAGCCTTGTAGCCTAGCTATGTATATCATATAATGAGCCGCTGACCCGTGTTTGGGAAGGCTCACTAAGCCCGAAAGGTAAGCCTATATATCATATAATGACCCGCTGACCCCTGTTGGGAAGCCTCACTGAAACCCGAAAGGTAAGCTCCAACCACAGCAAATGCAGGCTAGCTACCTCTTAAGTCTCGGATCTACTTCAAGTATTTCGCCAGGTTATTAAATGTTGACCATAAATGGAAATGGCGTTCGGGTGATTCCCCCCGGCAGTTCGACGGGGCTTTAAGCTCTCTGCGCACTTCACATTTTGTGTTTTTCTTGGGAACTGCGCCGTCTGATAAGGCGTAGAAGGTGTTTTTGCTATTATTGCTGATACGAAATTTTCCGCGACTTTGTTATTGCGATCTTATTTGTTTTTGCTATTTATGCAGAAGTTGTCTGGGTTTTTTTTTGTTGCTTTGCCTTGGTCTAAATTTAGCTCTGCGCCAAAGCTATTTTTGTACCTGTCCGGTTTATTTTGGTGACATTCCTTAAAGTACTTAAATACACAACAAATTACATTTGTCACATGTGGAATGCGATTTCTGTCAGTCAGAAGCACGGGCTGTCAACCCCGCCCACACACACACATCTGAGAACATATTGTGTGTGTGTGTGTGTGTGTGGGGCAGAGATAAGCGTCGTCGCCCGGCTGAGAAAGTGGGTCTGTTTGGCACCTTGAAACTCTTTCAACTTGAGGCGTTAGACAACAACCCGAGCAATAACTGATAAGCTGATGATATGCAGGGAGGGCAATAGTCGGGCCGTGTCTGGCATTTCGCCGAATGCATTTGTTATGACATTTCAACTGAAATCGCTTGTAAGAAATAACTAATCTTTATTGCGGCCAATTGGTTTCTTGGCTTGTAAAAATAGACAACAATCGAACAGCCCCCCCTCAGAAGTTGACTAAATATAGGCAGCTACTCGTATTACTCAGGTGCATAGTCAAGTGCGTTGTTGTTGAGTCTTATAATTTGCCATATTTGCACTTTTTACTTATTATTGATATTGCCTAGGTATCATATGGCCTATTTGTGCCAAATAATATATATAATGGTTGGCACGCCATGCGAAAGACACAAAACATTAGCGAAAAACGTGATCTGCCAGTTAGTCACATGCTGTTTATCGTTTGTCACGTTTTGCGATAAGCCTAATTAATGACTATCATTCTTTAGTACAGTTGCTTACCATATTTGCAAGCACAAATCGCAATTGGCCAAACAAAATGCGACTGCTGTACACGCGAACACATTTTGCATGCTGGAATGTCTGTTCTCCAACTGAAGACACCTTTTGGCCAGGTCCAAAGTATCTTTGGCAAGAACATGCTTGTGCAATGACTCACGTCGCCTGGAAACCCTAGAAGAAGCAGATTCAGACCTTGATAACAGCAATTAGACGATAAGTAAGACAGCATTAGTTTGGTGCCAGGTGCGACGGGGGAAGCGACGCTTGAAACACCTGTTTGAGGTTTTCTATATACCAACGCTCAGGTATTTGCTGCTTCTGTGGAACTCAATTTCTTAAATAAGTTCCGGTCATAATGTTCAAATATATATAACATTAACTAATAAGAGCTAGAGTCAGCAAACTTGACACGAAGCTTCCAGAATAGTATATATATCTGCATTTGGTGAAGAGAGGAAGAAGAGGGTCCAGGGTATCCCTCAGTCGGGAGCTCCCTACTAGAACCTCTTACTTGTATTTGTATATTGAAAAGGACATTCAAAATATTCATCTGCCAAAAAGCAACAAAAACAACTTTTCTTTTCCAATTAGTATTCACTGATTTCTCTTTTGCAATTATTCCATTTTGTTTGGCTTTAAGAGATAGATATAAATATTTTGCTATTATTGAAAGCAATTATAAGTATATATATTCATAAATGTCAAAGAATGGATTCAAAAGGGAACCTTAAAGCACTTTTAACTTTTGCACTTTTGCCCAATTAGGTACAAAGGTAATCGATCTATGCTCCGACTGGAGTCCCTTTTAATTGGGTACAAACGTAATCAATCTATGCTCCGACTGGATCCCCTCTTCAATTGTTCTTTTATTATCGAAAGTTTGAGATGTTGGCCAAAAACATTGCAAGAATATATTGAGAAAACTTTGCCTATAAATAAATATATATCAAATTCCAGGCCTAATCAACCGAAGGACAACTAGATTATGTACAGAAGGAAAAACAAATGCTGGAAATTATAATACATATATATTTATCTATAGTCTGTAGTTAACATTCGTTTGTATGCGCTTGAACTTGAAGCTAAACATAACGAATTGGGGAATAGGTAAAATTTGTCAGCCAAGCGATTAGCCAAGTTAATAGGGAGCATGAATAAGGAGCTAATAAGGAGCGTATTCGAGCTGTGATTAAGTAAATATAAAAGGAATAAGGCCTGTGAAGGATCTCTTTTCTTATACGCTATGCTCTTGTTCTTAATAACAACTCAATGCAATCTGATTGAGAATAGATAAACATAATTTAAGTAGAACTTAATTAAGCAACACGTAGAAGCACGTTAAGAGCATGAAGATGCCGCCAAGCGTTTACCCCACGTCAAACCCAAACAAATGCCACAACTCAAGGGATAAATATATATGTATGTATGTATGTATGTATGTATGTTGTGTGTGTATGTGTGCCATTACTCATGTGTGTTACATAAATTTAAATACGCATAGCCAAGAACTCAGATAAGCTGCCTTGACGTCATGAATTTGCTTTCGTCATCAATTGTTATATGACTTTTATGGTATATCAGCGGGGTCTCGATTTGAATTTCTAGATTCCCTCATGCATTCGACATATTTATAGACTTCAAAATGCCGTGTGCTTCCCAAGACGTGGGTAAATGCGATTCCCGGAATATGTGGGTGAAATCTTTGTTTGTTCAGACCGATTCGTATACGCTTCCAGCTGATACATACATACATATGTATGTATATATGTATATAATGCGTGTGTAAGTATGAGCTATACTTTTTGGCAATTTCCCGATGTGGTTCATTAAGCAGAATCGGTATAGCTTCATTAAACAAGCGCTTAACGTGACATAATCGTTAACATTCGCTTTTAAATGCTGCCGTTAAGTCGTATTAATACGCCCCGTAATACCCCAAAAGAATAAAAAACAAAACGGGAACATAAACCCGGCGGAGAATCGCGTCCCGAGATTCGTTGGGGATAACAACAAACAATTCAATTTGAATAACGTGAGAAAGTTTTACGACATTGACGCATTTTGGCGGGCTGCCTGCTGCCCAGCAGACGCAGCTTGTGGGTGGTGGGTGGTGTTTTTTGGTGGTTCAACGTGCATAACGGTTAACTGGCGACACGCTGCGTATGCGCAACGATTTGCGTAAGCAAACAGACAACAGGCGACATGTGCAAGAATTTTATAACATTTTTGTTTTCTTGCTTTTGCTTTCTGTTGTTCGATTAATAAAAGGCGCAAAGCGTACGGTGCTTTTACAGTTGCGCGTTGCCAGTGCGAAACGTGCTCGAGCATGTCGCAAACAGGTGACGCCTCCCCCGCGTTCCCCCAACCCCCGCGCACACACACACAGAAACTGAGATCGACAACCCCCAAGACAAGAGCTGCTTATTGTTTTTTTTTTTTTAACAGTTCTTATCAGACTCGAACTCAAAGTTTACTTCGCCCTCGTCTGGCGGCACGCGCTGTGCCAGCGAGAGCGAGAGCTGCGAGAGAGCGAGAGAGCGAGAGAGAGCGAGATTTGCGGAGATAACGATGCTATCAGCAATCGTTTGGGCTCAGCCCGCGCCGCAGTTCTTGTGAAATTCAACGCAATCATGTTAACTGGCGCCGCCACTAAAAAAAAAAAGTGCCCGTAGCGACCCCCAGAAGAGAAATCAATGGCGGGCAATTATATCAAAAACAGTCGGAGGGAAGATGAGTGAAAGTGCATGACTGCTAAATACCCTGTAGAGGGATCTAACATGAGGGTCTACACGTATATTATCACTTTCTTATGAACGAACTGAGAGTTCGATGGGATGCGATCCACGCAAGCTCCTCCTGGAATATACCCTGTAGCGAAGTCTAACAGAAGAAGGTTTCAATTTGGATTAATAGCAGACAAATTTGAGTGTTAACCCTGCTGAGATAAAGTAAGGTAGGGTACAATTAACACAGCTGCTGGCTTAGGCAATGTGTATACCCCTTCTCAATAGGCATGAGTACAGGGCATAAGCATTAAATAATAGAGCACGATCCAGACAGCAGACAACTCGAGTGATTATTATGTACACACACACACGCACACACACGCACACACACACACACACGCACGCACACACACACGCACACACACACACACGCACACACGCACACACACGCACATTTCACAGGTTGCAAACGTGGTGTTAATTTGGCTTTGTTTGGGGCTCAGTTCGTATCGTTTTTGGGCTTATCAAAGGGTTTGTATCCATACACCTTTCGGACAATGCGAGCCGCAGGTGCAACTGCGTTTTAAATATAACAAAACGAACCAATGCAAATATTAATTAAGAGCAAATAGCACACGAACATGTCTCTCAAACATTCGTACATTTAGTACATTTGTTTAGTTTTATCATTCGCAGCTCCAACTATTATCATCTATCTCTATCGCTATCTCTATCTTTGTATTTGGCGCCCTTTCTGGCCCGTGCCGCATTTAATCAAATGCGCATTTTATGGCATCAGGTGAGTTTTGCGCAATGGCATTCGCCTGGAATGCGTGCGATGCCGAATATAACCTTTTATTTGCTTAGAGCTCTCTCTAAAATGCGGGTCAGCCCGTCTCGAGATACAAAAGTATCTCAATTGTTTACATAATCGATTTGCCCGCCATGTGCTTTGTGGCTCTTGTGTAGAACACAAACCAAATTAGGCAAACACTTTGAATGTGTATAAAATGTATTTCTGGCCTCGGTTACGCTTTGGCATAGTTCCCATAAGACCCACAATCTCTCTCTTATCACCGAGTGCAGAGTCACAGTTAGTCTGTGAATGTGTGTGCTTGATAAGGTATTTGGGCATTCTCCTTGGCTTGGCCTAGATCTGTTCGATCTGCAGATACATTCAAATGTATCTCAATTATCTCTCACATTGTGAAATGTGCATTGATTTTCCACAGAAATTGCCAAGACATTTGTTTACTTAGCACGTGCCGCACATATTTTCCATTTTCGTAAATATTTGAAATTCGCTGCGAAATTGGAAATTGTTTTTCTAAAAACAAATCATAAAGTTTTCTTAGCTAAGCTATTAACAGCGCCCCGAATGCTTAGAAAGGGAAAACTGTTAAGTGTAAATGTGAGAGAGAGGGAAAGGGAGATAAAAAGAAGCAGAGAATTGTTTATTGAAGAGAGATGGAAAAAGGGCAATAATACAATAAAAACAAATAAATGAAGCTTGACAATAATTGCACGCTTATTTAATAGTCAAATATCGTAAAGCACTGACAAATATCGTAAAACAGGCCCTTGTAGATCGTAAACTGAATGCAGTTTGTGTTTAGCCAACTTCTAGATAACAAGATGCAGAAAATGTTTATGTTAAGTGAAAGAGAGACGGAAAAAGGGCAAAGCAATAGAAATTAATAAATATATGTAGCTTGACAATGATTGCAAGCGAATTGTGCAACTCATTGACGAATATCGTAAACCAGACCCTTGTAGATCGTAAACGGAATGCAGTTTTTGTTTAGCCAACTTCTAGTTAACATTCTTTATATTATTTTAAATAGAAGCAGCATACAAAACAATAAAAATGATGCAACTCATGATTAAGCATGTTTATTTGCTTGTCAAATATCGAAAAGCTCTGACGAATATCGTAAACCAGCCCTTGTAGATCGTAAACTGAATGCAGTTCGTGTTAAGCCAACTTCTAGTTAACATTCTTTATATTATTATTTTAGATAGAATAAAAATTATGCAACTCCTGATTAAAGCTGTCACAAATATCGTAAAACAGACCCTTGTAGATCGTAAACTGAATGCAACTTCTAGTTAACATTCTTTATATTATTATTTTAAATAGAAGCAGCATACAAAATAATAAAAACTATGCAACTCCTGATTAAGCATGCTTATTTGCATGTCAAATATCGTAAAGCTCTGACGAATATCGTAAACCAGACCCTTGTAGATCGTAAACTGAAAGCAATTCGTATTTAAACTATTTCTAGTTAATATTACTATTAACTTACTTTTAAAATTTGTTATTTCAATGTTTAATATTGTTTGTGGGCTTCTCCCAAGTTTGTTATTGTTTTTCTAGGTCTCATGTGCGCCCTGCTCTACTACTTACTACCTTCGTCAACACGTAAACCTGTTCCGAGCCGAGCCGCACAGTTTCCATTCACAATGAAATGTTTTCCGCTCGCGTGTTTCAGCCAATTCGAGTCTCGTGCCTATTGCGCAGCTTTGTCGACGCTCTAATCAATTAATGGGGCGCAGTGGAAAGGTTCAACGGTTCAATCAAATACAATTAACTAAATTATAATCGTCAACAAATCACACAAATCTATATATATACACGATAAAAATGTTGGAATTTTTGGCAGTTATCTCTGCTTGGCACAAACAGTTCAATTAATACCCAAAAGACGTCAGATACAAAAACCAAAATACATTAATTATGCACCTTTTTTTTCAAACGAAAAAAGTAAACTTGAAAACAAAAGCTGTTTATAGATGTAGTTCTTGATAAGTTTGTGGAAAATATTTGAGATTTGGCTTACCCGGTGAATCCCTGTTCCATATAAACTGGGCTAACAAACGAAATATAGGCTCTGTTATCGCGTGCCGCAGACTCTTTAGTATATATAAATACTCGAAAACAATTTCCACAGAAATTCCCAGCGATAATGCACAGTCGGGCATATATAATCCATGTTTGAGCGAATTGATAAGCCCGGGCTTTTTATACCCTAAACCCCATTCAAAATGGGCAAAGAGGGTATAATGCATTTGGGCAATTGTATGTAACAGGCAGACGGAAGCATCTCCGACTCCATAAAGTATATATATTCTTGATCAGCATCAACATCCGAGTCGATCTAGCCATGTCCGTCTGTCTGGCAAGGATCTCAGAACCTATAAGAGCTAGAGACTTAAGCTTAGCTGTAGGTGCTCCGAGCTTGTTTCCGATAATCGATAACTCGCGCCGTTTCCAAGTAATCGATAAGAATCGATATCGAAATAAGCGCTAGACTCACCTAACTTGACATAAAGCTTCTAGAATAGTATATAGATTTGCATTTGTTGTTGGCAGAAGAGGGTTCAGGGTATCCCCTAGTCGGGAGCGCCCGACTAGAACCTGTTACTTGTTATTATGGTATTAATGTATTATATAGTATTTGTTTTTATGTGGAATAAAATGTCAACAGTTTCGGTTCAAGCGAAGCTCACGTATTTTGCATGCGAATAGGCAAATGAGATTTTTCTTTTTTATTAAATAATATTATGCATTTTACAACTGAAAACATGTTTGTGCGCGCAAATGGAAATCCAAGTCAAAAACTCGGACTGGGAACTACGCATGTTGCGCGATTCTGTTGACATGCACTAGGCACAGGCAGGGGTCGTCCAGCTGCGGGAGGGGAAGGGGGCGCAGGGCGTCAGATCTGATCGTTCCCCTGGCAATTAGCACGCTCTCATGACAGTCACATGAACAGCTGCTGGACGGGGAGAGAGAGAGAGAGGGGGTGTCGGATATGGAAGCGTGGTGGGGGCATCGTTTTGGCCGGCTTTTTAAAAAGTTGTCACACTGGCAAATTGGCAACGGGCAAACAGGTGAGTGCGTTAACGGAGCATTTGAGACATGAGAATATGCTAATTTTGGGTCTAGCAGCAAAAATGGCAAAGCGCGTTATTGATATGAATCATTACCTTCAACGACATCGCCATTGTCTCGCATTGGAGTGAAGTTTGCCCCCAACCAACTCTCAACTCAACTCAACACTTAACTCAACTCTGATCATCTCCAGTTTGGGTCGTTCGCCTTGGCTGAGCTCCAGACGCTTTTAGCCAAGTCACGCTTATTGTAAATTGTGAACTACCTGAGCACATTTGCATAGGCCGTGCCCTCAATGCAGCTGAGGATTTCCCCATTCAATTCCAATTCCGAATCGAGCTGCTCAATGAACATATTACTCATTACGTTGCATGACTTGGCCAAAAAGCCAGGGCTCAAAGCTTGTTTGGGCTCTAAGTTTGCTCGCCGTGTTCTTTGGAATTAACGCCGCGGGTGTAAAGTACGTCTAGGCTGACGATTTTGTGCGAGCACCTGAGTTAATTGGCCGCTGAACGGCAAATATTTATTCTATATTGATTACCGAACTGCACCAGGTAAACTCTCGACCGAAAGTGGGTCTAATTGGGCTAACCCATTGTCTAAAGTTTGCAATTTTGCAATTATGAGCATATTGCTAAAATGTATCTCAAATAGTTGACAGATGTTTGGGTGTTACGATTAAGTTTGCGGAACTTACGATATAGTTATATAGTTATTAATTACATACGATAATTTTAAATGTAAATAAATTCAAAGAAATCTGTGTGGGTCAATGTAAAAGTTTTCTAACTAATTATCATAGAGAAAACGAAGTTATGAAGCTGAGAATAAGTCAATATATATAGGATAAGGAAACAATATAAACAATAATGTATACTTGACACAAGTAAGAGGTTCGAGTCGGGAGCTTCCGACTAGGGGATACCCTGAACCCTCTTCTGCCAACAACAAATGCAAATCTATATACTATTCTAGAAGCAATATGTCAAGTAAGGTGAGTCTAGCTCTTATTTCGATATCGATTCTTATCGATTACTTGGAAACGGGGCAAGTTATCGAATATCGGAAACAAACTCAATCTGCGTAGGCACTACGAGGACCTACATCTATTTCTAATTCAAGTACCTAGCTCTTATAGGTTCTGAGATTCTTGCGTTCATACATACAGTCAGACGGACGGGCGGACAGACGGACAGACGGACGGATGGACGGATGGACGGATGGACGGACGGACTGACGGACAGACGGGCGGACGGACGGACGGACAGACGGACTGACGGACGGACGGACGGACGGACAGACGGACTGACGGACAGAAGGACTGACGGACAGAAGGACTGACGGACGGACTGACGGTCAGACAGACTGACGGACAGATACACAGACTGACATGGGTAGATCGACTCGGCTATTGATGCTGATCAAGAATATTTACACTTTATGGGGTCCGAGATGCTTCCTTCTGCCTGTTACATACATTTGCACAAATACATTATACACATTTTTAATTATATTAAAAGTAAATTTGTATAATATCAAAACCCTTCCAAAAAATTTGAACTCTATATATGTATATTATATAGATACATTTGTTTTTTTTTGGGTCAAACTGGTTTCAGATGGGCTAACTGACCTATGCCAGGGGCTCTTGGCAACTGCGTTAGGCTCTACGATTGGAAATTTTGCTCCAGCTCTGCACAAAATCTTTCCATATTTAATTGCACGAAGTCTCGCCGTCTGGCCGTCTGGCATTGATTATATTAACATGTCTCTGCCCTGGCTGAAACGTGCCAATCTATTCCATATAAGGCGAAATTGTTTAATTGGCCTGGCCAACTTGTTGCGCCTCGCGAGGCGAGCTTATTGCCTGGAAGCGAACTGTGCATGCATGTATGTATGTGTGCATATATGTATGTAGTTGATAAGAGCGCGATTCATTGGGGGAATACCGCTGATAAAAAGCCCAATAGATTGATGACATTCCGTGGGACTTATAATCCGAGAATTAAGGGAATTTTTAGCTGAAAATTTCTATAATAATAAGACTTAAAAGTTTAGTTTTTTAGTTATTTTAATTGTTTTTCTTTTTTTCAAAAAATTCTTTGTTTAAATTTTGTATGCTTAAAATTAAATAACAATTTTTTTTTGTGTTTTTTGTTTTTCTGTAGCTGCCGGCTATATGAAAAGCTAACATAACAAAACTTTAATATTACAAATTACAATTGATATTTTTAATCTGATATTCAAATTTATGGCGCCAAGCTGTTCATTGTGAACAAAATCGCCATTATCAATATTTTTTCTCTCTCAAAAATTAACCAGCAGTTGGTCACGCGCTTAAGCGTGTGCGTGTGTGTGTTGGTGTGTGTGTGTGTGTGTGTTGGTTTGCCTCTGGTTGCGAAATTGCTGCCAGATCAAAGAGAGAGCGAGAGAGAGAGAGAGCTTCATGCACTTCCGCAGCAGCCATGTGTTTGTTGTTGCTGCTGCTGCTGCTGCTGTGTGTTCTGCTCCATTCTCGTCTGTTGCTGCGCTGCTCCAACGAAGGTCGTTGTCGCCTGCCCCTCGCTCTTTCCCCTAGCATCTAGCATAATAGATAATTGACCACCGTGCGTCGCAGCTACTTTTGCTTTCGCTGCGACTCCAGCTCCTCCTTCTCCTCCATCCATATACACTTATACATATGTATATATATGATATAGTTGATATATATAATTGGGATATGACCCAACGTCGGTTTCCGCAGAACTCTCCAAACGTTCGGGTACATTAACCTTGTCTTAACTGGTTGTGTTTGTTTCATTTTTAAACCATGTTTTGCCCCACTGTGACGGGCTGTGTTCAACTTCTGTCTCTCTCTCAACAGGATTTATACCGCCGGCAGCTGGACAATGGGATGCTGCGGTGCATCCCAATGGGCTTCGCAGTAGTCGACCAGTTGATTCTCGGCTTTGTTCAGCTGCTCCTCGCTCTGCTCGCCACTCCAGGTCTTCTGCACCAGGCAGCATGACTCGATGCTTTCCTGGCCCAGAATGCGGCTCAGCTTGGTGGCATCGTCCACTTTAATTACATAGATGTCGTTCTCATAGCAGAACGCCTCCAGCAGCACCTCGTGCATGTGCGTGGCCGAATCCCCATCCTTGGGCACGGCCATCAGGCAGAAGAGTGAACCCTCCGGCGACTTGGACAGCGTATTGATGGCCGCCGACAGGCCGACAATCACACGAGATTCTGATTGGGCACGCAGCAGTGCCGTTTTAACGGTACGTCCGATGGGCATGGCGCACTCGGCCAGCTCGAGGCTGTTGTTGTGGTGATAATGATGCATGTTGACTGATTCCTCAACGACCATATTGGATTTGTTAATCTCTGGGCTTGTCACTTGAGCTGAAGCTTGAGCTATTTTTGAAGCTTCTGTTTGCACTTTGTGTGTGTGGTTGTCGCACACTTTGTTTTGTCTGTTTTGTTGGGGTAGCACTGCTCTGTTGTTGCTTATTGCTTGATTAGCGTTAGTCAGTTTATTGGGTTTTAATCTTTTTGGCAATTTGCGCTTTATTAACTTTTGCTTATGAAATTCTTTTCACGTTGACGCTGCGCGCTTTGAAATCCGTTTAACCGTCTTGCTTTGTGCTTGTTTCAATTTTGATTTGCAATTTCACAATGAATGCCAGACACTAGCGAGCGCACGCTTTTATAGCTGCGCTCTCGCCGCCAACGAATTTCATAAGAAGAGCGCACTGCTTGGCATGTTTTGCTCTCGCTTGCGCTCTTGTTGGAGCTTTTAGCGGGGGCCTGCTCACGCAACAATTGGCAAAGGCCAGCCGGCGTGAAAACCGACCCACACGATCCACCTCTCTCTCGTTCACACTCTCTCTCTCACTCTCTCTGTGTGTGTGTGTGTTTGTGTGTATTTTTTTCCAAGTATTTTCGCTTGACACCTCCGCTCGCGCTCAAAATCTGAAGCTTCAGCAAGTTTTATTTTGTGCTGCGCTCACTCAGCAAATTTTTATGCCTCTTGGGTTATTGGTTGATGCTCAAAGATTTCCGTTAATTTGGGCAATTAGCAAGCTTTTGTCTTGCTGCTTCTGTGGCTTTGCCTTGCCCTTTAAGCTTAAGCCTATTTCAATGCCGCTCTTTGAGCTCGCTCTGAGCGCATCTTACGCTCACACGAAGTGCGTATGCATGCATACATACATACATACTTATGTACATATAACAGTTTATTGCTCGCTTGAACTTTTACGCTCAGCCCGTCGCCTTGATCCGGATGAGTTTTTTCGTTGAATTGGAAAATGAGTTTCGGCAGTTTCCTCAAAAACGTTTTTGTCACCAATTTTAAGGAAAACTCAGCACAGCTGTCAAGAGTATATCAATTTATAGCCCACATTTAATGGTTTTCACTAATTTTCGCCACTCGCTTTTCACGCGAATCCAACCATGCATTTGGCCACCGGCCAAATGGTTAACAGGTCGTGCAAATGACTCAAGACTCAAGACCCAATAAATATATTTATATAATTATTACAAACTCGACCAGCTATCAGTCATGCCCTCAAGACCTGACGTC